>JACBOY010000200.1:600000-959743 GCA_014706135.1 Phytophthora tubulina
TTTTGACTCCAAGTGGAGCAATACCAAGCTCCACTCTATCGACAATTTCAAGCAGCTCTGGTGCTCGAATCAGCAAAATTCATGCAACTATTCGTCAAGCCCAGGAACAAAGCCAACAGCTCAATAAAAATGCTACCATTCAACAGCGACCAGCAACTGCTGTCACATTAGGATCCAATCGCCAACGTATCAGGAATACTAGTAAGCCGCCTGTGCCAAAACAACAGGAATCCAATATTTGGGTCTCAAACCAGCACGAACACGTTCGGGTGGTCGCAGCTCAAGCATCATTGTTATCAGAAAGTTTAGCATCAAAAGTGTCTCCGCCGCCAGAGGAAGAAGAACCCAAATCTGCAGCAATGGTCCCAGACGTGCATATCCGTGCAGTAGAAGAGTCTAAACCGTACGCTCGTACCAGTCTGTCAGCTCGATCTGCCCAAGTCAACACTACATGTAGCAAGTTGAACCCAATCTGCAATGGTAACTCAGTGCCAGGATCGTCGGGTCGGGCTCCAGCAAGTCCAACGGGTTCTGCTGCCATCACGGCTGCCATTGAATTATCCAAACGGTCAAAGGCTCTGATTGCTTCTCTCGCTGTATCGGTAAGGACACCGAGTGACACCCCTCACCTCGCTTTCCGCCACTCCCAAGCATGGCAAACAAGGCAAAACAGGAATCCCGAACATCCAGCGTCATCTTCCTCTAGTTCTTCTACTTCATCCCCACCTCGACATGACATCGGCGACAAAATGGCTCTGTGCACTGGAGTATCGCGCTCAAATCGTCCAGGCTCCGCCATGCTTCTTACCAAAATCAAGAAAACAAACCTTGACGAGAGCGTGTCTGCTACAATACCGGTAGGAAAGCCACGACGAGTGTCGTCTGCAGGCTTCACAAGATCAAAGCCTCGTCAATTGCCTGGAACGGGATCCCACACGGCCAGAAACTCAAGCGCCAACACGTACGTGAGTTCGATCAACTCGCTCATTCGAGCTCAGAGGTCAAACAATGGTCAATCACTTGCGGATTCAGCCAACAATATGCTGGCCAATATGAATCAAAATCGACAGCAGGAGTCCTACGACTCAAGGGATGAAAATGCGTCGCCAGCGACATCAGGACCGCAGCTAAAGTCTCAACGGTCAATGTCAAAGTTCCCTGTGGCCGATGTTACGGGAAAACGAAAGAAGCTCACCGTGCCAAAAAGCCCCAAATTCTCCGTTATGTCTTGGCAAAAGAAGAACGAGGGTAGAGCTGGCTACACGTCTGGTATTCGTTAGCTAGTCACTAAGAAAACATATTAATTGTTGGTACAACTAAGTTTACTCCAGATGAGATGCGATCCATGAATTCACTAAGATACGACACTCAGCTGTGTATGTAAAAAA
The DNA here is from genome assembly GCA_014706135.1 of Phytophthora tubulina. Classification (NCBI taxonomy): domain Eukaryota; phylum Oomycota; class Peronosporomycetes; order Peronosporales; family Peronosporaceae; genus Phytophthora; species Phytophthora tubulina. The sequence continues at coordinate 601,389 of JACBOY010000200.1, forward strand.
AATGATCTCTCCTTGTATTCGCTGCTAACGAAGCATGCCCTTCCACAAGCTCCGTGCTGCTGGATGACTTGGATCAGTAGTGCTTCGCTGTATCTTCTTCAATTAAAAAACCTAGTTGAGAATGGAATGGCATTCTTTCGATGAGAAGTCAATCAAAGTGAACATGCTGACATATTCTAGACAAATTCGGGAAAACGAGAATAAAGGATGGCGGGGTAGCAACCTGTCCATCAAAGAGGACGGAACTATTATGGCACCTCCAAGGAAATATTTCGAGCGGTAGTTTTGACGTGTTCAGTTCATAATCGAATTGGTTTGTTTCCTGTTCCTGCAATCATAAAGCTCGTTGGATTCATGGGCGTTCTGAGTCTCATTGGTTTCACGGCGAGTGGCATTAAAAAGGGCTCTTTGGCTGCCAAAATAATGTCTGCTGCCGCCAAGGCGGCGGGTGGGGGCGTTGGACGTGGCTCCCTGGTGGCATTTTGTCAAAGAATCGGTGCAGTTGGTTTTGAAATTTTTGGTGGAGCAGTAACCGAGTTCCTAGCGATTGCAACTGGATTGGGTGTCATCGCGATTTTTGCTCGTAGAAGCAAGACACATTTGTGGTGAAGTCAGGAAATCTCCAATTTTTCGATCTGAAACTGGGGTGGTTTCGATGCAGAATTGTCAGCAAATGAGGATTAGGCTACTTTGCTCAAGATCAAGAAAACCTTACATGCCTCACATATTGGGCAGTGTACACTGTGTGATCGTCATAACACATCGCAGAAATATTTGTTTGCCGCCACAGTCAGGAGCTGATAATAAATTTGCAGCTTTCTGGTTGTGAACTTGCTTGAACTATTTTTTTCACTGCAGTAAAACTCATTCGCCACACACTTTGGCCCGGCAGTGTCGCCAGACATCGGACAACTTATAAACTATCACGTGGGTGCATGCATAGTGGGCCACGATCTTCCTCGAGGCAGTTTGCCATAACCAACGAAACCTTGAAGAGCTCGATTAACGTTAGGTGAGCCATGCTTGTCACGCACCCTTGCACAAATGTCCATACCCCAACGGGGGTCTCCATTTCCGCAGTACTATCTGGCACCCTTACAACCTAGGTATGCACTAAAACCGTGAATCATTGATGCAAGACGTGGAGTATTGTCCAGCGCAAAATCCGCCAAGACGGTGACAACGCAGTCGTCGAGAATCCCAAGAGCGGACATCGCTGCTTCATGGTCAGACGAGCTGTCACCTCAATTAAATCGCTATCTTGCCAACCCCTTCGGTCGATCTAAAGCAGCACACAACTCACCTCTAGTCGACATGTTGTCGAAGAGGAGCAATACTGCGGAGGAAGAGCGAGACGCGGCGAGGTTGACAACCCGGTTGAGGCATCAGATGCACGGTTTTGGCTTCGGAAATGGGGCAGACAAGGTCGTTCCTGACGCTAGAGATACTTCCGCACACCGTTGTTGCATCCTGGTTGCCCCGTTTCCAGCCTTCTACGGAGTTTTGGAATTGAGCTGAACTGGCAGCAACGTTGTCGTCCTGTAGAAGGTACGAGCCCGCCATGACTTACCTATTAGGTCCATGTAAGACACGGCTCCTCCAGGAACCGATAACAAATATCCTTTCATTTTAGGCCACAATCCACTTGCAGCCTTGCGCCAAGTGCCAATTGCTGAGATGAGCGTAGGTCCTACCCCGTAGGATAGGTTACGCTCGTTCGAACAAAAGAACAGGTGAACAAGGACACTGCTGTGTGCTACTACAGTACGACTCGTAACACGCAGCCTACGAGGCTTGCATACTCAGTGAACATATGCCTCAAAGGCAAGGATGCAATTGACCTTGATCTAAGGTGCCGGTGCAGTGCATTATTGTTACGGCGGAAAAAAAAAGCTGAGCCTGTCTGCCACGGAGAAATCGTCCAACACCTGACAAGTGGCATCCAGCAAGGCAACTTGGCCGCAATTTGTTAATTAGCTAATAACTTCACAGATTAAACCCTACGACGACATGAAGGTCGGCCTTACGGCTTCACGCCTCAGCCGCCCTCCGTGTGAACGCATCGTGACTCAGCACTTGTTCGATAGTCAGTCGCTTGGTCGGATCGCACTGTAACATACCATCTAACAGCTGAATGGCACTCTCGTGAAGCAAGTCTGCCATCCTCCAGGCGACCAGTACCTCTCGAACGCCAACCTTCCTGAACGCCCGGAAGGCCGCATCCTCTTCCGTCGCCAGTGGAACTAGAGGCGAACCCGTCACGAGGATGAAAAAGATGATGCCCAACGACCACACGTCGGCCGCCTTGGGGTCATACACCGCTCCGGGTGCCACCACCTCCGGAGCCATGTAGTAGGCCTTGCCCACGCGTCCGACACACAGCTGGTCGGCTCTCGTCGACAGTCCAAAGTCTCCGATCTTGCACACACCACGACTGAGCATAACGTTCTCAAGACTCAAGTCTCGATGGGCGATGCTGCGACTGTGCAAGTAAGCTACACCCTTGGCCACCTGCTGGACGATGGCCAGTGCATCTGCACATGCAAGACGTCGGTTCCGACCACGGTTCACGACGGAGTACAGGTCTCCACCGGCGCAGTACTCGAGCACGAAGTAGAGCATGTGACCTTCAATGAAGTCGTCCAGGTACTGCACAACGTGTGGGTGTGAAACCGCCTCGCTGCGTTGCAGACTGGCGAAGGCCTTCTCCTGTCGCGGGTCGTCGGGCGACTGTAGCTCCGGCTTGCGTAGGTCTAACATGTTGATGGCATGTAGAAGCGAGACGCACTTGAGCACCACGCGGCGGGGACGCATGAACTCGTCGTTGCAGAGGTAGATGCCGCCATACGTGGTCTCTGCGAGCTGTTGCGCGACGCGGTAGCGGTGGCGGATGAGCGTCATGGAGGGTTGATGTTTTAAATCGACTTGTGCACTTTGAAGCAGATTCCCAACTGGTCACGGGTCACGAAATGCGGCAGGTCCCGTTGTGGAGACGAGACAAAGCGTTGTTTGAAAGTTGCAGCCAATCAGACCTGGATTTCGACTGTGGTACCACGACCGCAGCCAGAGTGTTCGATGATAGGCCTAATTTTACGGATGACAATCTGTTTGAAGAGGTGATTCAATGGAAACCTGAGTAATCTGATCAATATCGTCATTTTCCGGCGTGAATATAGCAATAAGGCTGTCGTACAAGGACACGAAAGAAAAATATTAAAACTACGGAGCGGGGATCTTGAAGCGATGCCTAATACGGTACCAACTTACAGTTTACAAACCGGGATGCTTGCCAAGACTGGTACTGTAAGTCTACTTCTGTGGCACACGATGCGCGAATCCGAGGTGAGAGATTGTCGCCAATCGGTTGCGCACTATGGTTCTATTTTTCTCAGCCAATCAAAGTCGGATCTGCTGATATATGATTTCCGCTGTAGTACTGTACTCGTTTTAATGTATCTTGCTGTTACTACTTTGAGAGTACAGTAATACTTACTGCGAATAAATAGATTTGGTGGCAGGCTAGGTTCCTCATAGGACTTGAACGCTTGACAAGGATGTGCTCCAATTTGATAAATGGAGGTACTGTTTAAGGACCCCGCTGAATACTTCATGTATTAGCAAATGTTTATGCGCCTTAAAGAGTTACTATACCATTGTTACAGGTGCTCCTCATGGCAGTGATATCCCACTGCAATCGATAACGGATGATACATGCATACAAAATCAAAGTTAAAACACCGTTAAGCTTATACTAAGTATCATTTATCCGCTAGAGCCTGATTACACGAATGAGATTTTTAAAATTATAAAATAAAATCGTTTTGTAAAAGGTGAACAGCTTGGGGTTAAGAGTCATCAATTTGATGCAGTGACGTTATTAAGACGGTCTAAAACTCTCAAACAATACATTGCAAGTCTCGATGATACTAAAAGAATTCGACGTCTAACCCGAACCCATTATATTACTACTGTAATCCAGTGGTTATGGCTAACATGTAATTAAGCTTTTTGTATTTGACCTTGGTGGACTTCACGGACGAACTGAATTCCCGTAGTGAACATGTTCATTACTTCGTAGTGTAAAAGACATTATGAGTCCAAACAGGTCTAATACGTGTAGCCTTATGAAAAAGATCTCTCGTGATAGTTATAAAATGGGACCACCAAGAGCTCGCGCTGTGATGGGATGCTGGAAACCTGGGTTTCATTTATTATTATAATAGGGCTGCCGCGTCACTTTGGACTACGTGGAACGTGGAAGCCCTTTTTGCTACCTCACGGATCGCTTCATGGTCGTGCGAGATCCTTCCTCAACATTTTAGACAAACGTTACCAAAGGCATTTCCATCGACTCTTCCATCTTTTGAAGGCTTTATTTTTGTTTTTTATTGTAAAGGTGCTCGCCCCAGCAAAAAAAAATATTAGCAACCAATTCCCAACGTTGAAACCGTTTCTTATTTGTCAGCCAATCTCGTTACTGCAAAGAGGTAAGGTTGGGTGACAATGCTGAAAGGGTAAATTGAACTTACCCTTTCAGCAATTTACTAACTTGCAAACGGTTTTGGAAAGGCGAATAATAAAAAATAAATGGGCATCAACTTGCAGCTAAGCGCAGAACAATAAACTCATGCGTACGGCTTGCAGCCCTGTAGGACATTTAGTGCGTGCATATGGCCAATACATGCAACCCTAGAAATAAGCTCTCTAGTGCACTTCAGCTTCATCATCATCTTCTTACGTCGCGGCTTCTTGCGAAGAGAGAGAATGTGTCACTTTCGCCAGAGCCTGTGAAGATCTGCTGCATGCACTGAGTGCATGCAGCCCTGGCGCGCCGCTTTGCAACAAAGTTGAAGCATGCAGATGGAAGCACATCTTTGCATCCGCACGACCATTCCGGTCGTCGAGGTGACGTCTTGCCCTGCCAGTTTCCACCTTGCCGAATACTTCAAAGTAGCTTGTGGCAGGTGAACGGAAACCATCCATCCTGACAGGGTGACGTGCTTTCTCACCTGAACTCCTTCGCGTCTGTAACAGATCTCCAATCGGTTGGAGTGATGGCGGTTCGTATTGCAAGTGTCCAGCTAACGTTATCGCGTTTGTTCTTGCTGGTCATTTATTCCATGTTTTACGCGATGTGTCTTTGCAACCGAACCCGACAGCGCCAGTACTAAGCAGTTACTGTACATACATGTACTACCGATCCAACATCGGGTCTTACTTTCAGCCATGGAGTGCAGGGTCGGACAATATAAATTGTTTATTTACTATGGGCTACTGCCATGGGCTCTCTGGACCCCATAGGCGGGGCTGCTGCACGGCGCGGCCCCGGGAGCATGTTAGCCGTCTAAACCGCAAATCAAAATCAAAAATATATTGTTTATTTACTGGTCGGAATCCGACCTTCCCGTACAATATTGTAGCAATAACAATATACTGGAAACAACATTGTACAGTAATATGAAAATATTGTTGTGGGTGCTACACTTCAGGTACATCTTGGTAGCCTTCAGACCGACCTTGGTCGTGCGAGGAAGAGAAGCACTAAAATAGTACAATAGAACGAGCTCAGGGCCTCGCATCCAAATTCTCAAGCTTCCAGTGTTATCTCGAACACCAACTCGCTGTAAGTTACTCGCAAAATACCCATTTGTCTTTGATCACCTCCGACGCCACCCAAATCGACACGAGCAACTATGGACGCAAGTTACTCCAAAACGGTGAAAATCACACGCGAATAATCTATTGAAGACCAGGAGGAGCGTGGTAGCATCGATTGAGAGGGGAGTGGACACCCAGGTGACGCAATTCCTTCTGTACAATATGTGAGCAATAGTATCCCGATACCATATTGGGGACGTCGATCAATACAATAATTGTACCCCACCAATAAAACAATAACACTGATTTTTTACCGACCCCTGCATGGAGTGTGGTGCTCAGCTTCTAAACGCCATCAACATGTTATTATAGACCTTCCAACGTAATGAGGCGTCCCCCTCCCCCCACGTCGTGCGGTACCTGGACGCCTTCGTCAAGGACCACATACTCTACTTCGTGCTCGAATACTGCGCCGGTGGAGACCTGTACTCCGTGGTCAGAACCGATGTCTTGCATGTGCAGATGCACTGGCCATCGTCCAGCAGGTGGCCAACGGTGTAGCTTACTTGCACAGTCGCAGCATTGCCCATCGAGACTTGAGTCTTGAGAACGTTATGCTCAGTCGTGGTGTGTGCAAGATCGGAGACTTTGGACTGTCGACGAGAGCCGACCAGCTGTGTGTCGGACGCGTGGACAAGGCCTACTACATGCCATGTAGTAGGCAGTACATGGCGCCGGAGGTGGTGGCACCCGGAGCGGTGTATGACCCCAAGGCGGCCGACGTGTGGTCGTTGGGTATCATCTTTTTCATCCTCGTGACGGGTTTGCCATGGCGACGGAGGAGTTGCCGAGTTTTTTCAGAGCATTTCTCAGTAGTATTGTCATAACGATTTTGGACAAAATACTAAATCGTTGTGACAATACTACTGAGAAATGCTCTGAAAAATCTCACCAATACTAACATTAGTCACTATAATGTAATATCGAACTCCCAGGAATAAGTTATTCTGTACAAAACTACAATTATTACTGATAAAAATATTGGCCTATAATTATTCATTTTTGTATTGCATTTTGTGAATAACTCAGAAATAACAATGACTGCAATTTCGCGAGCATCACTAATTTATTACTATTGTATTCCGTAATTATAATACCAATATTAGTGATATTATATTATTTGTTATCATCCGTCTTCTTGCCTCCGATCGTCGATGATCACACGCTAAGAATGAACACTATTACGATCGAACAGCCTTGACAATTAAACTAGATAATGCACATATTAGCGCGAGGGTTTCAACGTTCTTCTGAGCATGGTGGCCGCAACACTAATGGTCAAGCGCTTGGCCTGCAGGGCATGCATGTAGGATTCCAAATACCACCGTAATTAGAGGTACCACAAACGAATTTCATAGGTTCCACGTACGCTAAAATTTAGCGATGGTATTTTTTTTGCTTAGATATCCATAATGCCGCTCTTACACAGAAGCATCGCTCTGAAGAGTGGCTATGAAAGATGCGAAGCTCGACACGAGGCTGCAGGGATGATGAAGGATTAGACGACGATTCTTGTAAACACACGGCAGCTTTCTTTTGTCGGGCATGGGTAGTCGCAAAATTAAGATTCATCGTTTACAAGTCGCAAAATTGGGATTCATCAGTGTTCTCCAGTTTACAAGCATTGTCATAGACATTCAGAAATCAGATTAATCTCGAAATTCATTTATTCAAAATATTGCACGTCGACGTTCTGTTAACTGGTGCATCTGGATAGTGTTGTTTGGGAGCACGTTCTGATCTGGGTGTAACGCGTCCTGAACTGTCCCCATCTGTTCTGGACAATCAAAAGTGTCCCTAACTGCAATGAAGCATAATATCTCCCACGAGCATGACGGTAAAGTTCGATGCGAACTTAAACTATGAAGTGCTTCGTTGACATGTGAATCTTATGGACGATGCTACTACCACAGAAAATAGACGGCCATTAATTGTCTTCTTTCGGTAGTGTCGTGTTGTTGTATACCAGCTGTTAAAAACATATTGCGTGTGTAGGGTAAATATATGGAAGCATCTGTTTGGTGTGTGAAATATACACCACTTGTGCATCAATCTTTGAAGGCCAAGTCTAGATTTGGGAATCGTGCGACTTAGACGATTTTCGTAAAGTACAGATGCACTTTATGTATTTTCGGTGGGTATTTTTGGTACCTATATTCAGTTTGTAATTTCGGTGGCTATTTTTGGTGACACAGAAAATAGCAACTTCAATGCTCAACATCTCACTCAACTTAACACACTTCCCCGGTCGTAGCTGGTTTCGTCAACAGGCTGATCACTTTGTACAGATAGCGCATACGCAGATACGGCTGTAAGCCGTATCTGCGGTCCTTCCACGAAGCACCAGCAAGTAGCACCTCGAGTATCGCAATACACCAGACTCCACATGAGCTCCCATCCTGCTGAGTGCACCACTTGGTCTTTGAATATTGCAGCTCTCCTTTCATGCCAAGAACTTCCTCCATCACCATGCTCATACTCTTCTCAATAATCTCGTAGTTTCGTTCAGTCTGGAGTGATCGAACATGTGGCACTTGCGCCCTTGTTTGTCGATCATGAACGCAACCCAGTACAGGTCGATGTTGAAGACGCCTATGACCCGTGTGTACTTGGAGCTGGCGGCACCAAATCCGCCCGTAACTTGTTTTTTCCGCTCAACATCGGCAAATCCATGGTAGCTTGGGTCTACGATGCCGACGTCAGGATAGGCGTCCTTCAAAACCAGCAGCGACATCAGAATAGATGTACTGTGAAGCCACAGGTTCTCTCTGAAGTCCAAAAGCTTATGTCCATGTACGAACTCGTTCCCACATCTCGACACGCCCAGATTAATTGTATCTACACAGCCCTTATACTCCGACTGCAACAAACCAAACACGAAAATGGTTAGATCTAAGTAAAAATGCGGTCTGGTAGCAAAATACAAACCTTTGTAACTGCACTTGTGTCCGTGAAAGGTTCACACATGTCCCTCTCGCGCCATTCAACAGTGTCCATCCAGGCAGTCGTTTGCATCACGAGACCGAAGTATTTACGTGCCTCTATCACGTTGACCATCGCGTCCAACTGGTCAAAACTTGCATAGCCGTAGTCTGGCCAGTACGCCGACAACTTGATGTTCTGCCTCATTTTAATAGCGTTGATCCCCTCCGTGAGTATCTCCAATTGCGGTATCTGCTTAATTACCGGCTCGCTTTGTCCAACATTGTAGTGACGTACTTCGACGGGGCCTTGTATAGATACAAAAGGCAGCATCAACGCGTCGACCACAGGTTTTGCGTGGAACAGGCTGTAAGATCCATCCAGAACGTGAGAAACAGTTTTCAGGCTGACTGGCTTCGAGACCTTTCCTTTTCGGTACTTTTCCGCCAGTTCCAATGCAAGTTGCCGCTCTTCTTTCTTTTTTTGTTGCTTCCTTTGGGCTTTGGTCATTCCATGGATCAACGGACGCTCTGCAAACTTCCACGAAGGAAGTTTTACTCCTTCATATTTCTTTTCGGTTGACTTCGGTGAACTTTTGGTGGATTTTTGGTGGTTCGTCAAACCACCCGGACCAGCTTCACTTGGACATTGGGGTCAGCAGTCGGTTCCGCAGACGAGTGTGGATCATTCTCGCCTTCTTCATCGAGTGCTTTCGCTTCTTCAGGCACATCAGCGTTGGATACAATAGTAGCATCCCCGTCTTGGCGTACATCTCCACGATCGTCATCCTGGACAACTTCAACTTCAGGCTGATCTTCATCAGTAAACGACATTTGAGAGAGGCTTGCACCGCCAACGGAGGACACTTGTGAGAGCCCAGGAAACACGGACGTGTTGTTTTCCGTGAAGTCCACGATTTAGCCTTTGTTGACAGCTTCGTAAAACTGTTCCAGCCATTTCAACGCGACCCGGTAAGTTGGCGTGGACTGCAACGCCATCGATCAATAATCTTCTCAGTGATCGCTCTGGACTGGATGTACATGTCACTAGAGCTCACAGCCTTATCCTTCGGTAATGGGGGGCACGTAGCTTCCTTCAGGCCTCCCGGAAGCTCGTCACCCGCGCTGATGTTGTTCACTGCGCTGTGAACTATCCAGCGAGCTGGAATCGACTTCATCGGCGGAAGCACGGTCTCGAAACTACACTTGCTTCGAACCTGCATCAGGTGACGACACGGCAACAAGCATGTCTCCATGAAAATACACTTGCAACGACTGCGCTGTTAACAGCAAACACACATATCGTCAAAACAAAAATTCACCAAAAATACAAAACGTTCACCAAATCATCCACGTACCTCGGTGTCGACTTCGTACGTTCTGCAAGTGCTGTTGTTTGTCAAGATTGCCTTACCAGGAGTAAGTAGATCCACTGTGTAGTCTGTATTTGCCCCTGTAGCCAACGCATGCTGCTCCGACACTAGGTTAAAGGCGAACTGGCTGATCTGCATAGCCAGGGAAGCTAATTCAGTGTCCTCGCTCAGATCTCGCGGTCTTCCACCGACACGGTGGTATTCAGCGACGTATTGGTCTTCAGCGTACTCTTGAAGCGTAATAAGAGTCGAAACCAACTGATCAATTGTAAGAGTGTCCTTGATCACGTCCTTGATCTTGCCCCACTTGGACTCGATGCTGGTTGTTCGTATTGTTTGTCAAGTGCGGGACGTTCCCCCGTTTGAACGCAACCCACTCGTTTTGGTTGATGTCCCAGTTGTACACAAATGTCTTGAACAGTGGATGTACTTCATTGCCTCCAAGTGTTTCTAGCAACGCGCCTTTAGCTTCATCGTATTCCATCTTGTTCTTCGCGTACACTAGCAGCGTCATCAATGCCTTCGCTTCCTTCTTCACGGGGCCGGCGTGTCTCGCTGCTTGCTTCTTAAGTCACGTCAGCACATGCCATTGACAGAGTAGCTGCCTCGCTTGCGAGGACATCTCGCGCAGCACACCCTTCTCGTGGACCGCTTTGTCGGTCATGATAACACGGATGTTTCCCCACCCGGGATTGTTCTCTTTGAAGATCTCCACCACTCGCCGCAAGTTCTTCTGGTGTTCGCTTTCTACAAGTGCATGATGAACATATTGTCCCTGAAGTCATAAGTTAGATAAGTTTATTTTGAACATTGAACAGATCAACCAATCTACGTGCATACCTTTCCAAAGACATCATGCACGACAAAACTGAAGAGCTTGTACCGGTTCACGTTAGTGTCGTGTATGGAATCGACGAGCACGACCTCAGGAAATGCATTGAAGAGACGCTTCATCTTGGCAGTCTGGAAAGTAACCACGCGTGCGACGTCAGTCTCGCTGTCGACAATTATGTCGGCAGAGTTTCCTCCATTCTGACTGCAGAATTCATCCAGCACAGCCAAGGCTCGTTGTGCATCCGTCAGGCCCCCTTGTAGCTTCAACTTCTCACGCTGCACCATGTTGTGCACGTCTTTAAGTTTGGTCTTTTTGCCTACAGAAAATACACCAAAAGTTCACCAAAGTCAGTTTGCAAAGAGTCCTCAACTTATCAAACGCACTGAAGCTGTACCTATCCGCTCACGCAAGTACCGTAGAATGCCCTTCGCAGTAGCTCCAGCCTTGTGCAACACCGCCACATCATGCGTCAGCTGCGGGTCCGTCACAGTTCTGTTCTCCGCGTAGTTTTTCCACAAGTGTTCGTTCAGATCGTGGTTGTGATTACCAGAGGCTTTCACTTTCAGCTCCCACCTTCCTCCAATCGTTGCAGTTACGCGAGCATTCACACAGGCTTTGCATTGGCATCCACGCACAACCGCATGCTTGCGTTTCCCATTCCCGCGGCCTTTGTACGGCTGACCGTGGGTACAGACCAGTGTCTTCGAGTACTGCTTCCAATCATCAGGCACGAGTTGTACGCTCTTCCGCATCTTCTTCCCAGAAATTGCCATCGCATCAGCAGCTCGCTCGATCTGGTTGTTGCGGACTTGGACTGAGGTACTGGTGCGCTTGGAGAACTTCTGAAACGACTCTCGTTGAAAGGAGTCGACGGCTTCTTGAAAATCGTCCCAGGAGGCAAAAGACGAAGGAAAACCTTGGAAAAACAGCGGCATAGACTCCGCCTTCTTTCGGTGAAACTTCGGTGTATCTTCGGTATCATCTTCAGACTCGTCAGGCTCCTCGTCGGCTTCACCTTCGCTCGCCTCTTCGTGACTATCGGCACCTCCTTCCCCCTCTCCATTGGCGTCGCGAGCACCATCTCCACAGTTCTCTTCACTCTTGTCACAATCAGCATTTCCGACACTACTGTCGACCTCGATCGATTCGTCGCCGGCACCGTCTTCCGTCTCTCCACTCTCTTCTTCAGCATCTTCTTCAGCATCATCGCTGGCTTTCTCCGCCTTTTCTTCCTCACCGTCGTCTGCTTCCCCCCCACTGGAATCAGGATTAATGCCGAACATTTTGATCAGCGCCTGGCGTTCCCATCTTGGAGCAGAGACAGATGGGCGAGTGCCATCTTCCTGCTCCTTGCACATCATGGCGGCGGTCGCGCGCGTAAGCGTCTTCCGGCCTCGAACAGCCACTGGATCTCCTTCTTCTCCAAGCGCGCTCGTGCGGCAGCTTCGGCACGGTGCGCTTCCAGCGAAGCCCGTTGATAAACAGGGAGCGGTGTCAGACGTTTGAGCGCGGCTTTTGTGTCGTCGCGAAGCTTGCGCTGATGTTCGCGAATCTTGATTCGCGCCAGCTCGGCACTTGTGCGCTGCGCGGGCGTCACGGCGCCGTGCCCTGGGTACGGCGGAAGGGAAGGGCTGTCTGCCTGAACAAACACTTATCGTTAGGCGTCGACAGATAGAGGAACCGTGCGGCACGGGGTTGACTTACCATAGCAAGTTGCGCAGTTGACGTTCACTTTAGCGATGGGGTCTTGGCTCCAAAGGGGGGAATCCACGAGTGCCACACGATCGCCAGCAGCGCTGGATTTTCAAAATAAAGTAATTTCCCACTCGTAACCTATTTTGTCATTTATTGCACAAAAGTTCAACCCAAATCACATACTCCGGCTCTTTTTACGTACTAAAAGTTCACATAAAGTTACCGTAATTACACAGAACGTGGACCCTATTTTCTGTGGTACCAGCGCCTCCCGAATCTTACTCACTAGAAAATGGAAGACTCCTCATGGCTAACAACCTCGCTATCTACCACTTCCGCTTCAGAGTATTGCTGCAGACGTGCGAGATCAAGGCTTCCTGATGAACCCAGCGAGCTGTTGATGTAAATGAAGGCCAGCATTTCCACCTTTCTCGCCACAAACGATTTCTCTTCTTGGTGTGAATGAAGTCAAAAATTCTCCAAGCCCGTTCACTTGATGCCGAGGAAGGCGGAATACTGAACACCATATCTGCAAGTGTGAATATTTTTTTGTTGCGGTCGCTCACCTTCGACGAACCCCACCAGTCTCGCGGATTGGCACCTTCGATGTCGCCTTTATCTTCCGCTGACAATTTTCTCTTCTCGTTGACAAACGCAAACAGAAGCCTGTTGAGCTCGGCGCGCGAGATCTGAAGACGGCTCAGCATGCCCGTCTTCTCCGCGAACTTGCAGGCCTGGGCAATTGAGTCTTTTTCATCTGTACCGACAAACTTGTCGGGATTTGTGCTTGGATCCAGCAAGTACGCTATTCCAATAGCGTTTGTGTGAATCTTATTCCATCGAAGCAAGACTATATTCTTGAACTGGGCACGGATGCGTTTCCTCGAGGCGCGTGTGATACTTCGGTGTTGGGGTAAGCCTGGAGACGCGGCCGACTCGCCAAATCGTAGGTGCGGTCCTTCCCTTTCAAGTGCATCGTTCAACGGCGCTTCAGAGTAACATTCCAGAAGCTCACGAAATCGCTCGTAGACATGAGATGTCGGGACGCCATCGGATTCCAGCTCGCGTAGAGCTAAAATCATAGGATCGATCAAAGCAACAACATAAGCCAGCTGCTCCCAGAAGGTGTCTAACTCGATAGTAATTTTCACCTCATTCATAGTGACCCGAACGGAAGCTGGGGATTCATATTGCTCACGGAGTTGTTTATGGCGAGGAGAGCAAAACAGGTCGTGAAGGAAGTCGCGGTTGGTAAGTACACTTTTAAGACACGCATGTAGCGTGTACCATCGAGTTTGTACCAGAGACGACGCATGAGAGGAGTCTGGCTCAGGAGACGACACTTGTATCGTGGGCGACAGTTTAGTGCCAGAGACAACGCATGAAAGGAGTCTGGCTCAGGAGACGACACTTGCATCGTGGGCGACAGTTGAGTGAGGGGCGGCGTCCTGGAAGCTCGGCTTTCTAAGGAAGGCGAAGGTTGCTCCATGGAAGTCACTCTTAGCTGCAAGACTTGCGGGGAACGGAGCTTGTTGAGAAGTGAGAGACTGAGCGACTTGGAGGGAAGTGGAGGGAGCAATTCTGAGCATACCAGGACACGCAAGATGGTTCCGGAATGTACACAACTGTTCAGAACGTTGGGGACAGTTCAGAACTCGTTGTCCGCAAACAACACTACATCTGGATGGACTCTGACATTCTACCACGTCGTTTCCCAACGTCGCTCCATTTCTCCAGCTCTCGAAACGATCCCGACATTTTCGTGCAAAGCAGTGAGCACTCCAACGGTTCTGGCCCGTAAATCCTTGGTTCATCCAAACAAACGCGAGATGGCAAACGAACGGCCTGCATAGACGCTTTCGTTTCTATATAACTACGTCGTCTCGCACATTCGTTATGCATATAAAAACTGCTAAACAAAATAGCGTTGACTCTAACGAACGACGAGTTAGCGTGGATGTGTCCACTTTGAAGCGGAAATTGTCCATGTTATTTGAGTGGCACGAACCAGTCATCATTTTTTTTAAATTACCAGTAGCATTATCAGTTGATTGATCTTTTCCTGGTGATATTGGTCATTGTGAGCATTCATCGGACCTGTGCACATCGGTTGTGGACTTGGTGCTTGATGCTGCTATCATGACGAAAACCTGATTGTGGACAGGGGAAATACATGAAATTATTCACGGTGCGCGTTGATGCGCGAATCAAACGCGGATCATTGCTAAGCACCACAGTAAAATGAAAGTTGCAATACACTGTACGTTATGTCACCGTAGGACATGCGCTGATTCTCGATGCCGCAGAAAAAATCGATTGAAGACGTCGCCTCGCACATACGGCTTCAGTTAGCTTCGATAAAAGAGCCCATCACACGTCCGCTACCGACGTTCACCACCAGCAAAACTACGAGTATGATCCTTTGGCTGTCATTTCGCAAATTGCTCGACCGAGTGCAGGACGCCTCCTCAGGATTTCACAGATATGACCGACAAAGAAGTAAGGTGGCACAGAGGAAGAAAGCACATCGCTACTACTAAACTAACTCTCCAATTACGTTTTGTACTCCAGAAGGTTGAGCTTCGAGGCGCAGTCCACCAATACGGGATTGATCAATGGAGTTTGGTAGCCTCCAATGTACCGAATAGACCCATAGCTTCGTGTTCAGCACAGTGGGGCGAATTCGAAAGTCATTCGCCAATTCGAGCTCGACGGCCGTGGACTACAGAGGAAGACGCTTTGTTAAGTTGTGCAATTGAACGACATGGCACCAATCAATGGCATGTCGTTGCTTCACTTCTTCCCGACCGTATTGGAAAGCAGTGTCGTGAACGATTGCATAACCAGCTTGATCCATCGATCAAGCGCAGCGAGTGGACATCTGACGAAGATGAACTTCTTCTGACGTTGCAACGGCAATTTGGCAACGCCTGGTGGCGGATTATTGAACACTTACCTGGGCGCACAAGTAATGGTGTCAAAAATCGTTGGCACTCGACATCTCTAAAGCTTCTTCGTGAAAGAGGTCGGAGCTTGGCTGTTGGGCATGACGGTCAAGCACTTGATGGCGGATCTGCAGTGAGGCAGCAGACTTTTCCGAGTGTTAGCAATCTCAACTCGAGTACATGTAGTTTTACTACTGTACATGTAGTGTGAAATCGGGTTCTGCTGCTGACGAAGATCTGGACGCGATGCGGTGCGAACTGGCCGATCTTCTGCTCAACGAAGACTATTGAAGAAAGGCTAGATCGGAACTTCTGCATTTTGAAGCGTTACAACAGCCAAATAATCATCATTTTTCATATTTAATTCTGCCGCGAGTCTGGGGATCGTCATGTGGAAACGCTAAACTTTATCGTGCCAAGTCGTCTGGTAACATGCAGCTGTGACTGATAGAAAACTACCGATAATATTAGTGAACCGCAGCTTTTACATGGGTTCAACATTCCAACTGAGAATTTTACCTCATCACACTATAACGATACCACCACAAAATAATTCTAGATCGTCTCTCCGCCATCTAACACGCAGCTGTTTCTAAACGGAAAAAGATTTTTCACAAGTACAATTATCTGATATTGGCGGTCTTGCAAGCAAGACGAGGGGAGCAACGGGGGTGTTGCGAGTACAACAGCCATCTAACCCCGTCATGGAACTAACCAACAGATGAAAACAAGCAAAAACGCTTAACTGTACTAATACAGAGCGAAAACTTTGCAACTCGAACTTAATATGGATTGTGAGGTTTACTGGCGCCTATCCGGCCTGGAGTGAGTGCAAACAAGTACTGGAGCAAAGTACGAAGTGAATCTAAGCAGCGTCGCGGCGCATGGTTTCATTGTAGTCAGACAACATGCTTAATTTGTGCTGTACTCGGAAACCATCCGATTGTGTACTCGCGAAAAATCCGCACCCGTTTCTAAACGCTGGTAAATGCAAGCGCTTTATGGGCCATAACCAAATATCAACAGCGCCAGCTACGATATCCAAGCATGGTGTTCCTTCCCAATTTTAAATTAACACGACAAAGGCCCGACTTGACAGCACATTTGCCAGAATGAAAGTATCTAGCCGAACAAGAAATTCAATTGGTGTGGACACAAAGGAACCAAACCAAGTGCCAGTTGGCGATGTGCTGACGTCGTTCTGCTGTCGATTTACAGGTCATTACGATCGAGCAATTGAGACGACCATCGACGCGAAGATCCCGAACAGTCCTAGACAGAAGATAGTTCTTGTACATGTAGGATGTACTAACGTTGTGTATCTTTGCAATGGAGTCTTCAAGTCGAGAGATGCTGAACACTGCCTGTGATATCAATCGAGTTCCTTCCTCGAGCAGATATCCGTTCTGGTGGAAAAGTTCCCGCTGACAGGACCGGGCTCCTACCAATATTGTGGTCACGAGTTCGTTTCAGAGCCGCAAACTGCTGTGGTTGGAATTCAAGCGCATGCTGACGATGAATCGGAATCTCATCAACTGCAAACTGTATACATTGTCGCTCAGTAGCATCCAGCTTCGCTGCACACAGCAATAGGAAGCCGTCTTTGAAATGCAACAAACTATCATTTTGTTGATACCGCCTAACTCTTTCTCTCGTGGACGACACCTACTCAAGAGGCCAAGCCATGACGTCCTAAGGGCACTTCTTGTGAATGAGTGCGGCGCCGTGCTCCGCGTATTCAGCTTTGGACATCCACATTTCGTGAAACGAGCCTAACGATGCCAGAATCGAGCCACCAAGAAAAGAACCGACGCGACGCTCTTGCACGTGGGCTGCCACCACCTTCACACGCAAACTGCTGGCAAAGCTTCCTGCAGCACCTGAATTACCAGACCCTGTCAAGGGCAGCGGCGTGCCGCTCAATGTGGTCACCACTTCGCGTTCGATTCTCGTCGGCATGTTCTCAAAGCAAGAACTACCTCCAGTCAACACAATGTTCTGAAACAACTCCTTGCGCAGCTCAGTTTCCGTCGTGAGCCCACCCGCCTCGCAAATTAACTCCGGAAGCCTCATACCCGGGCCATCATTCGCAGGGCTACTGTTATCCGGACTTGTCGCCAAACTGGCTGCAGCACTTGGCACTGTTTCCCCCAGAAAATAATGCTCTGCCACACTAAACCGCTCAGTACCCATCGAAACGATCGTCTTGTCGGGCAGTTCGTAGTTAATCAACGGTAACTGCGCATTCTGCGCTTCATCAAATGGTCCGTCCGCCACACGACATAGTCCACTCTCCTTGGCTTCCACCACATAGGACCAGATCTGTTTCTTCCTCTTGGCAATTTCCACCTCCATCGACGTCGCCGCCACTCTTTGTTCTCGACTTTTTGCAATTTGTGGTGCTAGTTTCGTCCTTAAAAAGGCATCCAAATCATGGCCACCAAATAGCGAAACCTGACTCTTTGGATACGCAAAGGCATAACCCTCATGCACCGACGTGACACTAGTATAGGTAGCTCCCATCTCTACTACTAGGCCACTGGTCCTAGCATTGGCATAACAGGCTAGGACGGCACTTTTGGCGCAAAAGAGTGCAGGCACACCGAGTTCCTCCATGACGACCTCCACCATCTGTTCTCGGGCCTTTAGGTCCCTCTTTTTGCTGCTTGTACTGACCTGGACTGTTTTAGTCTCTGTTGCGTCCTGCTCGTCCTGCAACTGTCCTGCATCTCCTGTGATTTCTTCAGGCAACGTGAAAGGTCGTTCTACTAATAGGAGCGGATGCTCGCTCAGTCTTGTTTGAAGTTTGGAACTGGCGGCATTGAACAGCCATTGGGCCAATTTTTCAGGGTCACTCTCGACCTGAGCGGACCTGCGGTTCAGGCGTCGTCCTAGGTCCTCGTCATCCTGCACTTCTTCGTGTGGCGCGGGACGCTCGTACACACGCGGGAAATCCTCGCCCGCATAACCGAACTTGCAGCGTGATGTGCCAAACTCGAACACCAGCGCATCCAGGTCGTTGGCCTCCGCCGCGGCGCTCGAGAAAGGCGCGTTGCCGCCGTGATGGTCACCCTCGTTCGCGCCGCCTCCAGCGTACATGGTGGATTGGTTTGTACCAGTGTAGTGTACACCAATCTCATGTGCGACACACTTAATTACCCATTTTGCCATCGGCGCTCAAAAACTGCGCTTCCTCACTCTTATTGGTCAAAAATTACCAAATATTATTTCCATGGACTCTAAGAATTCATGACCGTAGAACTTCTTTCTACACGGCAAATTGAATTAGATGTCGTGCAGATTGACTTGCACGTTACTTATAAGAAAGTTTGCTGTTGATTAGAGACGTCGGCAGTGAAAAATCGGTTTGCGTCCATAATCCGATTCTCGATCGAACTACATACATGCATATTATTAATACATGTACACTTTACAAACATGTGCGTGTGACTTTAGTGATTAGAGACGCGGAATGGCATCGAAAGTGCGTTCGTCATCCGGGATGTACATGTAGTTGCATGTGAGTGGCAGTGGTAATGACTGGGGGAGCAACTTGACCAGAAGCCTTCAACTCTTCACTTTGCAATTTGCCACGCCTCCAGCAGTCATGGCAGCACACACCCAGACCGACGCAGACTCGCATTTTATCCAAGTGGAGACCCCAAGACCCAGCAGAGCAGTTGTCAACAAACCGTCGCAGTTCACACTCGAGTGGAGTAATGTGGTGCTCAAGGTGATGACCAAGAACAACGAGACCAAACGCAAGGAGGAGAAAATCATCCTGAACAATGTCAACGGATCAGCTCGTCCGGGTCAATTGCTCGTCATGATGGGGCCATCCGGAGCTGGTAAGAGCTCTCTGTTGGACTGTATTTCTGGTCGTAAAGACGCTCGAGACGGACTGGAAGGCAGCATCACTGTCAATGGTCAGCCGTGGACCAAGGAGCTCAAGCAGCAGACGTCGTACGTCGTGCAGGATGATCTGTTCTACGAGACCATTACGGTGCGTGAACATTTGATATTTCAAGCCCAACTTCGAATGGGTAAGCGCGCTTCTCTTCGTGACTGTGAAAAGCGTGTGGATGAAGTGATGGAGGAACTCGGACTGGTCAAATGCCGCGACACCCTGATCGGCGGAACTTCATTACGAGGAATTTCCGGTGGTGAGCGTAAGCGCTTGTCGTTTGCCACGGAGATCCTGACCAACCCGTCGTTACTATTCGTCGATGAACCTACATCTGGTCTTGATAGTTTCATGGCCGAATCCGTGATGAGGCAGTTGCAAGAGATCGCGCACGATGGCAATCGCACGGTTATTGCTGCTGTCCACCAGCCATCGTCGGAACTCTTTGCTCTCTTCGACCAACTTTACCTGCTCTCTGATGGAGCTTGCGTCTACGACGGACCGGCTTCAAATGCTGTGGAGTATTTCTCCTCATTGGGGTACCCATGCCCGGGATACGTGAGCCCAACAGACTACTTTATGCGGCAGCTTGTGGTGGTCGATAAAGCGACGGATGCTACTGGTGTGGCTCGAGTCGAGGGCTTGAAAACCGCGTGGGCGACACGAACAATACTGGAGGAGTATTGTCACGTCCAAGGACGGATCAAAGCGCTGTATACAACGAGAACGAACTTACGAAAACCCAAGGATTCAAGGACGACAGACTAGGCCTGGTAGGCCAACTTCGCGTTGTTTTGAGCCGCAACATCCTCAGCCTTTTCCGAGACAAGACGCGGTTCCACGCTGAAGTTGGGCAATCTCTGATCGTGAGTATCTTGATGGGTCTGGTGTATCTGCAACTCGACATGAACCAGCGCGCCATCCAGAATTTCACGGGTGCTTTCTTCTACTTCATGTCCAACGAGATTTTCGCTGGTGTGGAAATCCAACTTGCGTCCTTACCGTTGGAGATCTCCATGGTGCGGCGTGAGTACGAGGCTGGACTATTCCGCCTTGCATCGTGGTATGTGGCAAGAAACTTGAGTGATCTGCCGATGCAGATCTTGCTGCCGTTTGTGGTCTTTATACCGGCGTACTTCTTGATTGGCATCGGACACGGCTTCAGCGTTTTCATCTACCTCCAGATTCTCGTGGTCTTGGTCCGCAGCGCCTCGGTGGGTCTGGCGTACGCCATTGGTTGCCTCTTCCGCCGTGCCGACGTCGCCACGATCATGGGGATGCTGATCTTGTTGCCAATGTTGCTCTTTGGTGGTCTCATGGTGAATTCCGACGACACCCCGGTGTACTTCATCTGGATAAACTACATTTCACCGATCAAGTTCGGTTTCGACGCCATGATGAAGGTCTTCTGGGAGGAAGTTCCAACTATTCCGTGCAATGTGGGAGCAGAAAACTGCATTGCGCGTTCAGGGGCGGAAGTGCTCGAGAACTATAGTATTTCTACACGATCGGCACTGCTGGACGGACTGCTGCTGCTAGTGCTGAATGCAGGGTATCGGGCACTGGGCTTCGTGTCGCTTTGGTTCAATGTGCACAGGCGTAAGTAGAGCAGGACAGCGAAACGTTTCCACTATTCTGAAGAAGTCAAGTGATCAGGCACCGTTAGTTCTCGACCAATTGATGATCACCCATACCAACGAAATACCAGCCACTCCGTTGTCCAGTAGATTTTCCACAAGATTTACGACTTCAATACCTAAACAGTGCTTCGACATCACAGAGAACCGACCCAGCCGTAGTTATTTTATCGTCCAAGCGACTCAGCCCGTTTACGCTGAAACTCAAGCGGATCTCTTTTTGTGTCGGACAATTTTTGACACACCGTTCCAAACTTTATCGCTCCGTCGTCTTACGACCATCAGGATGGCAGTTGATCTCTTCCAGACTACTGTGATTTCCATTGGCGCACCGATGACATTACAGTAGTCCATTTTGTCACTAGCTCCGCGACAATTCATCAAACCTTGCTCATAGCTTCATCTTCTGGTTGACATGGCTACATCCATAGCCACATGCTTTTTCTCCAACCACAAACCCCTAGTCTCCGTTAAATGACTGCACAAACACGCAAACCCAACCGCCATAACCGCATTTGCCACCACCACCACAGGTGACCATCACTCCCATGGCTTCTCCACTCAAGCAGATCACTCCAGCCGACGTGGCCAGCTTCACGTACGACCCCGTGGACGCTTCGGCTCTTCAAGACGCAACACTCATCGTCAACGACGTGCGTGACAACGGCGAGGTGGCGCTCAAGAAGCAGGCGGCGCGGCTGGGCGACATCCCGTCCAAAGACACACCACTGATTATTAGCCAATCAGAGCTCAAGAAAGCCTTCGACACTCTCCCGACGGACCAGCAGCTCGTACTGCAGCGTACAGCACAGCGTATCAAGCGCTTCGCTCAGGCACAACGCGCATCTATCGGCAACTTCCAGCAGAAGATCGACGGCGGCTTTGCAGGTCAAGATGTGTCGCCTATGCAAGCTGCAGGCTGCTACGCCCCTGGAGGTCGCTACCCGCTGCCTTCTTCTGTGCTGATGACTGCAGTCACAGCGCGTGTGGCCGGCGTGAAGACTGTGGTGGTGTCTTCGCCCCGTCCTGCGCCTGCTACTCTTGCAGCCGCTTATTTGGCTGAAGCTGACTATTTCTTAGCTGCTGGAGGTGCACAGTCCATTGCTGCTATGGCTTATGGAGTGGGAGGTGTCCCTGCTTGTGACATCATTGTAGGACCAGGTAACAAGTGGGTGACTGCAGCCAAGTCCCTTGTGTTCGGCAAATGTGCTATTGACATGTTGGCTGGACCTTCGGAATGTCTCGTCATTGCAGACGACAGTGCTGATGCAGCCACTATTGCAGCGGATCTATTGGCTCAAGCGGAGCATGATACAGCTGCAGTTCCGATCTTGGTAACCACCAGTCAGAAGATTATTGATGCAGTGAACGAGCAGCTTATTAAGCAACTGGAGACGCTGCCGTCTGCCCCCACGGCGAGTGTCAGTGTCAAGAACGGCTTTGCTGTACTGTGTCCTGATATGGCGACATGTGTGAGTGTGTCGGATTTGTTGGCACCCGAGCACTTGGAGATCATTACGAGCAACGAACGTGAAGTTGCGGAGCAGGTGTCCAACTATGGCGGACTTTTCGTTGGTGGACGTGCTGCTGAGGTGTTTGGAGACTACGGCGCTGGCCCGAACCACGTGCTCCCGACTGGTGGCACTGCTAAGTACACTGGAGGACTCTCCGTGCACACGTTCCTCCGTATCCGCACGTGGATGCGCATCGACGACGCACAGGAATCGCAGGCACTTGTGCAGGAATCGGCACTACTGGCTCGTATGGAGGGTCTTGAGGGCCACGCACGTGCTGCCGAGAAGCGCCTGCTGTAGACATGAGAACGAGGAAACTACGTGGGTGCATGCTGGAGCACCTCATCCACTCACGACGAATACAGATACTAGTGCATGTGGTTTGCATTTCTATTCATTTCTTCTGTATGGTTGCGATGCAGCATCGCATCGATTGATATCGTAAGGCAGCATGTCCAGCAGCTCAGGAAGCAACAGCTGTGGCTTTAAGTTGGGGCACTGTGCGTTCTGCGGTGAGGTCTGTCTCGCTACACCCATGCATATCGTTGTGTGCTAACTTATTTGTCACCTCGTGTTGTATTTGTGCAGTCTCAATAACATGCCCAATCCGATCTTTGTTGCGTGTGGTGCACCATCAGAGGTAGGTCGGGGGACCTTTACATAGCTCCAGCCCTTTCAATGGCGTTTTCTAACCAATAATGCCCCTCGCACCAAGTACAAGTGCATGGTTTACGCTGAGAAGCGCCAAGCCCTCAGAGAATCGACCAGCAAACCGTGAGTCTCGACTCGTCCTCGGATGGTCACCAGCGGGAGCAGAGGAACTCCAAGCAGCAGAAAGGTTATGAACAACCGCTGAAGCTCGAGCATCTGGAGCCGCATGGTAGAATGCATCAGCAACGAAGGAGCCAACATATGCGATATCCTGAGAATCGAGAGAAGCTTCAGGAGCGCAGCACACGTGAGCCGGTTTCGAGCAATGGCAGAAGACGAGGACCATCGCACACATCAGAAGCACAGCGAGGTAGCAGAAGTAGTGGCGTACTACAACCGCTTGCCAACCACCGCATGTCCAGAGAGTCCACGACGCGAACTCGTCCAGCCAGCACAGTGGAAATCAGGACGCGAATTTCCGTCAATGCAAAGCGGTGTATCTCCGTTGAGACTCCGATTCGTCCGAGGAAGTCAAGCGCCGGACAGTCCGAGCCTTGTTGATCCGAGAAGAAGGCTCAGCGGTTGAGCTCGACAGCCGATATCCTCGGCATGTCCCGGTCGCTGGAGCTGCCACCCAACTACTTCGACATGAGCTCTTCGTCGCCTACATTTCTGCAACAAGTGCCCCGGAACATGATCCGCTGGATTGGAAATAACTGGAGATGCAAATGCCCCAAGTGGAGACTCGCTAGATGAACGAAACGGAAGAAGAGCGCCAGCGACAACGAAGCGCTACGTACCAATTCAAAGGGGTACTGCAATATGAACGATGGGCATTCTGTAAGATTCTGTACGGGATACTTTAGTAAAGTACTTGGCAGGCGAGTACTAAGTATTGTATTGATAGTAGCAAGCAACATTGCTTCTACCTAGACGATTTAGATTAGCATTGCCGATGCTAACCTTTAGTTGCATTTATTGCCACAGTTCGAGTACCTGGTATACAAGATCCCGAGGGACTGCAGTAATCTGACTGATCGCCTCGGCTTCTCGTGGCAGCAGGTGCGCAGCAATGCTGAACAAGTTGATGCTATAGTCTTGCCACAACACCCAGAAAAAGAGTCCGAGCATTACAATAAAGAAACAACGGTCAAGCCAGGCGCCGTTGCTGGTGGTGGAGTAGCTGCTAGAAGTGGTTTTGACAGCTTCTTTTGCTTCTTCTTTGGCGCGCTCGACAAGGTCTTGAATTTTCCCCTTCTCAATTCCGAGTAACTCCTGCAATTTCTGGATTTTGACATGTTGGGCTGCATGTTCGATGGCTGCGAGCTGTTCCTGTTGGCGAGTCCCACTCGCTTCAGTCGTCACAATGGTTTGTCGTGGATTATCGTTGAATGTGTTGGCTTTCATTGACGAGAGGTGCTTAGTATCGCGAGCATTGTCGCCGTCGGTGCTGTAGTCGAAGGGTTCGCCAGGGTAAAGCGTGAGAAATAAGACCACAGCAAGCCCGAGGGCGACACCAACTCCGACACTTTGAAGTTCGTCCATTGTGGGTGTGCGATAGTTAGTCGTTTGCTTCCAGTTCTGCTTTGGAGTGTCGGTTCAAGGCAGTTTTGGTGTTCTGGTCGTTGGATGAAACGGAGGATGCCTAGCAATTTCAGGCACTGAAAAGTGAAATCCACTGCTGGGGTGTGCACACCTCAAGAAGCAAGATACCCTGTGACGCAGCAATATGTTGCTTTCGCGGTTGTGGATGGTTTGATAACGACACTAGACATCATTGTGATCCATCCAGGAGAATTTGAAGGTGAAGTCAGCACCTACAAACAAGCAGAATTTCACGAAGCACGGCAAAAAAAAATGTCAGAGGCGCATCAAGAATGCGTCATTGGTAGAACGAATCTTACCGAAGTGTACGACTCGAAAACTCAAGGACATCAATACCCAAGTCATCAATTTCACCTGAACCAGAAGCACTTGAGTTTCCAGCACGAACGCCAAGTGGTACAATGCTTGTAGTCGACAATTCCGCATCATCAACAGCGTGAGCACGACGAACGAGACGAACTCAAGTACAGCGTAGATGAAAACGTTCGCCAACGTGCCTCCTACGTTGTCCCGATTGACACCGATCAAGTCCATGTGATACGGTGCACTGGGAAGGTTCACAACCAGCAGGATAAAGTTCCCATACAGAATTGGAATGATCGACTCCAGATATTCAGTCAGAAAGAGACACTCAGAGGTAAAGAGCACTTCAAGCGTCTCGCCAAGAATTTTGCGGTGTGGGCTGGTAGTAATTTCAACAATTTTGGTCGGACCTGCTGTCTGTGGAGGTTCATTTCGGGCTGGTTTGACGGTTGTAGTGGTTATGACGCTACTGGGCTCAACTTTTTCCGCACTACGCCAGAGCCAGCACCAAGCTGGTTTTGTCCGATTCTTCTCCATTGTAGTACGGAACGAGATAGCTGTGAGTTCGGACGTGCGAAATCGTGGAAGTGTGCGTACTCCATTTCCTGACAGTGTTTTCAGCTTCTCCAGGAGTTTTCGTCCTTCTGGTGAGAGTTTATGTGGGAGACAGGAGTATAGGAGAACATCTCGACGAGTCTGTTGCTCGAATTTATCCGTGTCACGACATAGCAGCCTTACAACCGGTAGCAGACTGTCGTTGTCAAGGGATATACCACAGGCCTGGCGAAGTCGGGACAGAATTGTGTCGGATCGTTTGTGGAGTCCTCGCAAAACAATTGCTGTTTGTCCAAAATCTAGAGCCATCATGGTAGCCACAGTTGTGATCGAAGACGTGTTTTGCATGCAAGTGGCGAGGTACATTGAATTGAAGAAATCCACCGTGAAGATGACACCCTCTGGTACCATGTCTTTCATGTGTACAATGGTTAGTGAGACCAAATTTTTCATGATGAGTTTGATCACCGGAAGCAGAAGAATCACAGGCAGTTCATAGTGCGTGTTGGTGACATGATCAAATAGCACTTCGTAAGCTGCGTACGTGACAGCCATGATGGATTGCGAGCCGCTGAAGCTGACAAGCAAGATGAGTTCGTCTGGATACATTGCCATTTGACTAAACACTTGCTTCCCAGCAATGATGCGGAACAACGCGGCAAAAAGGAGGACGTACAGGCTGATGGTTGTGAGTACCATGAAGGGAATCGGAAAGACCCAAAGCGCAGCTACGAGCATCGCAATGGCAGGATAACCGATTACTTGGGCAATAAAAACTAGTGTAAGCTGCACATTCGACATGACAACACCAGGGATCATATTAATCGCGAATGCAGACATCCCGACTGCCACAACACCACCGAGAATGCCTGCACGGATCCAGAACCCGTGGTTTGCGCTCCAACCTTCTGATGGGTTTTGGAGAGGCACGCATTCTTGAAGAAGTACAAGTGCTGCCATGGGCAATGGTGTCCCAATGCATACCACCAGCACTCGAGTGAGTGACGTGTTGCGGGTGTATTCTTCCAGGGCTAGCAGCCGTTCGATGGAGTACTTCCGCTATGACTGATCTGCAGTGCAAACCAGAGATACTGTAGTTTTGGGAGGTACCCAGTCTTGCGTCTCTGGCGATCTTCACTCGTTGAGAATGGTAGCTGTTCTCTGAAGTCGTTGGCAAGCACGTTGGATGGCGATGGAGCGATCATGTGGCTGGTGCGTTCTCGGAAATAAATGCGTGCAAATGCGAACGAGCAATATTGGTCAGCAAATTCGTCACCTAAATGTGGAGTACGTGTGAAATAACTGGTTTCATAAGACTCATGAGATTGAGCTAGTCATGATTTTGCAGTGAGTACTATAGTCATGGCTGCTTTTACACAATCATTAACCGTGTTGTATGACCACCAGGCCACTAGAGTCGACCCCCACGACTTGTAGTTAGCCACAGATTACCGCTGCCCGAACCTCACCGAGCACGGTCTCGCACAGGTGGGGAGCGTCATCAACCAGCAGACTACCAGCCGAAGCTGGCCCCGTCACCATCAACACCAGTGACAGGGATAGAGGCGTCGAGGAGAGGACGATTATCGGCGACCGCAACCCCGGTAGGTCTTTAGGCTGTTCCCCGCAAGCGTTCCGATTTACGTGTACATATCTAGCAGGCACGGACACTGACACTCAGTGTGCAAGTCAGGCCCGCGCCACTCGGCCTTGACATCACTGCACCACGTGATGCCTAGCCCCCACGGTCTCTCTCCGCGGTCCCCGACCTCTCTACTGCTCATGCTGCTGTATACGCGGTCACGTCCACCGGCGTACGTCGTCGCGTACTTGCTCACCTGTTCACACTTCTCGTAAGCTCGTACAACCCGTAGTTCGGCAGCCAAGTAACTGTATTAGTCTTGAATGAATGCACTTCCCGCACCCAAATCGCAACTGAGGGTCGAGCCAGCAGACCGCTGCTCGTTGCCCTCCTACTTCCCTACGCAGTCCAACACCGTCGCCTACCTACCAGCTACGGCGCCCTTGCTATCCTACTGGACCTCTAGTCCGTCTCCGTTCTCGTGGCCTCCTGGCCGCACGCCACTTGCACGCTGTCGCCTCTCCGAGCTCGCATACTCTGCTCCTGTCACTCTCGCACGTCACCTCCTCGTGCGATCTTCTTGCAGTGCCCTTCTTCAACGTCGACCCAACGCTGAACATCACTTCGCTTCTGTAGACCTCGTATAGCCGGTGGTGCCAGCCTGCTGGCTCGCACTCGTCACCATCTCGCCCTCGAACACTCCCTCGTCACCGTCCGTCTTGATGTACGCCACACATGGCTACGTCAAGTCGATCACCACCGGCGAAGAGTCGCCATTACTACAGTACCATGATACGCGATCGAAAATACCATTGGAACCTCAACTTCACATGTGGAGCAGAAACCACTACCACGGGCCACCGGGTGTAAAATTTAAGATCGCGAGAGAGTTGCAACTGGTGCTATATTGTTGATGCCATGAGTGAGACTTGGGATCAACGCCACTGCTGTATCTCTGTCAACCGAATCTTGTTCTCGAAAAATGACAGAAAAAGGTCTAGTCCTACTAACACCAACTAAGGCCGTGCGCTAGCGCCCGGATGAGCTCTGAAACTTCTAAGCTGTTAGCACTGCTAACTTACTAGTTCGATTCGAATTTCGAATGGTCTAGGCGGCGAGCGTCGCATTCCTTCTCGACTCGAGAATCTTGAGGGCTTCAAGGAGGCACGTTTGTGCTAGAGCAACTTTGTTCGGAGCGAAATAGCTCGGTGGAAACACCGTCAACTTTTGAGTGAGGTAGAGCAGCTCCAATGTTGTGATGCGCGTTACTGTTACCCGAAAATGAAGAGCGCTGGGGAGTATTCTTCGTCGGGTGACGCAAGGGCCCGATAATGAGTTTTTGAACCGTGAGGCCCTGACATTTTTCCGATGTAAGGGGAAACGCAGGTATCCAAGTGGAGTTTGAAACACTTGACCAGTCTCTCCACAGCTACAGTGCTGATCCATTTGC
Source organism: Phytophthora tubulina (assembly GCA_014706135.1). Lineage (NCBI taxonomy): Eukaryota > Oomycota > Peronosporomycetes > Peronosporales > Peronosporaceae > Phytophthora > Phytophthora tubulina. The sequence goes on from JACBOY010000200.1 coordinate 630,017, forward strand.
CACCTTGGGCGTTTAGGATGACGCAGACGGGTTTCTTGAGGCCGTTAAACCAAAGCGAGAGACCCATCATCTCCACCCGTAAGCAGGGGCGGACGCAGCTTCAAAATAATGGGGGGGGCATTTTACAAAAAAACATTTTTTTTAACTTCAAATTAGACACCTTGTCACCTACAGAGGAATTCGTCTAGATGTAAGTGTGCTGAACGAATCGATTACTTCATCTTTGTCAATTCGATTCGTAAGATCCCGTTCGATTGCGAGAAGCATCAAATCCGACATCCATGAATCGTCCATTGTAGTCCGTAGCCGCCTCTTGATTCTCTTCATAGCAGAAAACGATCTCTCCGTCGTGGCGGTCGTAATAGGGAGGACGCAAACTAAGCAAACCATTCGGAATAAATTCGGGGAAAACTCATTGTTGTCACTCTCCACGAGAATTACACATAATTTGTGTGTACTCTTCAGTTTTTGAAATCTGCTGTCGATCTTTGCTAACTCGCAGAATCGAGTCACTTCTGATCGTAATTCGTCCAATTCATTTTTGAAGTCGTCTTGGTAGAAGTTGGTAGCGAGCAGAACTATTTTGTCTACTCCCAGTTCTTAACCCTTTTGCGGTGCAAGGGCGCATTTCTCGCCCTTTAAGCATCGTTTCATTTATGGGTGGAAAAATGCTTTCTAAAAAGGCGCATTTTGCGCCCTTCTAGCGATAGCTCACCTTGTTTTGATTACTACCAATCAGGTCACTGCGATTGCAAGGGTTGGGGGAAATATTTGGCTGACGACAGTATTTTATCCCGCCAGAGGCATAATCGGCATCGCCACGTCCCCACCGTCACGTGGCAAGTGGTGGAATAGGCTCCCCACCATTCACCTTCATTATACGAAAAACAAGATGCATACAGTACAAAGGATTTTGACATTTGATTTTACAAACAAGAAGCCAGATGCGGACAACCTTTACGGATGCCGAAGATAAATTGCTCGCCCAAATTGCCTTGCTGTTCGAGAGAGAAGGCCTTCGCGTTACCTGGAATTATGTGGCTAGCCGAATGAAGACAAAGCGCCCTGCGCGCGAACTTCGACGGCGTCTATCAAGCCTAAAACGCACGTACGGAAAGTCCGTTAGTGGCTTCCCCCGATGCTTCTTCAGCGGCTGTCATCCAGAACAGCTTTTACCCGCTCCTTCGCTACCACTCCCGCCCCCATGCACTCCACAATATTCTCAAGGAACCGCACAGGCTGTAGGACGGCAAACAGGTGCGCTAGGGGGAGGCAGATTTACAACACGTGCGCGAGTCTGACCATATTATTTTCTATTATTGTTGTTGAGATTTAGGAGAGGGGAGCGACGGTGTTGCTGCTGGAGTTGGCATCGGAGCTAGCGACGGTGCGCCTGTTTGTTCGGCAGGCAATGCCGGGCGGGTTGGGCAAGATGCCCGTGACCCCGATGTCGCCAGCCCAGCAAGTTTAAGCGGTGCGTGCGGGTGTGATGAACCTGGTCGAGTCGTACGTGTACCTAACCGTGTTGTTTGGATTGATGTTGCATTTCTAGGCTGGCCACCCGACGTCGTAGCTGCTAGTGTTCGTGTGGATGCCCCAGTCAGTTTAGCCGGGAATACTGGTCACGGTGGACGAAGTGTGTGTGGTGGCCGTAGCGCAGGCATAGACGCACGTATGGCTGGTGCAACTGGAGTAGGAGGTCCGTGTGCGTGTGATGAAGAAGGTCAAGTTGTACGTCTCAAACAGTGCGTTTGTATGGTTGCTGCTGGTGTCAAAATTGTAGGCGAAGAATCCAACGATGTAGTTGGCAGTGTTGGCGGCGTTGCTTCCGTCCGTTCGGCAGGTAATGCTGGACGCGGTGGACGAGGTTTTCGTGGTGGTCGTAGTGCTGGCAAAGCGGCACGTGCGACCGGAGCAGCGAGTGTAGGAGGTGCGTGCGAGTGTGATGAAGATGAACAAGTTGTACGTATTTAACTGTGTGTTTGTATTGATGTTACTCTTGTTGCATTTGTAGGAGAAGGGAACAACGTTGTAGCTGCTGGTGTTGGTGGCGACGCGCCCGTCCGTTCCGCAGGCGATACCAGACGCTGTGAGCAAGCGGTGCGTGCGAGCGCGATGTAGACGATCGAGTCGTGCGTGTACCTAACTTGTTGTTTGTATTGATACTACCGTTGTTGCATTAGTAGGTGTGTCGACCGATGGTGTAGCCGCTTGTGTTGGCGTCGGAGCTGGCGGCGGTGTGTCCGTCCGTTTGGCAGACACTACAGGACGAGGTGAGCAACATGCGCGTGGCGCACATGTCGCCAGCCTATCAATTGTCAGAGGTGCGTGCAAGCGTGCGAGGGTGGTGAAGAATGACTCTTCTATTCGTAGCTAATCATGTTATTTGGGTTGATGTTGCTTGGTAGCCGTTGGTGTTGCTGGAGGCGTTGATGACATCGTACTGCTATCTCAGCAGCAAGCGTTGGCTGCGGTAGCGTCCATTTTTGGAAATATTAGTGCCGGCGATATTCGACAACAGGCCGGGCGCACTACGGCCACCACGAGAATGTGGTAGAGTGGATCGGCTGGATTTACCAGTGATCCCGACCTCAACACACTTCGCCCAGACGCTGACTAACGGAGGGGGTACTCCGATAACCGTAGGGTTCGCTGACTTGTTCACCTTGTGTACCCGTCGGCGGGCAGATTCGCTTCTCTCGATGACACGAGATGCGCAGTAGATGTGAGAACTTGAATGTCCTTGGCGAGGACTTGGGGAGGCGGAGCCTCCGTGGGTATTCCTGCACTCAGGTCCGGGTAGGTAGATCTTGGGCTTCTTGGTCGTAGATCTTGTGGGTCCGATGTAGTGTATCGGATCCGGAGTAGTTGCCTTGTTGGGGGTATGTATTCCTTTCCGTTGCTTGACCGCTTCCTATAGCAGGATCTTCGAGGGGGTTGAGGGCCGAAGGACAGTCACTAGCCAAGCTAATCTAATAGACTGTCACTTGAGCTCTGGTACAAATGTCTTTATTAATGTATGGGCCAATACTATATCCCAATACAAATGGACACTTATGCTCTACCAGGAAAATTCGGTTCTGAATTAGATAGTACCTATACGCTACCGTCCCATCCTAAAAAGGTGATCCTAGGGATCCCGCCTTACTAGTCCCATTTAGGCACTACCCCTAATAAGGGTCCTAATTAGGACACCGTAGTTCAAGATCAGCCTTCATGGATCAGTGACAACTGCCGGATCCTCTTCCATCAGGATCCACAGAAAATCTTGTACCCAGTAACGTCACAAGAACCTTGTCCACCGCGTCCAGCATTACCTGCTGAACGGACGGGCGCATCGCCGCCAACACCAGCAGCTTCACCGTCGATTGGCCAGACTAGAAATGCAACATCAATCCAAATAACACGGTTAGATACACGTACGGCCCGACCAGGTTCACCACACACGCGCGCACCGCCTACACTTGATGGGCTGGCGACATCGAGGTTACGTGCATCTTGCCCAACCTGTCCGGCATTGCCTACCGAACGGACGTGCGCACAGTCGTCAGCTCCAGCGTCAACACCACCGGCAACATCGTTGATCCCCCCCTACCAATGTGGCAGCAGCAACATTAAAACCATCAACACCTTAGGTACGCTTACAGCTCAATCATCTTCATAATACTCGCACGCACCTCCTACACTTGCTGCGCTGGGCTCGACGTTGCTGGCTTTGTCAGGGTAGATGTGCCGTAACACCGCCTCTACTCCAAGCAGAAAATCAATTCCCTCTTGCCCATTATGGCGCCCACCCGGTAGAACGTAGACATAGCGCGGATCTAAGCTGCGACCGCGGGGTCGCTTTGCTGTCCATCCAGCCTTGAGCAGCTTTCCTCATGCTTCCTTGAATATTGCTGTCCCTCCAAGATTGCTCGCTGTATCCGCAACAGGACGGTCGACGGTGGATCGCGTGAGACGGCGGCGCTTGCTTGGGTCACCATGCTGAGCGCCGTACTTCCGTTTCTTCCCGAGTTCGGTCATTTTCAAAACATGAAGTGAAAGAATGGGGGGAACGCATCGTGCGCTCGTGATTTTATAAAATTTAGTGATAATAGTGAATGTGCCAGTCGATATAATTTATGCCATTCGAATATAGAGGATAATCATATATGCAGTATGGGGTCAATGTCAATTTGAGCGCCAAAAATTGGCGGTAACGCTAGACATATAGTTAGTATCTCATTTCATATAAAATTGACGATGGATGCATACGTTTGTGCACTGAAGTCTAACTGTGAAGTACTTGGTGCACATCAAGGCATTAGTAGTTAGCACGATCCGCAGCAAGGACACTTTACACATTCATCTTTATGAACGGTTCAATATCGTGCATACATGTGCCAGGTAAACCCCCACGAACCAATTCGACTACTGTACTTGTTGTTTTTCAAATACATGTAGTGTAAACATTGATCGGACCAAGAAGAAACACGCTCGATGTGGCACCGTCCCAGCTTCAAGCCAACCCAAACCAAACACAGCTATTCTGAGCTCACCACAAGCTCAAGCATCAAACGAACTACGATGCCGTCTGCTCCGCATCCACGCAGATCGATACAGAGTAATACGTGCCCATCGACATCGCGGCAGGAGGTACATAATAAACAAAGTGCCACATTCTCGTGCAGACTCCACCTCAGCTTTGACAACCTGCAGACCGCGTACTTCATAGTAGTCGAGATACTCACTCACGCCTGGGCGGCTACTCCAGCAGCGCCGGAGTCCAGCTCGGGGAGTTAGTTGATGGCGAGCATCATCATACTGTGATCGCCGCCTCGCCATCGTTCAGAAAAGAGCGTCGACACGTAATTTACTTTATATTACAGCGTAAATGGCCGTAAAGTATTGCATGGTACTCAGTGTCATTTTATTTCTATCCAATCAGAGATCCCACCGTTTGTTCAACAGCAAAATTGATACTTTTAGCCAATCAAAACAAGATCTAAAAGGGTGTATTTTGCGGTCTTTTAGTGTATCGCTGATCATCATACAGTGCATCCTGCGCGATTGGGTTCGAGTACTGGCTATATTTCACAGCTAAAAGGGCGAAAAATACGACCTTTTAGCTTGGTTTGACTTAAATTTGTATACTATAGTTTATCCCTTTGCTTCGCGAAAGGGTTAAAATTAAATCTAGGACTTAACGACCCGCTTAATTCCATGAGGTCCAACACATCTCCACTAAACCGCGAGTTTAACTCGGAAATAATATAGTTCACGAGAGACAAATAAACATCGTCGCGGTGATGTTTCTCGTGCGTAGGATTAATGGTGCCCCTAGATGAATCGGCGCCGGGTACGCCAGCCCGTCCGCGACCTCAACTTCTAACGCCGCGTCTAGCCCACGAGTCCGATTTTTTTTTGGCACTACAGGGACTTCATCCTCTTGTATTTGCTCACAAAAAAGAACTGAGGATCTCCTGATCGATTCAAAACTGGCAGAGTCGGGCTGAGTACAGTTGTTGTCTCACATCGAGACAAAGTCACAGGTTATTTGCTTTATCAAATTCACAGCTGACACATCATCCACGTCTTCTTTTTGTAAAAACTGAGACAGCTTGTTGGTCTTCGAAAGAACTGCTACGAGAACCTCGACATGAAAAATAAAATTGAAAGTCCACATTTTGTCGAGAATTCCAGATGCCTCTGCTCGTTTTGGGGGATTGGTTCCGGACGTAACACGATCTAAAACTGAGGTAATTGGATTCTACAGCATTTTTACTGTCCTCAGAGCTCGAATACGGCAGTTTCAACGAGTTTTACTGAGGCTTTCGGTGTCAAGCGGTTGATTTAATCCTTTTCCAGTTTTAACTTCATGTAGCTCCAGCAGATTTGCTAAATCATCTGCAGCGTCATTGAGAAGTTGGCCCTTTCGTTTGCAGGACGCACTAACGGTAGTATGTATTCCTTGAACAGTGTCGAAACAATCTGCCACTGAATTTACGTTCATTGCAACTCCAAAAAGAGCAAGTTTAAGTCTATGTGCAAAGCAATGAACATAGTACGCTATATGCTCTTTCTTGGCCATGCAGCTCGCCTCATCCACGAGAACTGAAAATCCATCCGCTAGCTCCAACGATATTATGTGTTTCCGAATAGCGTCTGCCGAACACTTAATTAGCTCATGTTGTATGCGTGGTGAAGTATACCGCGCATTTTCACCCGCTGAAGCCATGGCTCGAGCAAACCCAGGCACGTGTTGTGCCATGAAGTACACAATTTCAAGAAAATTCCCTTTATTTGCTGATGTATCCTACATATAGGAACAACCAGAAGTTAGTTTCGAATGTGAACACTGATAGACCCAGTTTTAGATGTAGACCCTTACCTTTTCGTCATTGCCTAAAATGCAATCTCTTGTTTTGCCAATAGAAGACAGATATCTAGGATAAAAGTTAGTCGGGACCTGTTCTGCAGTCGCTCATTGTTGATTTGTTGTTGAAGAGCAATCGATATGTCATGCTCTGTAGTTCTGCGATTAGCAAATTCAAGTGCAGCAGAATGGTGCTTCGATCCGTTTTGCCCCACATGTTTTCGAAAACCATCTTTAGTGATGGCTTTCTTCCAGTTTCGATAGCCAACTCCAGGCTGTGCGAACACAGTGAGCTCTTTTCCATCATCATCACATCTCTACTAAGATAGCAGCACGAGCCGTATGCTGAATCTGTTGTCGTTGAATATTCTATCCATGCATGCTGTTTATACCAATCCGCCCGAAACGATCTTATACTGCCGCCAACGACACGTGCTTGGAATGCGGTTTCGCGTGGTTGCTAGGGTCCCTGGCTGGCAATGAAATTTAGCCTCATACAGGGCCTGGCAATTCAATATTAACGTTAAGTTATATGGATTTGTATCATATGCGAACAATACAAATCCAGCACAAATAAATAATTATATTGCTTCAATTACGCTACTTATACTTTTTATTTATGTTTTTGTAGGATTTAGGCAATTCAGGAGGTTCCAATAATACATTATTCATATATCGGCCCGGCCAATAATTTTTTACGGAAACTTTTTATTAGTTTCCGTATCACTATTATTGGTGTTTCCGTATAAAATGGATTATTGGCCGAGCCAAAAGATACAGATAGTGCAGACTCAAGGAGTACATGTAAACGCTTTGGATTCCTCCAATTCCAACTCTTCAATTAGTCTAATACCTCAGTTTAGAGCCGATATTTCGAGACTGAAACCACTACGCCATTCGTTCTTTATCGATTCTCTTCGGCGTTCAGGTTAAAATGGTCTCTGTGGCGCCAACATCAGACCCCACGAGAAATCTAACGAATGCAACATTGCAATTATCGTGTGGAACTGGCTGGAAAGTCCGAGGTACAAAGATCCTGCGGCTGTGGCAGCGCATGCAAGTCAGTTATTACGGCGGCAAGTATTCCATACATCGAGTTCTCGCTCTGGACGAGTACATTTATAACACTTCACCATCACGGGTACTGATAGTACCCGTAGCAACACCACTGCCGATGATTGCTCTTGTCTATGGTCAAGAATTAATCCCGTTACAGGAGTTGACGGAAGGCTGGAGTAAAAACTTTGGGATATGGCTCCGAGCTGCGGTGCTTGTGGGCATTGTGACCCATGCTTTACTGGTCCAAGGGACGTATCTTATCGACGGCTTTGTAGTCTCAATGTATCAACGGCTCATACTATACGTGTGGATGCCGGCTTTGGTTGTAAGTCTTTCGATGGCTGTAGCGGCACGATTGGTGTTTCCCATTCCATTCTACATCTTGTTCATAACGCCTCCATTTTACCTCCTACTGGTCATTTCGCTTCGAATAATTGTCGGCTCCCGCGCTATGAACCAGATGCTGGTGCATCGCGCTCAAGTAACTCGTTGCGTTCGCTTTGTTTGCGCTCAGACTTCGACAGTTTTTATTTTCCCAGTCTACGAAATGCTGTTTCGCGCTGCAGAAGGGACGAAATACCAAATTCCTGTTGTTTTACTTCTACCTGTGATCAAGGTTATCATAAAATATGTCGTGCTGCCTTTTGCAAAGAGCCTAGAGGATATGGTCCCGGTAGAGGTCATTTTTACGGCGGATTTCTTCAATGCGGTCTATGTGGCGACGTGTATGCAGAGCGCATCTTACTATCTCGGCAATAACAATCACTGATCTATCGCAGACGATCATAATGTTGTACGGAATGCAACGACGCACTAGCAGCATTTTGTCTAGACTGTGTCAGACCGTCAACAACGACACTGAGGCTGACAATTTGCTGACGATGATTTGTTCGTTGTGCCGCAATCCTGATATTCTCCAGAAACACCCGTGTGCAGGTATTCGAAGACGGTCACGTCTCGCTAGTCAACTTTCTTTTACAAGTGCACACGTACTCGAAAGTCTGGATGGAATCTTTGACGAGACTGGGGGAAATTCTGACAAACCGCAAGCTTCATACCGAAGCTTGGCCCCTCAAGATTTCCTCGCTACTGGAGGTTGCTTCCGCTCAATGTGAAGCGTAAATGATAACCGACCGCTAAAAGACGAAAGTACCAGTCACGGATTAAGCAGTTCCACTATCCTCCTGGAATCTCTCGAAACTCTCTTCACGACGGAATGCCTCGTCCTGGCAGCTTACCTGGAGGCTTTCATGCCTTTGTTCTACTGCAGCTACATGCTCATCATGGTTCATCTTCGAAATGCTCAGTATCACACCGAAATGAACGGCATGACAAGCGAAAATGTTGGAGGTACGATACTCCCCCTATTCATATTCGGCCTGCTGCAACTCGAGTCGTTTGCTCTACTAGTGGTGGTGATCAAACACAACTGCGGGATGAGGGCGATATACCAACTTGCTTTCGTGCTGGAGACACAGAGGTCGCTGATTCAGTGCAAAATGATGCTATGGATGGTGATAACGTTTTGCTTTCGTGTTGTACACTTTGGTAAGGCTCAAAGTAGTAGACTTTCGATTGTTATGCGCTTCCCGATACCCTGAATTGATGCTTTTTGTGTTGCTTGGAGCAGGTGTCGACTTCAAGTTTGAATTTGTTCGACTTGGATTTCCTAGATTCTGGACCCCATCGGGATAGCAGCAGCTACACGTACTGGTATGTTAGAAAGCAGCTTGAGAAATAAATGCTGTGATCATTTTATCTGTTCGGGTTATACATTTTGGCAGGTGATAAACTGTATACAGGTGCATTGAGTCTAGTGTGCACAAACGACGTGACAGGGACCTCATATTTTGTTTGATGAGCTTCTCCCTATGAAATCCTCCTTGGGAAGTGTTTTCATAAACCAAGTAGGTGCGAGTGGCTCGATCTGGGATGGCTGACATTGAAAAACTTAGGGAGCTTGTAACTTCTATACCATCGCAGTACATGTATGTAGCTGTTGTAAAGCTCTTGTACAACGTTGAACATGACTCGCCGACATCTTAAGGCAGCCGCGGAGCGAACAGGATCTGAGAAGGGTAAAGTATTGCTCATAGATTGTGACCTGGACAGAAATTACTCCAGCCTGACAAGATTTTGACTGTTTTGTGGGGCAGTCTCTTCATTCATTATGGTGTAAGAGACGTTTGCCAGTGCCACGAAATACGGAAATATTGCGGTGTTTTACAAGTAGAATCGCATCTAAATGGTGATGACAGCAGCCATGAGTGAGCAAAACAATGGCGTTTCTCGTACAGGGAGATCTACCCATCGTAATTCGCAACCTGTTCCTACATTCAACAACCAGGATGATCTTGTACGACACCTATTTCCATGAACAAGGATGAGCGCATCAAGTACTAGTAGTGCAAGGCGAATCGTGCCTACCTATACTACAGTAGTACTACTATTAGCTACGGCAAGTGTTGTGCGAAGATCCTACCCCACGTGACAGACAACCTAATGTTCAAGAGATCTTACGCCGTAAGAGCCCGCAAACATGTTTTCAAACACGTTGACTGACGGCTTAGTTAAAAATTACAGAAGGAAACAAGCCATGAGAACATCTTCTGGGATCTATTTATTCTGCAAAAGCAACTACTGCGTATTATTCGGCGGAAATGCTCAGATCATCCTACAGTGTTGGTCTTTGGAAGTTGCACCCTTAGTAAATCCTTGAGCCACTTCTTGTATCCAGTTTTGAACTCGGTGATGTCTGCCTCGGACTTTCCAGCGTTTCTCAAGGTTTTCACCGCATCTTCCACTATATTCCCCGCTAGAAAATTGGACGTAAACGGACTATTATGAAAGTTTTGCAGTTTCCCGGCCGCCATTGCTGTTCTGAGGTCCGCCAGCTTTTTAGCCTTTACCGCAGCCTTTGCCGCTTTTATTGTCGTCAACTGAGCCTTCAACTTCGAAGCTAAAGCGTTTAAAGGATTCGTTCGTTCCTCTGTCTGCTTGTCGGCATCAAGTTGATCAACTGCTTTGAGAGATCGTCGAAGTCGGTTGTTGCTTGAGGTAGCCTTCTCCGCTGCCGCAATGGGCAAGTTGTTTAAGTGTCGATGCGTAGAGATAGCATCCCCACAAACAGCTAGAGTGGACGAAATAAGGGCTAGAAGGAGCACGAGCCTAACTAAGCCCATGATTTTGCTTTGACTCTTGATCTTCAGGGGGGAAACTGCGGATCAGACACCAATCGAGTCAACGGTAGCCTACCGGTAGGTCCCATCTCGTTTATGAGCCCATGTGGTGATGACCGCAGTGCTTTGAAAGCAAAGCGCTGCTTTTTTTGTAAATTGTACCGGCATTACATGCATTGTAGTAGTGTCGGTACTGGTATGTTCATGTACCGAATTCCCTATGTCAAGGCATACAACTGATATGAGGTGCAGAGACGTATGACACCCTGTCCCGGCTAAATGGACTTGCACTACATGTACCACTAAGAAAAAAAATATTTTGACATGGAGTTTATTGCATTTCAGTTAACTGAGGCAACAGCGTGAAAAATGTCGTCGGTGCTTCTGCCAGCACCAAGAGCCCTCAAATTGCGTGATACCTGCGAGTACTGCTACTTCTTCTGCCTGAATACGTAGCATAGTTGATGTAACGGGTACTCCTTCCTCGCATTTCATTTACCCACCGCACTAGTTTTTCCTCTTCTCTCCCGGGCAATATTGTGCCTAGACCAACACTTCGCGACTTACATTTGCTTGCCCCGCCTGGTTGGGCGAAAAGCTCTTCAATTTTGGCACGGTAACGACGCCATGAGTAAATTAGTGTTCGGCGACTCTCGAATTTGTCAGATGCCAAGTCGGGGTAGAAGCGATGAATTATGCTGTCGATGTCTTTGTGCTCCTCCAAATGGTTTAGAACGCGCAATTTCTCTTCCGCTGGGTAGGATGAGATTTTGAACTGTTTCTCGGTTCGTCCTTTGCCTCCCGGTAGCCGTGGCCGCCCTTTTGGGCTTTTCTTTTGAGCTAAAACCATCAAATGGCAGACTAAATGGCAGACTAAAACTGCTGGACGTGCGAGGTTGCATTTGCTGTATGCGATGACATAGAGTGCACAGTATTTTGGCAGGCTTGGCAAACTCTGACTTCTGATTGGCTGAAGGGGTGGTGTATGCCTTGACATATCCTATGTCTTGACATAGGGAATTCGGTACATGTACTTCGAAGTATTGAATACATGTACAGTACTACGTACATGTAGTAGTTGATGAGCACGTTGCACCATGTCCGGTTCGGATTCGGACAGATGGCGAGATCCAGTTCCAGAATTGTGGTACACGCAGCGATTTGTAACGATACATGTACTTAGTACAGTTTTCAAAGTGACCCAGAAGTGTATTTGTCAGAATCTGTCATGTAAGCCACTTCGAAGTATCTCTCAGCGAGTCTTCACAATCTAAGGGAAGTTCGCTACGTGGGACTGTTATATTAGCCTATATAGGCATCCATTACGGCTAGATCAACATCATGGCGGGCGGTAGAAGTTCGTTTGAACTGTAATTTTCTCTTAACCAGCCATCTCCTCGTAGACAGAACGAGGCGCTGGCTTGTTCTCATTGGTGAAGGTGTTTTGAGTGTGGAAACCAGTTTCTTGATCCTAAAGTCTTGTCTATAGCTGAAGCGGTTTGTGCGAAGCCACAGTAAACATAGCACTTGGTCGGCAAGAGAGCGACCTCCAGAAGACCGTTGAACTGGCCTCTTCTTTCCTAGGATGGGAGTCCCATCCTGGGGCAAAGTAATCAGAGGGAGTGCCAGATATGCTTGTGGCATGTTACGCAAGATTTTTCGACGGTTGTTTGTGTTTGCTTTTTTAAATAATCGTCTAAGTGTATATCAGGCTTCTATAGGAAAAAATTAAAACCAAAATAGAAGGCTGTTGACCCCCCCCTGTTTGCTTTTTTAAATTACAACAGATATGTAGGCTTAAAAAGGCCCGTGTCAGTGGCAACTGACTTGACTTTCACTTCGTCACCCTACAATGTACATTCGCGCTACCCGGCCACACTGTCACGCAAGGCCGAACGCTCTCATGCATATCCGAGTGTGCCTTTTGCGGCTCTTTAGCACATTGCATCAAGTGCGTACACCGTAGAGATGCATATGGTGGGCGACGCCACAACGTCTTGTCCTGGGCATGTACCGAATTCCCTTTGTTATCACAATCCAAATATTATGGCATACACCACCCATTTGGCCAATCAGCGTTCGAAAGAGAAAGAACACTGTGCATCCTAACTTATCACATACAGCTCCACGAACTGTCTTTCCCCCCATTTTTCCATCGGATGGCTCCCACGCAGCGACGACGACCAAAGGGACGCCCTCGTCTACCTGGAGGCCAAGGCCGTTCCTTTTAAACTAACAGCGCCTGACCGCTCAGAATTATGCCGGTGGATTCACTCAACCTGGTGTGATGTGGCCACGTCTACAATAATTGGTGGCCTCAGAAAATGTGGATTGATCGAGCAGCGAGGCGACGACCAGGATTCCACAGCATCTACGACTGAAACGCTCGAAAGCGCCGATGATATTGTAGATGAAGTGCTGAACGAAGGGTTTTTAGACAAGGTGATTGGGTCGTTCAGCTTAGAAGATGCCTTTGACGACATGTCTTCTGGTCCATTCCAAGTAGAGCTGTCGTCTCAGTTAAGTTTACCTCCGTTAACTAACCTCCCCGTTTACAACCTCCAAGAACTGCATCAACCTGCGTTTACCTTCGTTTACCTTCACCATACAAACTTCAAGTAAAATCCTTGCAAAATGAGCTCCGACCACCTGGAGCCAAGCTTCTGTGCCCAGCGACCCAGCGTTGACACACTGAATGTCGTTGGCTATGACCAGCGTACACATAATGCTGCTACTTCTAGTCGTGATCATCACTCAAGTGCCCAGTCACTATCAAACGTGCAATTGAGACACTAGTGCATGCTTCATTTCAATGAGTGATAGTTTCATTTTGTACTTGATCCTTTACATTGACTTCATCTTTGGTTACGCTGTATGCATCTGCTCTACAACTACAATACTGTATTGATATCGGCTGTAGGAGAGCTCGCAGATTTTGGGAGTATGGCATTGCAGCACTCAACCCAGCCTTCCTGGTTCATCTCAATAAAAGCCATATCAACAGTGACTTCCACCAACCCTTTCGAGCGCTTGGGGCCAATTCCGTCACTTAGTGTCTTTCTGTAGTGAAGGAGAGAGGGGGCGTCTCAGTCACCTCCGAGATTTTCTCGGCCATGATCTCAACCGTCTTGCTCTTCGGCGTGGCGCTTCTTCATCTTAAGCTTCTTGCCATCGTCACAATCTTGGTCTTCTCGGTCATCTCGGTCGTTTCCATCGTCTCCTCGCCCGTTGGCAGTACCATTATCGTCTCCGTGGCCTCTTCCGTCACGTCCATGGTCTCCTGAGGAGAAGACGGCTTTGCTTTTGCGCCAGCCAATGGCTTGACAGCCGCAGCAGGATTTCCACCAACGGAGTATCGTAAATCCATCAGTTGTGGACCACATAAAAGAAAGTTAGCGGGAGGTTTCGGGCAGGCTAACGTAGGTATAAAAACCTACGGGGAGGCGGCATTGCCTAAAGTAACATTGAAATGTCACCGTTCACCAACATTGAGCACAAAAACGCTGCGAATTATACAATTACACAGGTCCTCAAAGGTTTTGAGAGGACGGATGTCACGAGCGCCAAATCTTCAAAGTTGGAGGAGTTGGCTGGAAAACAATTACCCAAATTTGACCTCTACAGCCACTGGAACCCCCGACTGAGCTCTAAACCAAGCGAGACTATACCATACTTTGTCTTGTGTTTAAGCTTACGTACTGCACCCACGAATCTTAAACCACAGACGTTCCTTCGGCTGGCCAAGCGAGTTGGCGTTCACCCCCTCCCTCCACCCTAGGCCATACAAAAACTGAGTTCAAATCAATGTTAGTGATGGCACGACATTGACGGTGAAATGGCTGATTCTCAATGTTGCTTTAGCGACTCCCCGGGGAGGCGGGGAGGTTCCGTAGGTTGTAAACAAACTACGACAGCTCTAATTCCAAGACTACAAGGCCAAGAATCTTGGGCGAAGACAAGGATGGTTACAACTCGCAAGCGCGCCGCGGAAGCCAGGTCAGCCATCCAATCGACCACCAATGTGAAACGCCCCGTCACTGACGTGGTCTCACGCACATCAAGAGGGCCAGTTGGTCCGAAGTATAAGATGCTGAAGGGCGCATACGTTCCTCTTGAAATTCTCGCGTTGCCACACATTCTCCATACCATCGACGAGTTTGCAATGATACCAGAAGAAGTTACGCTAAAGGCATTCCTTGGGGATGATTTGGAGCTGTTACAGACACTTAAGGACAGATTTAACCTTGACGAGTCAGACATACTCGAGTTTGCTGTTGCCAATGGAGAGTCTCAGGCGGTTCGAATGCTGCTACCCGAAGTTATCGGAGAAGGAGAATTCACACTGAGTGATGAAGTATCCGACAGCCTTACAAAAATGGCTGTAACAGCTGCTGGCAATGGCCACTATGAGGTCGTGGAGCTTTTGTTGGGGGAGATTCAAGAAGAACGTGAAGATGAAGACGAAGGAGAATTCGTGTACTATGGCTATGAGCAGGATATCGAAAACAAGAAAAATGAGGCCGCGTGGGAGATTTTGGATGAAGCTGCAGCGAATGGGCATGCTGAGATTGTTGAATTGGCTGCAAGTTGTATCGATACTACGGATCACGAACTCGAACCAGCCATCGAGAATAGTATGGCACTGGAGAATGCGATTTCAGGTGGTCATGTCAAAGTTGTGGAAAGTTTGCTGGATTTTGATAACCACCATTGGAATCTTGTTGCCGCATTCAAGCAAGCAATAGACTGCGAGGAGCTAGAAATTGCCGAACTGATTTACGGCGTTTATTCGCCACACTTCAAAGACGATAGCTTGATCGTCCGGATGGCCAGTTCAGGGGATTGGATGCGGTGAAGTACCTGTGCGATCTCGACGACCAAGATGTTGAATTGGTAGACAGGGCTGTTGCGAAGAATAAAATTTAGTCTGGATAGACTAAAAGTCACGACAGAATTGGACATGGCTTAGTATTTAACTGTAAAAATCGACGAGCTGAATGAAACTACTGCAAACAAAACTCTTGATCAAGCTATCTGATTTTCCGATCAGTTATTCTGCCGTAATTTGACATCCACCAGTGTGAAAAGCTTTTGAGTACTTTTTTGTTGTCGACTTCGCCACCCGACTGCAGGAACCACCACTCTACGATCCCAAATTGGTATTATTCACGTTTGTTTAACAGCCGCGAAGAAACTCGTCCACTCTCCCCAAAAACTTTACGACATCATGATGCTTCGATGTCAATCTATAACGTGAAGTCGTAATCTGTCCATCCAATTCAAAGGAGAATCGTTCGTCGGACATCTAGCTTTCATAGAGTTGATTCACACAAGAAGCAAGCAGTCGAAATGGACAGTCAAGGAGGTGGAAAGCAGGCTGGAGATGGTGGTATACAAGTACATGTACATGATGTTTCAAGATTTGAAGGTGTTCTGTTTCCAGTCAAAATTGCTGCGTTGGAGCACGTTTGGGAGTCCATCGACGAGATTTTAATGACACCGGAGGAGGCTCTGAAAAAGCTGCTGGAACAAATCAACTCCTATGGGTAGAACAGCTCTTTGAGTTGTGTAATGGTGACTTGACGGATGCAGCTGCCAGTGCGTCAGCAAATGGCCATGTGGAGATGCTAATTCGTTTACTACACGAGATTGGCAAACGTGAGATGAACGCAGCTATGGAACGAGGCGAGGCGAGGCGAAGGCGATAGTGACGACGACGACGATAGTGACACCAACGAAGAGATAGCTATCAAGACCCGTCAAGTGCTACGGAACGCTGTTCAATCAGCAGCGACACATGGACAAATTGACGTTGTGAGTTTTTTCCTACCCCAAATAGTGGGTTCCGATGGGAGTGCAGCGGTACTGCGGACAATGTACGAAACGACGTGGCAAGTTCTGGACGAAGCAGCAGGAAATGGGCATCTCAACGTGGTAAAATTTGCCGTGGACTATGCAACCGAGTGGGGGTACATTGAATCATACGTTACGAGTGGTAACCAAGACGCTTTGGTACGCGCAATTGCAGGCCACTATGATGCTGTGGCAACATATCTACTCGATATTTGCAACGTTCAATGGGATTTGAAAAGCGGGTACGAAATTGCAATTGAGAGTCAAAGTCTAGAACTAGTCGAGTGGATTTATGCACTTGACTCTCAGTATCGTGAAGCCGGGACGTAATGGCGGACTGGGCTTCAGTTAGTTGAGGTGATCTAAAAGTTCTGCCGAATGTGTTCGCGAAGTCATCGACCTATTTTTTTTGCTTGTTAAACTTACTTTTAAAACCGTAAGCTCATAGTAAAATATGAGCAGACCTGTTTTGCTAACTTTCATTAAATAATTCGGTACTACAGTAGTTTAAAGTTTCCAGTGGCTATAGCTGCAAAAATATATTGGAGTCTTAGCTTGAACCAAGAAACGGATGTAGCTGGAAAATGCCACAGGTTTATTAGCTGTTTGGGCCAACCATGTTATTCCATTGCAGCTTTACACGTACCTATGAAACTAGTTCACCCATGGGAAGTAGGAAATGCGGACAGAAAACTGATAGTAGCTTCAGGTGGGTTTTGTTCACAATACCTGTTTCTACTTTGTTTGCAATATCTACTATCATTTCAAATTACATTGATTCGTCACGTTTGCTAGTTCAGGCTTCTATTCATTCATGAAAAATTTGGGGTGAAGAATGGCAAGAGCCATTCGTCGTAATTGTTGGTGATGAGGGTGCTGCAACACTGTGAGAGCACGTTCAATGCAATGCACAGGGGTGATGCGAAACGACGACGAGGATGTGTGCCTTGCCTGGATGGCGGTCTAGCACATGGGAGATGAACTCGGCTTGTAGTGGACACACTTGACGACTATTTTTCTTATCGTTTGCCAAAATTTCCGCCACGACTATCTGTAGAAGTCCATGCACCTCCTGATCTGATTCGTTGTCCGCGTCCTTCCTATGGGTAAGCAAAATCAATTTCACCTTCTGAAAACGATCCCGAAGCCTGGCTCACAACCATTCTCAGCTCAACTGAGAAGATTCTGAGTCCCGGAAGAACATCACGACCATCGAGATCTCTACACACAGCAATGTCTGAGCATTGCGCTTGTCCGTTCTCGTCGAGATAGTACTCGTACATCTTGCCGTAATATGGGCGTGGATCGATTAACCATCCTATCTGGACACCATGCGCGATGTATTCGCTGCACATTTTTCGATCGAGAGCTCTGCCTTCTCCAGCGAGGTTATCAATCTCAACCACTAAAGTGGGGGCGAAATGTTACAATCTCTGTCGATATCGCGAGGTGGGTACGACGTACACTGTACGCGATGTCGGGCATTCGAACATCAGTGTCGGAAATGAATGCTCCTTGCGAGGTTGCAACTCTGCCTCCATTTTTAGACCACTTGGCCCATCCGACCAAATGCGCTGCGATCTTGGCCGCCACTATCGCGTTGCCATCAACGGCCATTCGATAAGGAATGAAGCGGCCTTCGTCGATGAAGAATGCCGGCTGCTCGCCAAAAAACAGGTTTCGTCAGTGGGCCGAGATTATTTACGTGATCATTTAACTGGTTCAACTTCACTCCAGTCCTTGACGCGACAAAAATCGTTTTCGTTTTAAAGTCGTGCACAAGCCGCGTTCGCATGTCTTGGTGAGTTTCGCTATAGTTGTGTCACTGACAGCGAGAATGAAATGAATTTGTGGTCGACCCTTTTATCGGGTAGGAAAAAATCCTACCTTTTCCTCTGGAATATCCTAGAATTGGAACTCAAGTTCTTTGTCGGCTCTATCTGATGTCTATCCGTGCTATGATTGAGTTCCAAACAGCTACTTGACTACTCGTCATCAAAAGGTGATGTCGGCACCCGTTAGAACTAAATGAGTCATCGTGCTGCCCGTCATCAAGAACCTAAGCTTTCCCACGGCAATGCAAGGCAACAGGACCCATCTTCAAGTCCATGAACTAACTGAAGTTTAGTCGCCATCTCAGTGGCGGTTGCACAACCAACTGTATTTGCAACATTCAATGAATTTGAAAAGCGGGTATGAAATTGCAATTGCTGGTCAAACGCCGGAACTGGTCGAGTTACTTACAGTATTATGAAACCGGGACGGAGTGACGAATTGCACAAAGGTCTGTCGAATCCGCGAAGAGCAGTGGCCTTCGCCCTCTTCACGTGGTTGGTGACAGTCAACTGATCATTAATCAACAAGAGAGCCGACGCCCTCCAAAGGCACCCCACCTCATGCGTTTATACCAACAATGTCGGGTACTCGCCGACCAATGTGACGTGCAAACTTGGACACATCACTACAGAACTTACAACAAAACTGCCGACGCGCTGGCTAATCTAGCAATGGACACCAAGTCAAGTCGACAAATCTGCATTGGACCTACTGGCATGCCGGATGGGCCATGGAACGAAGCACTCAAACACGCTGAGCGTGATATGAGTGAATGGCGTACAGGTATCACCACCTCGCCGAACTTAGTAACCGGACTTGTCATCCATGAGAGCGACTGAGCACAATCGGCTGACGACGGAATGGGCGGCAGCTGCGGATATTAGTGGTCGTTAGTTTTCTTTTAGCTAAATGAACGCAATATACCTCACCTGAAAAATGAAAATGAAGTTCTGTCGAATGTGTTCCCGAAGTCACCAACTAATTCTTTTATTTTTTATTTTAAAAAGAAAGCCTAAAAATATGAGCGGACCTGATTTGCCAACTTTCCATACATAGTACGGTGCTAGTCTTCCGTTTCCAGTACCTATAGCTGCAGACACGTCGTTAGCGTGAACTAAGAAACGGATGTAACTGATTGATACAGTGAATCTTCAACCGATCAGTTTCAGACAGAGCAAAATGCAATGATGTAATTGGCCAAAACCACGGGACGGGTCATGAATGGATGAGGCCATGAATTGATGAACCACGTTAACATTAGCTGCAAAACGCCACAGCTGTTAGTAGGCTCAACCATTTTATTTAACCCACTGTGCCTATGAAACCAGTTCATTTGTCCAAAAAACTATCAGAAAAAATGAGAGGAGGTTCAGGGTGCGTTTTGTTTGCAGCATCTGTTACTACTTTGTTAGCAATAGCTACTACATGTACTTCGAAGTATCATTTCAAATCGCAACGTTTGTCAGCCCACGCTTCCCATTGATTTAGGATATTTTTGGGTGAAGAAGAGCAGTGAGCCATTCTTCGTGATTCTTGGCGATGCTTGTAACTTCGATCTCCGATTTTCCCAATTCTGTGAATTTTTTCTTCACGTCGTCGACGCTTTTACGCGCTAGAAAAAAATCGACGAAATGCTGGTTAAGGCAATCGTCAATTTCACCCCTCCGCATGGCACGTCGGATTTCTTCTAGTTTTTGAGCAGTTTCCGCAGCCTTTCTCGCCTCTGCTGCCGCCGTGTGAGCCTTCGTGAAGGGGATCTTTGCTTCTACACTCTTCCATGACAAGCCGTTACCGAAGCCTCGTTCTTCGAATTCGTCACCAGCGTCGTCTACCGTATTGGTTGCTTCGAGGGCCCGTCGAAGCCTATTGCTGCTTGAGGGAACAAGTGCCATCGTCGACTTGTTTGACACACTCGTAGTGAGACCATCGCAGCAGACGAGCAGCGTGAAAGCAGCAACTAGTAGCAGGATGACGATCCTGATCAATCCCATGTTTCGAGTTGATTCTTGAGAGGCTGATTTAGATATGCGTGGACAGCGCAGGAGATTGCCAAATGAACTCCTGTGGACCATCGATGATTAGACGTATTAACATCTACTATAAGTTGTACGAAACCACATCTCATCTACGAGCCTAGTTTTCATGTGGAATTCTCGGGATTTGACTGCAATCTTTTGTTTAGAGATAGCTGAAGTCTTGGGCGTCTCAAATTAAGACAAACAATATATTCAGACCACGTGTACATGAGGTGTGGTTCTTCGGCACTATAAAATGGTGTCATCCTCGCTTTCTTGCGCAAACCTCCAAGAAAGTGAGGATGACACCAACTCTCGAAACCCCTGGCAGCAGCTACAAGTCCAAGAAACGTCATTTCCCATTTGGCCTCTCCTCGAAGCTTAAAGACCCACCGCAGCCCGCCCTAGAGCGAACCAGCACTCTTGGTGCTCCTTCACTAGCCTGCCAGATTCTCAGTTGTAATGCAATGTATGCATGTATTAATACTACATGTAGTTGCCAACTAGTATTGTGCCTTTCAACTAGTAGTTGTGTCCCTACGCGAAGTTTACGTGGAAACGAGGATAACGCGACCAACGATTTCATTGTCACAAACATTCTTGCGCGATTTGAAATAGACGTTTCTTGGATGCAGGATCCGATACTGTACCTCTTGACCATGAAGCAAAAGCCCTGAGCCCCAATTCGCAAGCGTTATCGCATTTCCAATACATGTACCACGGTCAAGGTATTTCTTTATCCGGTCCACGGTGTAAGCTGTGGGGAAGGACATGCCTGGATCAATTCGGTCTGATTGGCCGGGTAATGCGTTCTCGGAGCGATTTGTGCCTACAGCTACAATCGATAGAACTATTTTTTATGTTCTAAATTTTTATTTGAATTATGGCGGTGATCATTATGAGAACGATATCGTTCTCGAGTTTCTGGAGGCGGCTGTGGCTCATCAAAGGGGGCAGTAGCGAGTCCGCTCGCATACTCAGTGTTTCCAGTCATTTCTACGTTTTGAATATTGGTACCAGTGGCTAGCTATCATCGTTCCACGTTCTGGGGAACCAAAGTTTCGGTCTCGTTAGCATGCAAGGGGGTCATTGGATAACTGGTGTAAGAATTCCTGGGTTCATGCTGGCATCTGCCAAAGCTTGGACATCTCCTCGTGAGGGATTAACTGCATATTATCCGCGTTTTTGAGAAGTTCAGACAGCCAACACACGGTTAATCTTAGGAAAACTCCCTCATTCTTAATGGGGACGAGCGATGTCACCGAGTCGGTGGTGCGGTGTACAGTATTCTGTTACTTGTCAAGACTGAACGCAAATCACCTATCTACTCTGCCTAAGGCTGAAAACTCCTTTTCATAGTTTCATAAATTAGTTAGATGACATGTAGCTGGCGTATGCTGCCAAAGTGCAGCGAAAATTCTTTCAGAAAAAGATTCATGTCCTACTTGATCGACTAGTTGTCGCTGCATTACGAGCCCAGCATCGTTCACATGCGGAGAACGTGTTGAGAATCTAAATGTCTAAAGAAAATGCTGAAAATAAAAGAGTTCACACCGCAGAAAGTGAGCAAATAACAATTGACTTTGAAATAACTCAACCGTGTAACATACTACATGTAGTACTACCTCCATTCGACAAATTTGCAATATTGATATCCTCCTCAAACAGATATACTGTTTTGGATATTGAATTGGAAAGGCTACCCCAATCTGAATTTCCCGCCCATATCCACTTAACAAGACCGACGCGGAAGCGTATGGCGACAAGAGCGCGCTGCTGGCCACCCCAACCACTTGCAACGAAAAGAAGGCTTCCTCGGGTACTTCAGTAAGTAGTGAGACGTGTGAACACTAGGGGTTTGTACAGGAGTATTCGCACTGGACTTTGCACAGGACACTAAGTTTTAGTTGCAGTTTTACTGTCGAAACGATACTCTGAACACCAAAGTAGCTTCGGCAAAATGCCTTGACAGGGACTTGGAGCGGAGGAGGAGTGCCTGCGCTGCAGGATGCAAATATTGGCATTAAAGCTTGCCTCCTCCGCTTCCTCAACCCGATTTATTAGCACTTAACTTGTGTGCCGCAGGCAACACAGCCCCGCACGCAGACGGTCAGTTGGAGCGCTGCGGAGGCGGCTGCAGCCGCTCCACGTCCAACGCTCATGTGCTGGTGCCGCACTGAGCACCTCGTAGGTTTGGCAATGCTTGTTGTGCTAGTGAGGCAGCAGAACGTCAACGCCTTGCGTGGCAGTAGACATCCGTTGCTCAGACCAGCGGCAGCGGCGGCCGCAGCAACGCGAGTGTGGGTGCTTCCGGCAACGGAATGCAGTGCACCAGCCGTTGGACACCCACAGCAACATCGCCATCTCACAAGTAGTGACACCTGCGCAGGGAGTGGGTACCACGACGAATGATGCTAAGGCGTGTTTTTGCTGCAGTACTGCATAGTCGGAAGAACGAATCCACGGCGCCGAGGGGCTCAGTAAAGTGGACCAGAATCATGTGAATCAGGAACGACGATGGATGATCAATTCAGGAATGTTTTGGTTTTGGACGAAGAGTCGTACTTTCTGCGCGTGTGGTCTGTTCTCTACGGTGGGATGAAAGTCTCCAGTAGTCAAGCGAAACGGCCATGGGCGCTTTCTTTTTTCAGCCCCTGTCAAGATTTAAGCTTGCTAACTGCGGAACATGTACGCCTGCTATCGACGGTGGAATACTAACGCTGGAAGCCTTTTTGGTGCGCGTAGCGGTAGCTCCCGCCTTATCATGCCCCTTTTCATTCTAAATCGTACCCATTCCCATTCAAGTTTTGGGTCGGGACCTAACTTTGCTGCACTCTGCATATCTAATACTGCCATTTCATGACGAGGTGGAGCTATGCACAATTGTTTTAGAAATTGACACTATTTCCAGAATGGAGGTAGTTGTTGATATCACCAGCACACCTGCCAATCCAAGATATCCCGAAATAGTAAAATCCCCAAAGCGCGATCACCAAATTTCGTCTTAGCTCAATTCTGAAACATTGTGAATGAATATATAGGAGCATTTAGAAGAAACAAATAGTTGGTCCTTCGTATATTTTATTCGTGCTCTACAACAAGCACTCAAACCATTTGAAGGGTTTCTGTGAATCCTTGAGCAGTCCGTCGAGGGTTAGAAAAGCTGTGTCTGCGTGATTTAACTCCGGAGCGTAAAACGATATGCATAGGTATCATCAAACAATTCCGTAGAAAGACCAACAGCACAGCTCTGGAATTCCACGAGACCGTCATTTTTGCGTGATTTATGTGTAATGACTTTACCAGCAATAATGCTCTGCACTTGGTACTGCGAAACGACTCCAACATGTTGACCTGGTGCACCGCCAATGCACACGACTTTGGTTTGCGGATGACATGGGGTGTGACGAGTACACGGGCTGTGCGGACGTCGCGGGTTGTGCGGACATCACGGTTATCACGGACGACGCGACGTACGCAACGGGCGCGACATGTGTGACATGTGCGACATCCGTGATTAGACGACCCTTCAGATGCATGAAGCTGATCGGTGGAAAAGGGTGAACCAAGTGATCTGAATGGCTGAGAAGTCAATATCGAGTCGATGTCGAGTCGCCGTTGGCTGGGAACTCTACTTTGGGTCATGGTTGATTGGAAGATTGGGCGAGATCAATGATTGGAAGCGTCGGGGACATTCAGGGAAACGCAACAGGTAAACACGATGATGAGAGGCAACAAGGGAGACGCAGGGGAGAGTGCTATATGGAAGGACGAGAGAGTAGTTAGGATTGATAACTTTAATCTCACTTCGGCATTTGCCTTCCACTACACAACCGTCATATCAACACAACATAGTAATTGCTGCACATTGCGGCGTACACAGTCTCTCCATAAGCTTCTTGAGCTGCTAGGTATGCAGGATTAATTCTGGGGAGCTGTTCTTTTCGTTCTGGTAGGTGACCGACTTTCTTGCAGCGGGGACCGGGCAGTAACCCAGTAAGTCAACAACTCCGTCTTAATGTCATTTACGTCGCCGTTGCAGTAGTCCTCAATGTAGTCAGCTCCCATGATTCCCATCCTTGGATGCTTACCCACGCTGAACTAGTATCAAAACTGCACTTCCCCGTTGCCACTGCGCCTGCCACCACAAGCCCACCCACTGAATGTGTCACGACGACCGTATCCTTGATGGTACGAGCGTTTAGATCACTGGATTCACTCATTGACAAAGCGTGGTCGCAGAACTTCTGCTGAAGTGTTTATTCGTCCAACCGTAGTCCACAGTGTTCAAGACAGCATACTTGATCGTGGAGCAGCACAGAGGTTGGAAAATAAAATATGTTATAGTATTTTGCCCAACCCAGCCCCGTAATATGCACTGCAATACTACACTCTCCCGTTATAAATTATTTCAATTATTTCCATTAATTTTACAATATATCTGATTGGTTACTTGTATCTTGGTCAGCTAGCGCGTCGAGTGAGGAGGGAATTGAAAGTGAGAAATCTTTGTGGGAATAAAGTGGAGAAAAAGAGCAAATTGTGACCATCCATCGTGGAAGAGGCTACGTCCCGCTGTAAGCAAGGCTCGTTTTAACCGGCTATCTTAATGTCTTCTGGTATAGATATTTATTGCAATAATTGGTTGTATTTTGTATTATATTTTCCTGGGAACCTTCAAATAATAACTTATTTAGACGGAAAATACCATAGTTATTGTACGGGTATTATACTGGGAGGACAGCTTTAGCTGGCTGAACAGCCTATCCCATTTCAATTACAGCGGCCGGGTGACCCCCCCCCCTCAGTTGAGTCGATAGTTCACCGAATATGGCTAACTACACATAAACAATTGTGTACATACAGTGGCTAATGGTTTCTGGAATGTCGCTCATAATGTGTCCCACACACGCTGATAACTCCAAAACAAATCTTCCTTAACTGATACTGGTAAAAAACGAATAAGGGAAGTCATCAGTTTCGAAACTCCGTGCCAATTTCTTGTCCCCCTCATAATCGTCCAATGGAATCGTCAAATACGCTTTTAGACACTTTGATCAGCTGAAAATAAGCAAGGGCTGCAAAAGCCACTAACCTGAGGTAGCTTGTACACCACAAATTATAGAGAGCGATGGCGCGAACGACGAAGCAGTCGACGCGAGACTACACGGATGAAGAGCTCAATGCTGCTGTCCAGGCGGTGATTGCAGGTGAAAAACAAGTGGACACGTGCGCCAGGACCGGAATTTCACCGACCTCATTGAAAAAGTGGGTTGCCGCTGCTCGTGCAGGAAGGCCGGTGGCACGTCAACGTCGCGGACCACCTCCCATACTACCAGAAGAAGCTGAGAAAAACATCGAGGAGTCGATATTGGGGCGGCAGATATCGGGCTCCCCTGTCAATCGGCAGATTGTACTGCAGAAGGCCCGAGATTGTTGAGGCTGCCGAGCATCTCGGCATCATATTGGTGTGCTTGCCCACCAACGGGACTCATCTGCTTCAGCCATTAGACGTGGCTGTGTTCTCATCATTCAAGTCCAAGCTGAGGTTGCTCGTCCAGGAGTTATGCCGTGACAACGGTGAGGTGAGCATTGACGAGACGAAGGCCGTCAAGCTGGCTACGCTAACGTGGGAGGTGTACAATTTCACCAATAATATCAAATCGGGGTTCCAAAGCTGCGGTATCTACCCGTTATCGCTTGACAAGATGCGCAGAAAACTTGAAAACTTTCAACGCAACGGCGTTCCTGCTGCGATTAAGCGTGCCCAGTGGTTGCGAGTGAAAGAAGTTGTCCAGCAGGACGTCTTGGTGCTCCCTGCGTCAGCGCAGAAGCGAAAGCGACGCAAGACAGTCACAGTCGGAGGTCGAATCCTCACCCACAAGCTACTGGATGAGGTGGCGACGACTCCCTCGACATCAGGAGCCCCCAAGCCGAAGAAGCAGCGGAAGAAAGCAGCATCGCCTCCACCACTCCCACAGCGAGGACCTGTCATGTATGCAATTGCGCTCTGATTAGCATTGATAAACTTCAATACTTAATGCAACATCATTTTGCAATTTGATGCAGGTTTTACACGTACTTAATCGAAGTTGCACTTGTTGTACCGCCCGCTACTCGAATCAAGTCAAAAAGGGACAATTAACTGGCACTGCCACGGTTCTGGTTATTGCGAACAACCAGCCCCTACAGCTAATTCCGGTGGCCCTTCGGCACCCCAAAAAATCACAAAAATCGTCGAGATCCCGCTGATTCCAGCCGTACCCTTATTTTTGTTATAGCTTCCGTCGAGCAGGAATTCTGGTCACCTGAAGTTGACACACCAAAAAGGGACAATTAACTGATGACTTCCCTTATCAATTTTGACGAGATCAAAAAACAATTTTGGCTAAAAGTGATACGCAAAACTACCCGAGCACCGCCCCACCGGCGTTCATATCAGCCTCTTTCCACTACCGATCTACACTGTCCTCCCAGCCTAAGCATCGCATCTAGTTTTTTCCAAGCTCTGGAGCAGCAGGTGGGATGGTCATTCATGTTGCCCATTCTGTCACTTGTGTTCTTGGGTGTATCTTGCAGCTCCGCCATTTCGTTCTTGTTTCCGATGCCATGGAAAAATACGCACGGGGGTGGTGCGGTTTTGCATTCACACGACGATGAGTCCGTGCTTCCTGTAGCCTCCAACTTTCTTGTGACGATATTGGCGTCAAAGGTTTGCTGCTTCTTGTTCGAAGCAACCGCTGTGGCAACGATGCTCATAAACGTGATGACAACAGCGAAACCACACGGTACGGCTGACATCTTCTGGAAGGCGGAATGGTAGTATATTGAGGTCCAGGCCTTTGCTAGAAATTTCGTAAATGAGCGCATTCCGATAGGTCATCACTCGTTGCTGGCTGAGATGGGGTTCCGTGCAGTTCAACCGGTACGATACGGAAGCACCATCATGCGATTTAAAGCATGCAGAAACCAAGAGGTTGGTACATGTACCGGACTTCAAAAATACTGCGGGTCACTAGAAGATCATTAAATGATCTTCTAATTTTGGATCTTCAAATTTTGGATACCTGTGACTCCAAGTCACTTTGCGTATAATTCTTTAACGCACAGTAAGCAATCTGATTATCGACGTTTGTCATGTGTCGATGTCTATTTTGCCTGGGCACCAGTCTGGCGGCCAAAGTCCCGAGCTGTCACTGTATCAAATATCCGTGGTTGAATTTTAACTGCCGTCGCTGTTTAACCGTTGGAAGCCTTGGGACGAACCTTGCGCTTATTTTGGCAGCTCGGCGATCTAGCACCACTCAAATGCTTTCCTGTTCAGCAAAATATTCCAGGAAATCCGCTGCCTAACACGACCCCCATGCATTATCTCCAGTCTTCTGCGCGGTGATTGATGGGAGTGGACCAATAACAGTATTTTGTCAAAGCCCCTGTTGGAGGGATTAGGGTAGATTTATTTCTTAGTTTTGGCCCGGCAGTCTAAAATCCACGGCTTCACGATGAAGCGTTGGCGCAGGAGCACACGGCCACATGAGAGTAACAAGAGGCGCAGACTTTCAGTGTGTTTTCGATACAAGGAATTTCTACGTACAAGATTCGCATCTAAACTTTGGGGTCTGCCCCACGTTTTGGAGCAAATTCGCTATTATTTGCTGTCTCCAAGGGGAGCTATCGTGGAGGCTGCAACGACTAAGCAGACGGGTTGGCTGAAAACACTACTTGAAAAATATAAGTGCGGCGTTATTAGAGCTTTAGTTCCCGCTACTAGCAACGGGGAAATTATAAACTTAGAGTTACTTCTTCCGTATATGTATGAACATGACTCGAATAAACTCAAGGGCAACGCGTGGGATTTCGTAGATGGAGCTGTTATTGCTGCCTCCGCGTGGTGCAATCTGTTCAACAAGACGCACACAGGCAGATGCAAAATCTCGATGAGTTGGAATCCATGTTCACTGATCAAGAGTATCGACATTCAGCCGTGTAACATTATCTCTCTCTCTCTGCCGATCTATTAGAACGGCTGGGTTATTAGGATCATGAAAAGTAATTTAATATTCCTCCTCATCATCTAAGAATTTCGGGTATACGGAATTTGTGACCTAGTCTGAAAGCAGCTTTCAAGTGGGCAATCCTAGGAAAACAACAACAAAAAGTGGATGATGAGGCAAACCGCTTCAGGTTTCTATCTTCTCTTTGTGTCTGCTGCAAACTGCCGAGTCTCTTTGCCCACTAATTTGCAATGACCAATAGTCACCTAAAATGTTTCTTATTGGGGGCAAAGCCCCCCCCCCCCTGAAATCAAAATGCATACCCTTTTTACAAGGACTTTTTTACACCCTTTTATAAAACTCCTTTATAAAGTTTTAGAATGGGTTAGGGAAATGAACTATCATAGCATGCCCAGTGGCTCTTTTGAACGAAATTTACCCTGTTATAACGACATGAGAAATGAAATGTTAGAGCTCCCAAACAGAGAGTCACGGAAATGACCTGTTACAAAGGTGTAGCATGTCGCTAACTGGAGGTCACATTTTTATGGAACCCTGAGGGGGCCCAATTATACATGTATATCCAGATGTTAATAGTATTTGCTCAAATATCACTCTGCAGTAATACTACGACCGTTTATTTTGGAGTGTTAGTCATACTACTACCCTATAGTGCAGTATGCACTATGGGTAGAAGTGTGTCTCCCTCAGACCACTACTATAGTAGTCTGTTAAGTAATATTTTCCAGGGACCCTGAACCAGCAAGCTCAGCCCTCATCTCACAATTCTGGCTTGACTGGTTCTTGTTTGGCCCCCCTCCCACGAAGATCGCCATTCCTTAAAACGCACCACAAGTGAACAGATGATTATGTGCTGCGTCGTCAAGGGTTGCCAAGAAAGCGAGGCGCTCAAAACAGATCAGTGTAGCGTTTGTGCACAGCCCATTCACCACATCTGCGCTATCGGTGTGTTTGAAGGTACTGACTCGGCGCTAAACGAAAGGTTGGAGATCTATATCTTCACTCTATTGTTGAACATACATGCACTAACACTACATCGTAGATTTTGCAGCCAAGTTTGTGTGGAGAAGGTCTACCCTAACTCTGTAAGCCGTACCCCGGAGGGCTGAAGGACAACATACAAACGACCAGTGTCTGGAACCTGCCTCAAAAGGACTCTGCTTCAGTTGCAAGTGCGCTCCCCAAATATGACGAAGGAGGCTATGGCATGTGTACTACTCGATCCTCGTACAAAGTCCAGCGCCAAAAAAATTGCCGCCGTCGGCGACATTTCTCGTAAGGAGGAAAAACCTATTTACAAAAACGGCATCGACTTCCTGAGAGACGAACACCGCAAAGTGTATGCACAGATGACCAAGCTGGGAAAGGTCACTTCGTCCCAGACTTCGTCGTCACAGAGCAGCATACTCAGCCATCTCCGCTTTCATCACCATCATCAACTGGTTGGGATGACGAAAATCAGCTATTGGTAGGAGCACCGATTCGGGCGAGCAAGACGAGAGAAGAGCTGAAGGATACCGAGGTGATTGCTAGAGCAGACACCACCATGAAAGAATGGCTAGAGTTGGGGCCCGAGTGGCTGGAAGTTGCCCAGCTGCAAAGCCCTGACAAGAGGAAGGAGGATCTGTCCAAGGACATGTCGATCGACAGTCCTAGCGGTATGCATTGGGCACTGCTGGGCCTGTACAAGCACGTAGGTGTGCTGAAGTGGTTCCGTGGCGACGGTGAGAGCCTATTTCCTTCGATTGTGTTGCTTGCGCGCATCCACCTCGGCAAGATCTCTTCTTCGGCGTTCCAGGAGCGAGTCTTTTCGACGGGAGGGGATGGTGATGGGACCCCTTCGGACCAGGACGGACAGCAGGCGAGCCGAGAAGCAATTGTTGCTAAGGCACAGCAGGAGCGAGATAGTGAAGATGAAGCAGGACGCGCGCAAGGCGGTTGAGTCGTGACTCACGATTCGTGAGTAGTACTGAGAGCAGTAGTACTAATATTAGTATGTCTTGAAAAAAAAAGCCCGGTATGTCATCACATACTACTACCCAATTTTTCAGGCTACTAAATGTATTAACCTCTGCATCTATCACAAGCGGCTGGATACATAACGTGTGGGAAGATAACTCAGTTTTGGCAAGCGACCCTTGGCGCGCCTTGCTGCTTTGTACCCATACTAATGATGCACAATACCCTGATTTGATGATGTAGTCATGTCAAATCGGAGTGCTCGAGGCCGTAAATAATATGTGAGAGGTTTGGTGGCCCGTAAAAAGGCTGCACTAAGGTACGAATATGTGTTCTGACGCACCAACTGGTTTATGTTATCAGAGTTTACGTGACTGAATGGTAGCATAAAATACGTGAACGATGTTAAAGGCGCACTATGGGAGTGTGCCTTCGTACTTAACCGCGTATAATCGTCACCGATGGGGCACCCTCTTTTGGTGCGAACTGTACAAAGACACATAGTCACACTGCCAATATATATTACGTGAATAGATTTCATAAATTTCAACGTTTGTAGAGATCCATTACGTATTGCGCAAACACGATTTCCGTCAATGTTGCACGTATCTCGTCTAAATAGGAGGCACGTTGCTCGAATGTACACTGTTCATTGAGGGGGGAAAGCTCCGCACACACACACTGCATCCACTTGTTTTAAAGGTTTCTGCGGGATAATTTTCATCTAGTTCACTTGTTCTGGAAACAGTTTCTTTAAAATGCCTCCACATGCTTTTAGTTGCTTTTGTTTTTGTTGAGGATCAAACATAGATATCGCGAGAGGTGACGACTTAATGTCAAATTCTGCACCACACCTGATTCCCATTCAGATGTAGCGGGAGCAGCACATACTCGTTATCCTCGTGAAATATTGAGTTTTCCCAATAATTGTGTGCTGACTTTCTTCAGATCCGGTCCCCATAAAGGTTGGTGAAATTATTTCAATTCGCCCTTGCTGCTCGTCCTACATATGCTGAATTGCATGCATGAAACAGTCATCATTAATTCACAAGTCTTCTTGAAACAGCAGCAACACCTCGTTGGTGATAACTCAAAAGAGTGACGGATAAGACATAGGCAAGATGATTATCTTGATTGTGTTCGTGACTTTCTCTTTGTCTAAATCGGCGCCTCTGCCCCACAATCTTGACGCCAACATTTGATGAAAACTCGAACGGAATCGTAGCTGTAAGACGCCTCCAACACTCTGGCGATATTACTCAGAGTTGTTACTGGCAGCAATGTCCCCTGTACGGTTTGTTTCGCTTCGGGTTTTGATTCATTCATCCGTCGTTTCTTCTCCTTGCATAATTGGGTCATTCTCACAGCAGGGCGCCCCCTGCTTTTCGTGCTTTGGGACACATAAAACGATGTGTCGTTACTTAAGCTAGAACTCTGAACATCTTCGCGTTTGATGAGATTTACGGTTTGGGACTGTCCACGGTTATCGCCACCCCTTTTACGTGACTCTTGTCATCGGGCACTTCCACGTTGTGACCCGATCACAAGGCACTTTCACGTACCAGCACAAAAGTCACAAAGAGACACATGACAGCACAACGAGGCACAATCAGATCAAGCCTTACCGAAGCCGTCGTGTATCATAAAACTGAAGAGCTTGTATCGGTCATTGTTGGTGTTGTGCGTGGCATCTACCTCGGGGAACGCATCAAAGCACCGGCGCATTTGGTGTGTCTGAATAGTGATTGTCTGCGCCAGCTTCCCGTCGTTCACGTAGATAGTTGCTGTGTTTTCTGTCTGAGAACAGCATTCCCTAAGGTTCCATTCCAGACCGGGATTCAATAGCAGAATAGACAAGCGTTAGCACCACTCAGCAAAATCTCCCTCAAATATAATTCAGTTGTACTTGTACGTCGCCTCAAACACTCCATTACTAACTTGTTCTTGGCGCCTGCAGCTATCAGCTCGTCGACAACGTCAATGGCGTACGTTTCCTTGACACATCAGATCTTCCTCCGGCTTCAGTCGCTGAACCAGATGGCCGCGCGTGGCATGGCTGCAATCAGTGGCAATTCTTTGGAGGCGGCGGGAGGGGGGAGGGGGGGGGTCGAAATGAAAGGTTCAGAAGCCTTGGGGGGTGGAGGAAGGGGGGGAGAAGGGGTGTTTTTCGAAACATCCAGTAAATCAAAAATTGGTAAATTTATCGGAGAACGATCATTTATCGGTTTTTATTACCGTCGTCCATAGTGCGACTTTATCCATTCCCAAAATACATTGCGCGCCACCGGCGGCGTGATGTCCGCCGCTTGTGGCGCGCATGCAGCAGGATGACGGAACACTGGTGGAGTGCACCATGCCCCGCGCGTTGAAGTACCACAGCAGCAACTCCACGCTGTACTGCGCGTTGCTTTGGAACGTCGGCGTAGCGGAACCTGACGAAACTCTACACCGTTCACCCTATTTAGTCGTGGCCCGACTATTTCTGGTTTACGACTCTCAGCCCGATTGATCGTGTTTTAAAGCTCGATTTTCAAAAAATCTGTCGGTCAATACTGACAACAAACCACATCAGGCAAATCAGCTCTTTGAGATCTACCCGAATCCGGTCTTTTTTCTTAATTTAATTTTTTCTTAATTTCAGGTAGAATTGACTTTTTTTTTCAAAACCTGGATCGAATATCAAAGGTGCACGACTAAATAGAGTGAACGGT
This sequence comes from Phytophthora tubulina, assembly GCA_014706135.1. NCBI lineage: Eukaryota > Oomycota > Peronosporomycetes > Peronosporales > Peronosporaceae > Phytophthora > Phytophthora tubulina. The sequence goes on from JACBOY010000200.1 coordinate 662,999, forward strand.
GTAGCTAAGCGCACCCTGTCCCGTGTATTGAAGCACCACCACAGCAACTGCGCGCCACACGCGAAGTAAGACGCGCGAGCAACAGGCTGACAAAACACTGGCGAAGCGTAATCTGATGGGACACCGGCGGATTGCAACCCGTTCCGCGAGTTGGAACGTACTTCTCGGTGCCCAAGAAGGTCGTGCACTACGTCGGCGGTGGAGGACAGTCTGTTTCGCGTATTGGAGCGCCATGACAGCTAATTGGTGGTGCACAAGAAGGGCGTGTATCACGCTACCGACGAAAGGAAACGCTAGTGATGCGCAATTCGCTTCGTCTGTTGAAGCACAATCGGAGCTATTTCGCTCTGCACACGCAGGACGTGCTTCACGCCGCCTGTGATGCGCTAGTTGCACGTAGCTGATAAGATGCGAAGGAGCGCAACGTGTACCGCGTGCAGGAGCTTCACTACCTCTACTCTATGCTATGCACAAAGGACGTGGAGATGGATTTGAGACCGTGGAACCTGTAGCGCGTGCTGGAGGGCACTGTCACTACTTTGCATTTTCGCAGTACAAGCGGCTCAGACTGAGCACATGAGGATCGAGAGGAAGGGCTGATCACACTACGTATACAGCCTATGCCAGGTTCTTGCTCGTAGCAGAGCTCGAAGTGCATCCCAGCGGCGATGTAGTACGGGATCTGAAAGATCCTGTGCTGCATGGCTACTCCGGTGGTTCTCGTGGCGTACATGTACCGAATTCCCTATGTCAAGGCATACAACTGATATGAGGTGCAGAGACGTGTGACACCCTGTCCCGGCTAAATGGACTTGCACTACATGTACCACTAAGAAAAAAATATTTTGACATGGAGTTTATTGCATTTCAGTTAACTGAGGCTACAGCGTGAAAAATGTCGTCGGTGCTTCTGCCAGCACCAACAGCCCTCAAATTGCGTGATACCTGCGAGTACTGCTGCTTCTTCTGCCTGAATACGTAGCATAGTTGATGTAACGGGTACTCCTTCCTCTCGCATTTCATTTACCCACCGCACTAGTTTTTCCTCTTCTCTCCCGGGCAATATTGTGCCTAGACCAACACTTCGCGACTTACATTTGCTTGCCCCGCCTGGTTGGGCGAAAAGCTCTTCAATTTTGGCACGGTAACGACGCCATGAGTAAATTAGTGTTCGGCGACTCTCGAATTTGTCAGATGCCAAGTCGGGGTAGAAGCGATGAATTATGCTGTCGATGTCTTTGTGCTCCTCCAAATGGTTTAGAACGCGCAATTTCTCTTCCGCTGGGTAGGATGAGATTTTGAACTGTTTCTCGGTTCGTCCTTTGCCTCCCGGTAGCCGTGGCCGCCCTTTTGGGCTTTTCTTTTGAGCTAAAACCATCAAATGGCAGACTAAATGGCAGACTAAAACTGCTGGACGTGCGAGGTTGCATTTGCTGTATGCGATGACATAGGGTGCACAGTATTTTGGCACGCTAGGCAAACTCTGACTTCTGATTGGCTGAAGGGGTGGTGTATGCCTTGACATATCCTATGTCTTGACATAGGGAATTCGGTACAGACAATCCTCTCGACCGTGATATCCCGAATAGTGATTCACTCCGCACACAGATAAAAGGTGGGTTCCCAATGACCGGTGGTATACAAGCTCAAGTCAAATATGCCTCTATCCTCTAGTTAGCAGTTTGTGATATCAAAAGCTGGATTATTACTAAACGAAGGTGCTCAACTATGGAACTGAACAGTTTGCTGAAGGACGGCCGAAGAAGTCCAGCATCGACTTTTGCTGCTTTCGACCCTGCTTTCGCCCTAACTCCTCTCGAAATGCTCGCTGCATTGAACGCAATCCACTCACTGTTCCGAACGACACCCCCATAGCATCAGCGCTGACGAAAAGCTGCGCCATCCACCTCAGGCGCTCCTTCAGCTCTTCCGCAGTAAGATTGTCTGGAGTGGGTGCCACAAAGGCTGCTTCGTTCTCATCGTCTACAGTGTTGGCTCCGTCGCCAACTGCACCACACCTGTTCTCGTCGTCGTGCTTGTCCTCAACGCGACAGAAGTCCTCGTCCGTCGGATCCTCCATCAGAACGTTCTCCTCCGGGGGATTCAGCAGTTCGAACACTGACGTATCCCGGAAGGACTCATACTCCACTTCTGAGTGGAGCTGTGTGAGCTGACGCCATTTCTCCATCGTAATGCACTCTGAAAAGGCTCCGTGCAATAGGTCGGGGGTTTCAGAATGATCGCTTTCCTATTATTACTTACGTTCGGCACAATTATGCCAATCGGCTCTTATATTACAACCAGCGTAGTATAGGCGGTATGAATTCTACTCTGATTGTATAGTGATTCCCCACTGTGTATGATTGAACCGCATGTTTGTATGTTTTTGCCCCCAAAGCTGTATAATCTGCCACCATCGTCGTAAGCCGCTCAGTTGTGATAAACTTGCAGCTTCATCAGGAACAGCTGACGCTACAGGCCCCGGAAGATCTCCCCTGCTGGGAATTCGGCGTTACCGTTTGGCATGATCACGAGCAGCACGATGCAATCGTGTCAATCCACTCTGCCAGTGAATTGGTGGAGGAGCTATCCGTGGTCTTATTTCGATACCGCCGCCTTAAATTGGCCATTTAAAATACTTTATACTTAATAAATATCGCTTTGAGTTCACTCTTCGGAGGGATTTCAATCTTCACTTCCTCAAACGATGTGTCAAATTCATCGACAGTTTAGGCAGCATGAAACAAGCCCTTCATGAGGAAGGATGAAGTTCATTGTACGGATTGAGTCTCCAGCGTGTGAAAGCGCAGCAAGCAGGTGGCGGCATGGGATCTGCCGTTGTTCACGCGTCGAACAGCGCGAGCACGATACACAATCAGTGTCTACACGAAAAAGACGTTTTACATGTATCTTGGAGGGAGAAAGCGTTATCCAAGGCCCCACCAACTTCAAACACGAGGTTGAGTGTCGCGACACTACAATTGGCTGACTACGGTACTGTAGTTTGTGGCCCCTTTTGATAGATGTGTGATAGATTTGTAGCCCTTTTGATAGAGTTCCCGTGCTGAGCACCTTGAACCGTAAGTGAAATCGTAGATACACGTAGAAGGGTCCGCAGCTTCAGCTGGTCGATTGCTCGTTTGATTATTTCAGCCGCCATATTAGTATAACTTCCTGGTCAACCAAACCCATCAGGATCACCTCGTTTTCTATAAGCCCCTAATGCCTCTCTCCATATCTCAGTCACTTTGGTCGAGTGGAAAATTAAGGTTCACCCCTGCGAGATTACTGGTATGTCTGAAGGCCGCATAGCAGTGAATACTGCATAGTATTGGACTATGGTTAAGCCTTTTCCTTGTGTTGTTAGCTCAGAGGCATCCCGATTTGAGTTTGAAAGTCCACCGCTTTCCGTAGCGTTTGGCTAAAGGAACCGAAGCTCATTAAAAACGTTGGATACAATACGATAAAGCATAATGCAATTGGTTGACTTATTTCGCTTTGTACGCACTACACACTCGTTTGCCACTACACTTTGTGGATCACGTTACCGCAGCCGCATGCACACTTGACCTTCCCATTGAAAAGCTGGTCGCAAATGGTTTTACGAATGTAGCTATCACAATCGCCACCCTTTGAGATAGCCAACGATTCTTTCAACACCGAGAGAGGCATGTCTCCCTTTTCGCACATATTCAGCATATTCAGCGCCCAAGCCCAACCTCATTTAGCGGCATGAATGAATGCTTTCTGACGCATTGCTTGTGGTACGTGGGATCTCTGGCACAAATACTTCGAAATGTCTTTGCTAATTTCCGCATATGTTGAACTCTCCGTAAAAGCTGTGAGGATTGTCTCTGGCGATATCCGCTCGACATCATACACCGCTTTCAGCAGCTTTCGATGGTCAAACATCGCTGCAGCCAAAAAAACTTGATTTGGCGAAAGGCGTGCGTCTTCTCGCAGAAAGCTCATGATCTCATTGTCATGGTGTTCGGCAGCATGGGAAAAGGCCTCGCCAATCACCTCAGCGGGTATACAGGTGGCTTTGCTCAAATACTTCACGGTGTCGATGCGGGTTTTGTCACGCTTTGAGTCATACTTGCTGCTAGTCTCAAACGCTTTGCGAAAAGCTGTGATGGTTGAATCTTCGGAAATCTGCTCGTTTTCGTACAACAACTTGATAATGTCGAAGCTCTTGGTAATCGTGAATGCTTGGTTAATCGCAGTGGGGGTTGCGCGCTTCTTGTCGTATAGAAATACAAATCCCTGTTCGCTCCAGTATGACCCGGCCGCTTTTTTTAAAACTTTATCAAATAGTTCATTTGAAACACGTCCTGTGTCGAGGAAGAAATCCAGCGTTTTTGTGGAACCGCGATCGGCCGCAGCAATAAACGCGTCAGCAATCAGAATGCTATCGTCTCGCGAGTTTTCGTACAAATACTTCACAGCTCTCAGGTAAATATCTTTGCATGCCAAATCAACGAACAAGTTCACCTCGTAAGGAATGGTGGTTGGATAGACCTCGTAAATTCTTTCCGCGAGTTTCTTGTGCTTCGTACAAATTGCAGCCACAAAGGCAGTCTTTAGGTTCCAGTGAAATTCCTTCAACAAACTCAAGAGATACTCCGTCACGTCGTTACGTCCGTAATAGATAGCATGCGAAAGAGCGTCGATCCTCCCCCTGGTGTACACCCATACATAATCCTTCCGCTTAGCGTGATTCACCATAAACTTCACAATGCCGATGTGGCCTCCTCCTGCTGCATATTCAAGTGCTGGGACCAGTCCCAAACACGTTGATTCCATCCTGCTCTGTACCAAGTTGACCCTCTCGGACAGCAGAAACTTGATGACTTTTGAGTGACCTTTTTCCGCTGCACACGTTGCTGCTCCTTGAATATATCCAGCTATCACCTTGGTCTGCTCTTCATCTGTGGGTTCGATGTGGAAGTACAATTTTCTCAAAATGTCCAGATGTCCACTACCCGCAGCAGCCACAAGAGCGTTCTTCACGTCGCAATCCTTGTACATGGCAATAATGTTATCTAACCACTCTGATTGGCCAGTTCTTGCTGCTTCAACGGCAGCTTCTTCAGGCGACATGAGCAGCGTATCGATGAATTCCAGAACATGTGGTAACGCCATAATAGACGATGGTAATGGAATATCTTTGAGTCGTGGGAAGGAGCAGTCACTCTTTGCCTCCTCATCTTGTGCCTGATTCTGTATTTTCGTTTGCATTTGTCCGAGCGCGCTTACTGGCGTTGGGGGGCTGGGCTTCGTCGCCCTCACTTGGGCGCTTCGTGCAGGTCGCCATTCGGCAATTCCTGCCAAACCAGTTTAAGCTTATCCGTACTTGGTGCGGATTGTTTTCAGATATATACATGTACAGACAACTCCGGCTATACCGACTTCCTCTGCTTATAGTGGTCAGTCGTGTACATGGTACACTGTACCACTGTCAAAATCATGTACACATGGCTACATGGCACAGTAACGATTATAACAATATTATACAAACCGAGCCACTGCTGTATTAACTCATGCATCCATATCGTCATCGGACTCAACCTCTCCAATGTTTCTATCTAAAACGCACTGACGGTCAAGGAGACCGATTAGATCTGCCGCTGCTAAATCACTAGCCTCGACTAGTTGACCATAACAATTCTTGTACCCATTCGCAATCACGTCCGCTGAGAGCCCGTCCCACGCTTCTCGGATCCATGTTGCCATAACAAGCCGGTCAGGCGCTTTCACCTGGAACGATGAACCGGGGACATGGGCTCTCAGTTGCTCCCGTAGGTAAGCAATCCAGCACACCCGTGCCTACCGCATTGATCACTTTAAGCTTCTCCCCCGCCGTGAACGAGGCTCGACGTTTGCCCTGCACAATCCGTGTCATTGCCGAAAATGACTGGCATTGAAATGACTGGTACCATAATGGTACAATTGTGTGTGACCGTTATAAACAGAGGATGGATACATTTGAAATTATCCCCTGTGATTGGCTGACCGTTATAAGTAGGTGACCGTAATAAACAGAGGAAGTCGGTATTATAGTAGCACCGGATGTAAGAGGAAATCGGGTAAGAGAGCGCTGCCAGCGAGCCCCTAAAATTCCAATAGTCAAATCAAGTCAAATCGGCTATAAGGCTATAAGAATGTAAGAGCCATCTCTTAAACTGTTCCCATGCTTAAGTATTGTGGGTTCTACTCCAAATTGCCGACGGCGATTAGTTCAATCGTCAGAGGGCAATCGCTGACGAATCTACATACCTGCAATATTGAATGATACGTTTTAAGAATTATAAAGTCTTGCGTATCTACCCTCTGCCTCACTTGAAGCAAGTCATTTCCCAACACGATGGAAGGAAGAAGCAACGAAGTAACCCTCGCGGCAAGTCCTGTCGACACTGGGACCGACGCAACGCCGCCTTCAACTGCGCCCAACGAGCGTACGCGTGTGTCCCCTTACCCCCTGCGCATTCGAACTCCCACCAGGATCTCTCTCGAATCTGCCCTGCAGTCGCCGCATCCAGGCCATACACCGTCGCCAGCGAGAAGTTTCCCTCCGCCTTCAGCACACAATCTGTATCAGCTGGTAGTCCAACCGATAGTGAAGACAACTATCGGACAGCGAGACACATCAGGCAACACGCTGGACGTTGTTGCCGTCAATGGGATTTCGTTTTCAGACATCAAAAGCAAACTGTGGGGGCTCTTCAGCTCTCGGGTGAAAGGAAGAGCTGTGAAAACGGACGGGGCCTGGTCTGTGGAGGTTCCAACTATAGAAGGTTGGAGCAAAGTCATGCAGTTCAGGGCTAAGCGGCACGTCGTGGAGAGTTCCAAGTCGGAACATGCCTGGCATCTCTGGTTGCAGGCAATGCTCGGTGAAACAGTCAAGCTGCTTGTATACAAATACGGCGTGGCGATTGGAAAGGCATAAGATCTTCATGAATTCACGGCAGCGTGCATCCACCCACCTGAGACCGACCGCTCGGGAGCTACTGCTGAAGTTTCCCTTCAAGAGGTCGTGGCTCAGCTGCAACAACAATAGTGTCGGATTTTTGAAGCGGAAGCAGTGGTCTGGAGACTGTGGGCGAATCATCTCACGAGGAACTTAAACCGATCGACGTGGAATGCGTCGATTCAACAGCCTCCACCAGATTTCATTGCGCATCTCCTGCGAGCGTCTGACACCCGTCACGAGCAGCATCTGGACAGCATCACCCGCTCAACGAACCTGGCACTTGACTGTGTTGACGGAGTGATTGCAGACTATCGGCAACTTCGTGAAGATTATGAAGCCATGGGAAGACGAATGGACGCACACGAACAAAGTCTAGCAAGGCGTCGATCAATTATAACGGCTTTTCAGCGGGATGTGCTGCCTCCCCGCAACGTGGTCGACCCACACGCCCGCCTCGAAAACATCAACGATGTTGACCACCAAGAGTAACCTTTCCACCCACAACTTACGCTCCTAGGTGACTCTGCCTAACCACGAATCCTAATCCATCGTCTTGAACTTCTTCGTCTTGAACTTCTTCCCCCATGATGTCATTAAACATATCTGGAGCCACCCTCTTCTCCTTCGCAAGTTGACCAACAGGGTTGAAGTAACCTTGAACTGTCCAGCCACAAAGCTCAAAAACGTGAGCCATGTTGAACTCTTCGAATCGCCTAAACGCTTGCACCACGAATGGCATGAGATTCCTCCCACTAGACTCCACATAGTGTCGCTGGAACGATTTCTTCACATAACCAAACAGGTATTCAATGGGGTTGAAGAATGGACAGTAGGCCGGTAGAAAAATCGGCACCACGCCAACGCTCCTCAAAAAATGAATGATCTCTGGATCCCTGTGTATGGCCGCGCCATCTAAAATCCAAACGGAGTTTGACCCTGGATACTGACGCACTTTTCCTTTTGCAGAGTACACGAAATCCTGGCAGCATCTCAGGAACTCTTCTCGATCAAAAGTTCCCTCGGTATCATAGTAGTCAATAATGCCATGAACTCCAATGAATGCCAGCAATGATATCCTCGGCTTTCTCTGGAAGTCCCCCCGAATAGCCACTGTTTTTCCTCGAAGAGAATATCCTCTCTTTCGAAGCATTCTTCTGTTGTCGAATGAGACTTCATCAAGGAAAACTAGGTTTTGATGACACCAATCAATAGTGCTCAGCTCTTCAACAAACCTGAAAATGACTTGTTCTTTGATATGCATTGCTCTGCGCTCCAACACTTTCCAAGTCAAGCCGAAGTCGTGTATGATCCTCCATACCGACGTTATTGAGATGTCGATGTGATGAGCCCTCTTGAACGCGGCTTAGGCTTCATCCAAGTACGCGAGTGGGGTTGCCAGGTAGAAGTTGAAGAGCCACTGTCTGTGAGCAGGCGTGAACTTCCTGTCAGCACTGCGCTTGGCTCGCCGGAATGTGCCTGTCTCCTCGTAGATGCGGATCCAATTTCCGATCGTTGTATCCGCCTTATTGTAAATGTGTGCTAGTTCTTGCCTTGTGTATCCAAGATTATAGTATCCATAGAGGCAATGGAATACCGTGTTGGGGTGTGCGTGCTGCTTTGTAACAGCCTCCTCCATCCGAATTCACTTTGTCGTAGTGCGACCAGGGGTACACTTCGTGCAATTCTACGTGTCGTCCGCGACACAATGGGATCGATAGATATCCTAATGTGGTAGATTCTGAATCGGACGAGCTCGAAGACTAACACAAGCCTTTCCAGCAGCTTGGGCGCCGAAGAGTTGGACTGCCTGGCCAGTACCGTCACCAGCGAGACCAACGATACGGACAATAGTCCCCAGAAGAGCGAGATGTAGAGCAACACAAGCGGTACCTCCACGTCTAGTGATAACAGCACCACCACTCGTCCAACACTCGAGAGCTCCACGAAACCGTCGCACGCAAGAACAGCGATAATAGCAGCTGGGGAGATCAACACCAACCACACCAACTCCAGCACAGCCCGCAACAGCTCCACGCACCAGCGAAACCTTCACTTCCAACACAGGCAACTACTGCCAGCCACTAATCGAGAGCTCCAGCAAGCTCAGCGCGATCTCCACGCCAAACAACAACGCCAAGCCAAGTCTCTACCAGAACACCTCCGGCGACACGAACGTCAGCACCGCTGGCAAATGCTCCGTGGACCTTCACTTTAACAGCAGCGTCAGAGTCAGTCGGCCGCCAACTCGAGCTATCCACGCACCGACGAGTCACAGCAGCAGAAAACAGACCAGCAAGCTACTTACCGAAAGCTTCACGCACCCCAGTCAGACCTCCACGCTCAAGAACAGCGAAATGTCAGCCAGACTCCCAATGCCGACGCGGAAGGTTTGGTGCGGCGGATCGGCAACTGGGAGAGCACTCAGATTACAGAATGTTAGTTGTTCCTCGTCATAGGCCAAACGTCAACGCAATGCGACTGTTTTGACCAATGAGTGACGCGTTTTGATTGCCTGATGGTTTAGCTGGAGACGGCCAATCAACCGAGATCGGCAAATATAGTCAAAATCCACAATACTATTGTTCATGACCAAACGTATATTTTATAAGAGGACGTGTGTTTTGCACTCTAAGAGCATCTCCACCGGGGTTTGAGTAAAACTAAACGTAAATATTTTTGTGACCAAAATCATAAGATTGTGCAGGATGGATTTACTTTTACACATACGCAGGTCAGAAAGTACAGACTTTTGATCAAACTTGCTCACAAACCAAACTTGCTCTTAGAGCATCTCCACCGGTTGTGAGTAAACATCAATTTACCCAAAAATATAGCGATACATTTAGTTTTTGAAGCTGCACCGGTGTGAGTAAGTCGAGTGAGATTTGTTCAAAAATTTACGCAGACTGCAGATTTGAGCAAGTTTGGCCACGACGAACGTTCTGCGTAAATCCTTGAGCACAGTTCAGCAAAGCCAATGTTGCCCCCTCCAGCACTCCAATCCAATAACCCGTTTTTCTCGAAGACCATTCGCCATGTTCTTCCCGCCTCCAACGCCACCGATCAATCTCGCTCAGGTTGAACTGGCGCCATTGGACAAAGTGAGGTAAGCAGTTCATAAGCTACAATACGGATACACGAATAAGCACTACATAAGCAAAAATAGCACTCACCATCAGCCAAATAGTAGCCGAAGTCGTATGAGTTGCCGTTTATTTCGTAGCTGCATCGAGGTGCTTGCATATTAGCGAGTGGCAAGAAGAGGGGGGATCGATCGAGGACGTTGATATCGTTGTGCGACCCCGGCATGCCGAAGAATACATGCCAGAACCACAAATCCTGCGAGACAACTGCCTCCAACACAATTGTTGGCGAGTCTTCCTTGCCCTTATACTGCCCTGCCCAAGCTGTTGGGCAGTTTTTCCAACTCCAGTGCATGCAGTCTAAACTGCCCAACATTCCAACGAATCATCGCTTTTCGTGCATCGAAAGCAGTTGCCGAACATCGTCTTCAGTTGGCACACGCAGATATTGGTCTCCAAACACGGCAATAACAGCAGCACAGAACCTCTTCAGACTTTTGATCGCTGTGCTCTCTCCAATCCTGATGTATTCGTCGACAGCGTCTGCGGGCATGCCATATGCAAGCTGCCGAATCGCGGCAGTGCACTTCTGCAGCGCTGACAGCCCCATCTTCCCCGTAGATTAGGACGTTGCTGGAAATATCTATCTTGCATCTCAACAGCGTGAGCAACACGAAGGTAGACCGCTCGACGCATCCGGAAGCGTCGCCGGAAGGTCCGCTCACCGTACACAGGGACTTCTGCGAAGTAGTCGCGGACAAGACGGTCGTGTGCTTCTGCTGCCCCACGGTCGACATTAGGAAGGCGGCCAGGTGAGGAGCCGCGCGCTTGTGGTGGTGCTTTGATCTGGGCGGTGTAGGCAGCAAGTAGTACAACGATGTCGTCTTCGCCACCTTCGTCGAAGAGATGGATGAGTTTGAGAGCGCTGCTATCTGTCTCCATCACTGGCGAGGAAGGTGTGGAGAATGAGCTTTAGTTTTACTCAGTTGCTTTGGTTGGGCACCGATGCAGCACAGTCCCGGCTTTAACACGATTGTGGTGTTGTCAGCTCCCGTTACGAGTATTTTACTCTAAGTTTTGCTTGTGACGAATTGTCGTGTTCCTGCTTGGTCTTTGTATACGCCTGAGACTGCACAGTTGGTCGTATACTGGATGTGCCCGTTACTATATACCATAGTTCTTTGCTCTAACAAAGGGGGTTGGCACCTACGAGGTTTCCTCCTCAATCCCAAATTTGCTCAGTGGGAAACACGTGTTACTTTGCTTCGTCTTCTAGTCTACAGACGCCGTTCCTCACGCCAACACCAGCCTGTGCAACGTGCCAGGTTATGAGCCCATACCTCCCGATCTCTACGGACAGTTCACGTGGAGTTTCGCGAGTATACAATATCTGGTTCGGTTGGAGCGTCGTCGTCTGCTGCAAGCAGCACTACTACCTCGACCACTACGTTGACGGCGAATGTGATGGCGAGTGGTGGCGTCACATCGTCTGGCGTGGCTGGGGCGATGGCTGGTGGTGTGACTTCAAGTGTTAGAGAGGACCCGGCGACAGGTATGGTCCCTGGAGCTTCTAGTGGAATCTCTACTGGTCTGAGTGGATCGACGGGGATTGTGTGTGGAGGTTTCACGTTTGGTGGGTTGACCGGAGGTTGTGCTGTGCCATCGATGAGTACTGGTATGGTTCCTTGAGCTGGTGTGGCAGCTTAAACCCCATTAGTGACAACTGCACCTACATTTGCAACCTCAGCGTGGCCAACGGTCTCGTCACTGGGATCTGCAGTGTGTGCTCAGCCAATGCCAAGTGCTGGAGCATATGCAGCTCCTATGATGACTCTTCCTCAGTATAATGGTGCATGGTATGGAATGAAGATGGATAACAAGGCGCCAATGATGCACGGAAGTTTTGACTTGTATGCTGAAGAGTTAAAAACTTTCTTGTCGAATATGGGGATTTGGGGAGTTGTTGAGGATGCGGCAGTCGTGCGACTGTGTCTGAAGATCAATTCCGGAGGATAAACCATTTGGCGCGCGGGGCTATTATGCGAGGTGTTCCGAAGGAAGATGCAGAGATAATCTGTCATGAGCAAAATGCCCAAGATATGTGGACAGCTTTCGTAGATAAACAGACTAAACGAGAGTATGCCAACTATATCTTTGCTCGACAGCGGTTGGTAGCGAACCCGTATACACCGGATCGTAGCATTGATGAATGGATTTGTGAGATGCAGCTCTTACGTCAAGAGTTGGTTCATTACAAGCGAGGAGTGTCGGATGAAGAGTTTGCTGAGATCCTCCTTGGCAATGTGAGCCAGACACATCGATATGTTGTTCGACAGTTCTCAAGACACTATGACCCGGGGTACAAACGTGCGACGCTATCTTCTAATCAAGTGATGAACGCGCTTCGCGCAGAATCCGAACTTGACGCAAGAAAAGAAGAACCACCACAAGGTCAGAATATCTCTTCCGCGCAGACTGGCAAAAAGCAAGGTAAACAGCAAGGTCAGCAGCAGGGCAAAGGAAAAACACGCGGTCGAGGAAGATACAAGGCCAAGGGGAACCAAAATCAGAATCGTGGTGGATCTGGTGGCAAACCATCTGGAAAGAAGAAGGCTGGAGAAGACACTCGTGAATGCTGGAACTGCCACGACATTGGTCATATTCAAGCGTAGTGTCCAAATCCGAGACGTCAAGATGATGAATCGGACTCATTACTCCCTGAGCGGAAACGCTGGCAAAACAAGAAATCTGGTGGGAGTGGTGGCAAGAGTAGCGGTAATAGATGTTGACGTGCTTTCACGCCGTGACTGTGGTTCTGAGACTGTTGCTACACAGAATGCGATGAGTAGCGTAATGGAATGGGTGCTTGATTCTGCAAGTGACTGTCACGTGTGCACGAATAAAGAATTGCTGTCAAATCTTCGCCAAGATGACGGACCATTGGTGTTTGACTGGGAAGGCAAGCCGTCGAAAGAAAAAGGGCAGGTTGGAGAACTGGAAATTCGAGTGCAGAACGAAAACCAACCGCGTGCAAACGCAAAGCTCTTTCTCTCCAACGTGTTATACACGTCTAGTGGAAGAAATAATTTGCTCAGCCTGGACAAGTTAGAGAAATACGGATGGGACTTCATCAAGTTGAAGAAGCAGAAGTGTGCATGGCTTCGCAAGAGCAGTGTGCTTCTGAAGCTGGTGAAGACAAGTGGTCGTTATCGTCTGCAGCCTACTGCGATCTCCAAGCAGCAGGTGGAAGCTGTAATGAAGGGAAGATGTGACGATGAACGAGCTCTTGTGCGCTGGCACACGCGCCGCGGACATCTTAACTATGGAGCTTTACAGCAGATGGTGAGAGATGAAACAGTGGAGGGCTTGACGTTGTTTGGTAGTGTTGGTGGGCCGTCAGATCGGTGCTGGACGTGCGTGCAGTCGCGAATGAAGCGAATGTCGTACAAGAAAGTGAGGACTACTAGATCGACGGTGCCCTACCAGAAACTTATGTCAGACGAGTGCTACCTAGGAGTGGCTACCTATAATGGGTACAAGCACTTTCAACTTGTGCTGGATGTAGCGTCGCGTTATCTGTGGGGGTTCCTGATAAAGAGGAAGGAGGAATCATGTGACGTGGTAGTGAAGCATATAACTTGGCTTCTTGCGCAAAGACATCGAATTAAAGTGTTCTTATCGGATCAAGGGCATGAACTGGTAACCACACACGTTTCAAGGCGTTTCTTGGGGCTCAAGGAATTTTCCTAACGACTACGAATGCCTACTGTCCAGAGGAAAATGGACTCGTAGAGCGCATGCATGGCGTAGTGATGTCCCGTGTTAGAAGTTTGTTGACGACGGTAGACATGCCCAACCTATTGTGGGGTGAGGCTTTCGCTTTTGCTATTGAAGTGTTGAACGTCAGTCCAAGTAGTGCATTGGCGGGTGAAACTCCATATACTCGGCGCTTAGGTGAACGTCCAGACCTGTCCACTCTACATACATAAGGCTGTTTGGCGTTCTACTTGACGGAGAATGTGCTGAGGAAGAACAAACTGGAGAACCCAGGAAAGCCGTGCATATTTCTCGGCTATGCGAAAAACTCGATAAGCTATAGAATGCTGGATTTGAAGTCGGGCGACATTAAGGAGTTGAGAACGGTTGAGTTTGCGGAGGACTGGACCGTGGAGTACAGTTACGTAGAGCACCTCCTGCTCAATCGATATTCACGTACAAAGTTCAAGTTGCCATCGAGTATTCCTTAAGTCAGATTGGACGGGTTGACGTCGCCCAATTCAGCGATGACTCTCGGTGAGCCAGATACTAACGAACATCGTGATAAGCGGCAATGCAGTGATGACTTACGAGATCTTCGATCGAGTACCGTGGTTGATGCTCCAACCGCTACTGGTTGGCCGGCGTTGGCCAGCACTCCTATGAGTGGTGTGTTGAGTGTAGACCCGACGAGAGCAGCAGAGGCTGATCCTCGGGTGCCGCGTAAGCGCGGACTACGGGAAGTGCCTGCATCCGATCATACGGATATTAATGGAGGAGGCGGTGAGATGGTAGCGAGAACCTGTCTAACCGCAGTTGTTCTGCACCTTTTGAAGGTGTTGGAGACCTGTATAACCGCAGTAGCTCTAGACCTTCACAGGCCACGCTAGCTCTTAGTGATTCTGATGATGAATGCATGGATACGGGATGGAGTGACTCTGATGAAGAAGCCACTGATGCTGTTATTGCAAATGGTGAACCGATGGAGGACATCTCCCGCTCAGTGTGAGCAGGAAGTGAGGATGATAACGAAGAGAAAATTGATCCTGGTGCTTCGTTCAAACGGTCGACTCGTATAAGAAGACCGAATGTACGGTTGCAAGACTTTGAGTTGGAGATACCGGCGAGTCTTGTCATTCAGTCTGTGAATGAGTTGCTGGAACCAACTTCGGTTGCTGAAGCTTTGGAAGCTCCTGATGCCAAGGAGTGGATTGCTGCTCTTGAGAGTGAGTATAAGGAGCTGATGCACAACCAAGTGTGGGAGCTCGTGGATAGACCATATGGGGTGAAAGTTCTGAAGAACAAGTGGGTTTTCGTCCGGAAGAAAAACGCACAAGGTGAAGTGCGTAGATATCTAACGAGGATCACAATCAAAGGATGCCAACAAGAGTTTGGTATCAACTTCTGGGAAACCTACGCCCCTGTTGCAAAGGCAGAGTCAGTGAGATTTATCCTGTTGCTTGCTCTCTACCTCGGCCTGTTTTGTCGTCAGGTGGACTTTGTTACTGTGTTCCTGAATGGACCAGTGGGCGACGTGGAGATTTACATGGAGCAGCCGGACCGCTTTAATGATGGCACTGGTCGTGTTTGCAAGCTCCTACAAAGTCTCTATGGATTGAGGCAAGCGCCGCGAATCTGGTACAGGATGCTGGATAAGTATCTGAGGAAGTGCGGCTTTAAGCGCACCAAGATGGACGCTGGTGTGTATGTCAGAACAGTGGGAGAGAACAAGGTCTTTGTCACAGTGTACGTTGACGATCTCTTGATTGTCGGGACTGAGCCCGATATTGAGATGGTTCTTGCTGAGTTACGCAGCAAGTTCAAGATTAAGGATCTAGGGAACGTGAAGCACTTGCTAGGAATGGAAATTACGTACGTGCCAGGGCACATGATTACGATCTCGTAGAAGGGTTACTATGAGAAGCTTTTGAAGAGATTCAAGATGGACAAATGCAAACCTGTGCCTACGCCGCAAGTGAAAGGAAATTTTCCGATGCCAGGAAATGCTGAAGTGGAACCGGTGTGCGTGAACGCAGACCCAGATGTAGACTATCGGCAAATTGTAGGTTCTTTGCGGTATCTGGTGCAGTGCACACGCCCAGACATTGCAAGACATTGGGAAAATTCCTGAACTGCTTCACTAGAGAGCATCACGTTCTTGCAAAACGCGTGTTGCGCTATTTGCGAGGAACTACAGATTACGGACTTGTGTGGACGAGGTCCAGCAAACCTGACGTACAGATAGCGGCTTACGTGGATGCATGGCGACCGTCAAAGAAGGACATGCAAATTGTGGCATTTGCAGATGCAGATCTAGGAAATGAAAAAGATGATCGTCGATCTGTGAGTGGATTTGTATTGCAAATGGAAGGATGTACGTTCGCGTACTCTAGCCACAAGCAGCGCATTTTAACGGATGATACGTGCAGTTCTGAGTTTGTTGCTGCTGTAGAGTGTTCCACAATGATAATGTGGGCACACAATCTCTTCAAAGAACTTGGTTTACACCGCAAGAAGACAGTTCTTTATGATGACAATCAAGCGGCTATTGCAGTCATCGAGGCAAATACTGGAGACTACAAAGTGAAAGGAATCGACCTCAAGTATCACAAGATTCGTGATTACGTGGAGCGTCAAGAGTTTCATATCGAGTACTGCCCATCTGAGGATATGCTGGCAGATATTTTGACCAAGCCGCTCGGCCCGACGCAGTTCAAGAAGCTACGTCAGCTTTTGAACGTGATGTCAATGCCTCCTGCAATGAGAGATGAAGGCAAGGATGCGGATGTTGATCAAGCAAAGATCTAGGCAAGTGGCCAGCAACACGAAGTGGGAGTGTGACGAAGTGTCGTGTTCCTGACTGGTCTTTGTATACGCCTGAGACTGCACAGTTGGTCGTATACTGGATGTGCCCGTTAGTGTATACCATAGTTCTTTGCTCTAACAGAGGGGGTTGGCACCTACGAGGTTTCCTCCTCAATCCCAAATTCGCTCGGTAGGAAGCACGTGTTACTTTGCTTCGTCTTCTAGTCTACAGACACCGTTCCTCACGCCGACACCAGCCTGCGCAACGTGCTATTGCTCACTGCCGGTGGAGATGCTCTAAGAGGCTAACATAACACTAATGTATATGCTAAATCGTAGGCGGAAATGAAACACATATGCTGAGTAGTAGGTTTCCCTCTTATACAGTCACATCTCCTTAAATGAGCCTCTATAAGTGAGTACGTGATCTTTATCTGACTACCAACCTTCGTATGCAAATGGGACTATATGAGTTTCACTATACCGAGTTCTCTAACTGACCAAAAACCTCTTTATTCTCTAAATGGACGCCGAGATGGCCAGCTGGACTCCCTATGTGAACGTGTCACAGACTCTATAAATGATGATGTTGCCATCAATTCCCACAATTCCCACCCTGATTTCCTCATACTGAAGCCCTTTATGTCCTAAGTACCCTAAGATACCGGTAGCACCATGGACTCAATCCTGTTTAAGTTTTACGATATCTCTTCGTGGCATCTAGCTATTATTGTCAGAGATTTAACACTGTAATCAGCACACTACATTCTTCTGGAAATTACTATCTGCCCGACGATATCTACATGTACAGTAACATCTTGATGTGAGTGCTCTTTTCAATCGTTGCTTTGATAGGGTCTGGATGAATTTTAGAGTCAACCATACTCTAACAACGATATGTAATGCGTAAAGAACGGCCCATGTAGCCATTATTTGATGTAGCCATCTCTATATCTGACCAATTCTTTAACTGAGTGCCTCTTGGCCCATTCAAATAGGGTGTCAGTTATAGATGTGTGACTGAACATGCAAAATACTTGTAAGAGTGCTCGTGGGGTGCACCTCTCCTATAACCGGAGTTGTCTGTAGTACCGTGACCGCTCTCACTTCTGATACCATCACCTTTGAATACCTTCCTAATATTGATTCATTTTGATTATTCTTTTTTTAAGAACGAATAATCTTAAAAAAGCAACATCACAACGTTGAAGATGAATTTTGCACACTGGAGAATACCCCCGAAGTAAGAACCATGGAAGTCTGGAGACGAGGGATATCCCGCAGAATGTTTCAGCAGGAGGCAGCTGGATAGTGGGCAGAGCAAAAGGCCGAGATAACCAACGAGGATGGAATCGACTTGCTGGACTGTGGTTATTAGAGTGTCCGGAGCGGTGGAGCTATATGCTTGCCAAATGTTAAATTTAGCAGCAGTATGACAGCAGCCGCCGCCAGCGGCACTGCCAAATGGTCAGTAAAATTAGCATGGTGCCCCCCAAAGCTATTGTTGTAGTCAAATTTGGCAATACAAATAGCAGCAGGCATGTGAGTAACCATTGCTCATTCTGGAAGATGAACGGTCGTGCTCGTGGGGCAAACTATCGGTCGGCTGAAGACAGATTCTTGTGTGAAGCTTGGCTCGAGGTCAGTTGTGAGGGTGGGACAGGGATGAACAAAAGTGGCGAGAAATTCTACGACCGTGTGAAGGCGGTGTTTGATGAGGCTATCCGTGAGGAAAACAAGTTTGTTGCGGAACACTCTACTACTTCTCTCAGCACCAGGTTCCAGCTAATTTCCACTGCTGTTTCCAAGTTTGTTGCTTGGCATGCGAAGGCGTCTGTACTAGAGCTAAGCGGGCGTTCCGTTGCAGACATTGAGCACGAATCAGTCGAACTTTTTGAATCAGACGGCGAGAATGGCAGGTTTAAATTCATGACTTGCTGGAAAATCTTGCGTGATTCAGACAGGGGGCATGGCGTTCCAGTATCGAAGATAAAAAGGTTAACGACAAACGCACACGCGATACAAGGTCGGACAGTGCTGAAATGGTGGATACTGCTTGTTCAAGTCCAGTTGAGGGCGGAACTTCTACCTACACAGTGCTATTGGAACGCCCCGTTGGCCAAGAGAAAACAAAGCTTGAACGTGCCAATCTAGCTCTGTATGCGCGCCAAGTCCAGGCAGCAAAACGCATGGCCAAGAAATCAGAGGTTCGAAATCGTGTCGCTCAAGATCAGGTCGAGCACAATCTCTTCAGTATGCAACCCGGCGAGACAGACGAATACACAAAGGAGTACATAGCGCTAAAGCGCAGCATTGTACTAGCTCGACCACGAAGGAGGCAGCAGCGGGGGAAGCTGCTGCAACAGACACTGCACGAACAACCACTACAGCCAATACAGGTAATTCAGCTGATGTGTCTAGTACAGCGATACAGGAGCCATCCGTCGAACCGCATGGAGGCATAGTGGCGACAAGCAGTACCAACACTGGCCACGATCATGTACTGTAGATCTTGCAGCAGACAACTCGGAAGTCGTATCGTTGCCTCACAACGCTAACATTTTACTTACGCTTTAATTAGTTAAGGGAATATAACCGCGATACCTAAGAAGAGGCACAACTTCGTATTCAGTTCAACTCCGTTTAAAAAAAAAGGAGGTTCATAATTCTCAATTTGAACTCCTCGTGCTGTTTGTGAAGAAATATCTTCGTGTCGTCGAAGTTCAAATAGTGGACTTGTATTTACGTGTTCCCTACGGGCTGTAAACCCTCTCTTAATCATCAGATCCGCATGCGCGGCCAGGACGGGAACCACCAGGTTTTGAAGGCAGTTCAACTCCCCGTGGTCTGGCCTCAATGTCCGCCATGAATACAGCATCTTCTTCATCGGCTCCCTGCAAAAATGCGTCCACCCACTCTGCGCCTGCGCTAGCGCCCATTACTTCGAGGTCAAAGATGACAGTAAAATAGCGGTACCGCTGTGAGAACCCCGTCATGTCAATGCCAAAGCTATTAAAAGCAGGTGGTTTTCTTGCCAAATATCCTAAACTATCGACTCGAGCAAGGTGTTCGTCAGTCAGTCAGTCCGTGACGAATAAGTGTTATGAAAATGTAGCCATATTATTTTGACCAATAAATGATGCCGAGCGTAGCGAAGGCGGCTGTGATTGGCCAAAACGATGAAAAATTCGATTGGCTTATATTAAATTAGTAAAACTGTTCCACTTGCCAAATGAACTCCTTCGACTGTACGACGTGCGGTGCCCGGGTGGTGCCGCCGCCAATTGTGGTGGACGGCCTCGGGCTGCAGCTCCGGCGGTGTGCCTGCTGGGAGGCGTTCCTTGCCTACGACGCCTTCGCACGGGGCACTGCCAGAGCGGGCGCGCACCGCTGCATAGCTTGCGCCAGTGGCCCGAACGCCAGGGCGTATTGGCACAAAATGCCACCGCCGCTGCCACCGCAGCCACCAGTGGACCCGCGGGCGCTTAGCGCCGCCCTGGTGTCCGACACCATGGGCCCGGTGCCGCCGCCACCGCCTCGCGTGAGCCACGACGGCAACCGTCGCCGCTGGAAGCAGCGCCAACGCGCAAAGGTCGCAGCCCAGAAGAAGTAGATGTATACAAAATAAAGGCATTCCATTGGCTAAAATTGTTTGTTGCTTTTGTGGTACGTCTTGGTAATACTTCATAGGAGTACTTTAGTTGGTGTGTACCACATAATTATGTGGTCTACACTAACTATGTAAAACATTTTTTTGGCGCCATTTCCAAAGTTGAAAAGCGCCCGCAGAGAGGCAAGATACGCAGCAGAGAGGTACTGCACTCGGTGAACATCCACGGAATTCCACCCCATACACTGTTACTCAAGAAGGGCATTCCTATCATGTTGATGCGGAACTTAAACCCTGATCTTGGACTGTGTAATAGTACGCGGCTACGGATCGTTGATCTGAAGTCCCATGTTATCCACGCGAAAATTATGACGGGGGAGCACAGGGGACAAGACGTTCTCATCCCGAAAATTATTTTTGTGAGTGACGACAGCGATCCGCAATTCCCGTTTAAACAGCGCCGCAAGCAGTTCCCGGTACAACCAGCCTTCGCCATGGCAATAAACAAGGCGCAAGGACAAACAGTAATGAATCTGGGACTTTATCTTGCCACACCGTGCTTCTTACACGGGCAGCTTTACGTGGCCCTATCGCGAGTGACTTCTCGGTTGAGGTTCAAGGCAGTCATCGAATACCCCGAGCTGGAGGAAGAAGACGGGGTCTACACAAACAATGTCGTTTATAGGCAGATCTTTCAATAATTTTGAAAGAAAATAGGCGTATACACGCTGAATACATTGCTTTACATTTCTGAATGCGCGTGTACAACTTTATTTTAGTTTTTAACGAGTGTTTGTACGCATTCGTGTGAGTGAGTTAGCCTACGTAGCTAACAAATTCAATGATGTTATTCTGAAAGACAAGCATGCGTATTGGCTTAGCCGTTTTGTACGGACTTTTCGATTTTTAGACTGTGAGTTCGATTCCCACCGGGAGTCTTTTTGTTTGAGATGTAAGCCCGCCGGAGCGAAGCGGAGGCGGGCAGACCGCTTGGGTAAGAATAACTTCACCGCATTTAAATACGCGTTTGTTTACATATACACAAGGGTAACTAGATACACCGTATTGACAAAGTGAGTGGGGTTGCTAACTTGAAGGGAGTGAGCGCCTAAGTGAGTGCGTATGGGAGTGGGTGTGTAAGTGAGTGAGTGAGTACTGGCCTGAGTGCGTAAGGGAGTTAGTGAGTGAGTGCGTGCCTAAGTGAGTGAGTGAGTGAGTGCCTAAGTGAGTGCATAAGTGAGTGATTTAGTGAGAGATAGAGTGAAAGCGAGAGAGTCACATAGCAAAAATACTTGTTTTGAGTCAAGGGAGGTAGTGAGGTCGAAGTAGGTAAGCTCTTAGCCTTGCTATTTGTTGCTTACCCTCAGGGAATGTATGTGTACATGATGTCTTCATCGGCTGTTACATCGTTAGAGGATCATAACATTGATATATTTGTGGCACCTCACACATGGCCACTATCACACACAGAACGTAAAATTTTCGTAAAAAAAACGGATGGTGAAAGCTATCGAGTTCAGGGGCGGATCTTCAGTCAAAAGGGGGGGGCATGCCCCGACCCGATTTTGATCAAATTTCAAGCGATTTCGCCTGATTTTGGACGATTTTCAGCGGTTTTCCCCACCCCTGCTCACCTATATTTTTCTGCCCTCCTAACATTTTCGGCCCCGATCCAGTTTCAGATTTTTAACAGATAAAGTACCAAGTTTGGTTAAGTACGAAACAACACTGCATTTTGGCTCAGTCGTCTGTAGCGCGACCCTCCACGTGGGACGTCGAGGGTTCGAGTCCGCTAGCTGTTGCCTTTTGTCTAACTTGCTTATTTTATGTCGCGCTATAATTTTAGTTTCAGTTCAGTAAAGTGTAAGATTGTACTGGTGCAGTCGTCGATCACCGATTCTTCGTTCTGGAGGCCAAGAATTCGATCCCCGTTAGGAAAAGACTTTTTCGTAAGTAAGATTATCTATTGTGTAGCCTTTTTATTTTATTTATGGTTCGCTCAAGTCTGCCGGCCACACAACTGGGACACACACAAAACCTACCGCCGCGTAGCGGCGGCGCTCGGCTAGTAGCATAGCAATAGCACTACCGCTGCGGACACTCTTAGGGGACAATCCCAGAATTTTGCTGGTACGTGCATCCTTTTAGTATTTCTGGTACTTCGAAGTACTTCTGAAAGCTTCTACTTCCCCTTTTTTTAGACGATATTTGCACTCGTGTACAAATCCGATAAAAAGCATTGAATTCCGTAGGAATTTCGCTTCGGTGCAATCTAACGTGTAATGCAGGACACCTCTTCCATTTTAATGTAAAAATACGCTTGGAAAGAGTATTGATTTGATAAACACATTTACAACACTGGCACTACATGTAGCTACGCTATGGCTTTAACCTCGAAGCATACGAGTAGAGCTCACGTCTGTGTTGATGGACGTATTCGTGGCAGCTTCAACCGTAGCATTTGCCGTTGCAATTGTGTCGTTGACCAATGAGGCATTTAGCATATTGACACAGTAGTTTTCAGCATAGGTGTTGACGGGGTTTTCGCACAGCGCCTCCAGATATTCCTGAGTCTGGATAGTGGCAGCAGCGGTTGTGAGTGATGAAATCGCGCTGTCTAGTATGGCAGTGACGGTAGTATTAGCCGTAACAAGGCGACGCGAAGAGCTCGAACCGATCGGCAGACTGTAGAGCAGCTCTGCGTGGGCCTCGTAAATGTCGAAATCCTGATAAAGCAGTGTGATACCAGTCACAGCCAAGTGGTCCAAGCCCGCGAGCTGCGTCATCTGGTTCCATTTGCCTATCACGGACGAGCCGTCGAACTCGACGAGGTCACCAACATAGTCTTGATTCATGGAAATGGTGTTGACAGCACCGTCATTCGGCTGCCAGTCAGTGGTCAAACCGAGTGTGTCAGGCGCGTAACGACTTCCAAGGAAGATAGAGAGTACATCGAGTGGTAGCAGCATAGTCAGGATGTTCGGGTACGCGATCTTCTGTAGCTTCCAGTTGTATGTTGAAAACGTGTCCTTTGTGGCATAACTGTAGTAGTAGATGTCACTCAGCGTCTCGACCCAAGTACTTTCCTCCTTGGCACCAGCTACCGACAGACTCCAGATCGACACATCCTTGGAACTTGGATCGAAAATACTACTGGAGAATACCCGATCGAAGTATTCCTGCAGAGTCTCATCGTCTTGTTTGGCTGTGATGCCCCACTGGTCCAGTTGAGCGTCGTAGATGAGATCTACCGAGTCACCGAAGATACCCAACACATTGATGATAGACACTAGCAGGTCCTTGATCGTGTCACCGATTGTAGAGAAGCCGTCGGCCAGAGTCGTACCCTGGTTCGGGGTCGAAATTGTGGTAATTGAGTGAATCCATTCGTGACCACCCTCAAATAGAGGTGATGTATACGTGGTTTCTTCAACAGGGGCTCCGGTTGAGCCCTTTTCGAGTAATTGAGTCAGCATACGAATAGTCTGGCCACCCATACTGTGACCGATGAGGTGGATCTTGTTAACCGATCCGTCCGAATTGGTTTCACCCCACTCCGGATACAAACCGGTGTAGTTATTGCCATACCGAGAATGGTCGTAGTTCACTGAGTGAGCAGCACCGTAGTCTGTCACCTTTGATCTGCGCATACAACTCATAGGCACAGTCCCAATTACTGGAGAACGGGCCGATCGACGCCGTAAACCGTGTAACCCTGCGCTTCGAGCTGCTCTTGAATATCTCCTTGAATACCGCCCCAGTACTTGAACCCGAGCAGTTCATCGCGACCCCAGCCACCAAAGCCATGCACCAACACCACCGGGTACGTGTTGGTAGCCCGAGCAACGGCAGTACTGAGCAGCAATAGGACAAGACTGAAGAACGACTGCATCTTGAGGAATGCAGCAGAATTGAGAATGGCCGCAGCTGGAAATTCCGCTGCCGAGCTGTGCATGGCTCTCGGTGGGCTCAAACAGCTTGCACTCGTGTCCAGACGGAGATGGGCGACGTCATGGCCAAAGGGAGCAAAGAGAGTCGCGTGGTTTTTCTCCGGAGTGCAAGGAAAGGTTAGGAAGGCATGCAGAGCTGCTCTGCATGCCTTCCTGGCAGAGCCACCGAGGTGATGACTCGATGACAGCCCCAACAGCCAACGACGTATATTAATAGTGAAGGTAAGGCAAGTGATCGATGATCAAGCAAATCGAGCCCACCTGTTCCTGCAGCAGAAGCCGACGAGCAAAGCATGACCCGATGCGTGTCAAAAGTTTTGGCTGTCAGCACGCGCCCACCTCACTCGCTCGTGACCGGCGACCACCGCTTGCTCACCGCTACAGTCACTTGAATCCAACCTATCTCGAGTCGAGACTCGACATCCCACGCGACGCCACTTTTCACCGAAAACTTTTCGGTGAAACCAGCGGGTTGTACATGTACATCCGACAACAGCTGTAAAGGGGTTCTGCGGGTTTCAACGTGGTGATGATTGCTGAGCCCGCGGGCATCGCCTATTTTGGATGCCGGACAGCGCCTAGACGACGATCACCATCCTTCCTGCCGGCCTGGAATGCGAGAGAGAAATGCGTCGAGCTGAGCAGCGTCGATGTGGGATGGCGGACCCATTACTCAGCGCCAGTCGTTGTCAAACGCGCAAGAAAAGTTTGTGCGCGGCAGCATGAAGAACTTTGTAGAGGCGAATTGAAGGCGACTCCTTTATTCAAGCGTTCGCCTTCACTTCGCTTCTAACTACTGTACTACATGTACATACTGTAAATTTAGCTTCATGCTTCGTTTTACCGATGCCACGGCCGTGCTGAATCTGGTCTGACTCCTTCCACTTCAACTTGGGTCTCGCATGTCAGTGGAATCCTCGTTTGACTCCTGCTGCCCCTTCATAGCAACAGAGACTTGTTCGTTCCAGAGACTTGCACCGGTCATCCATTTCTTTGCCGGCAAGCAAGGTCGACGTGTATCAGGAGCGAAGCTGTCAGCCACGCCTTGACAACTTCAACATGAGCCAATGCAGGTACAGTATGTTCAACGTTGTTCAATTACATACAGTACGGCAGATGGAGCTGTACGATTTCGACAGTCTGCCTTATCAGTGCCTCCTATCCTCGTAGACGACGTGTAGAGGCAGATTCGAGCATCTTGTTGCAGTAACTCTGTGCGTACGAGTTCTTAGGACTCTGGCACAGCGACTCCAGATCGCTCTTGCTCTCAACGCTTGTCGTCGCTGCAGTCAACTCCAATATGGCTGTATCAAGCTTCACCACTGCTTCGGTTGAATCTGCCAGTCGACGAGAACTGGAACTGGCAGGCAGAGCATACAAAAGAGCTGCATGACCCTCGTACAGATCCAGTACCTGCGTGTGCAGCGTGACGCCGATCACAGCCAAGTGATCCAGTCGATTCAACTGGGGCATCTTGTTCCACTTGCCAAGCTGGGACGGACCCGCGAAGGTGGTGGCAGTCTCCACTCCGTCAGAACCCATAGAAATAGTGTTCACAACGCCATCGTTCGGCTGCCAGTCCGTTGAGAGCTTCATCGTGTCAGGAGCATAGCGTCCACCCAAGAATACAGCAAGTGGGTCCAATGGAAGCAGCATCGTCAGTAGATTGGGTAGTGATATTTTGCGTAGGAGCAAGTCTCGCGTGTTGTACGTGTCGATTGTGGCGTAGCTGTAGTAGTACATGTCACTGAGTGTTTTGACCCACGTCGCCTCCTCCTTGGCACCAGCAGTGGATAAACTCCAGAGACACACGTCTTTGAAGCTTGGATCGAAGATTTTGCTTGAGAATACACGGTTGAGGTACGCTTGGATGGTCTCACCTGATTGTTTGTTAGTGATCCCCCACTGGTCCAGTTTGGCGTCGTAGACCATCTTGGCACTGTCTCCGAGGATACCCACGACACTCAAAACTCCAGCCAGTAAGTCCTTGACTGAGTCACCAATTGTAGAGAAGCCGTCGCCCAGTGTGGTGCCCTGGTTAGGCGTCGAAATGGTCGTGATGGAATGCACCCAATTCTTGCCACCTTTGAACAACGTGTGCGACGACGGGTCCTCCTCGATCGGTGCGCCGGTGGTGCCGTGCTCCGACAATTGAGCGAGCATTCGGACGGTTTGACCGCCCATACTGTGCCCCACCAAGTGAACTTTGTTAATGGAGCCGTCCGAGTTGGCGGTACCCCACTTGGGGTACAGTCCGGTGTAGTTGCGTCCGAATCGGAGATGGTTGTGTGTAGCTGAATGTTTCTTGCCGTAGTCTACTTGGCCACCTTCGATGATAGTGTAGAGCTCACAGGCACGGTCCCAGTTGCTGGCGAACGGACTAACTGCAGCAGTGTACACCGTGTACCCCTGTGCCGTGAGTTGATCCTGGAAATCTCCTTGGATGCCACCCCAGTACCGGAAGCCCAACAACTCGTCGCGACCCCAACCGGAGAAGCCGTTGACCAGGATGATCGGATACTTGTTCGTAGCTCGAGTTGGCGAAGGTGAGAGCGTCACTGCCAGCACTAACAGTGCAAGACGGAGCAACGCTGACATCCTTGGACTTGATTGAGCATGGAGTGTGAAGACTGAGGCAAATTGTAAAGTGATCTAGAGGACTGAGGGGCAATTAACGAGCTTCAACGGGTGCTGGTCTACAGCTCGGACAGCAAGACACCAACAGGATGTGGGTGATGAGGATTCTAGCTTCAGGTTGCACTAGGAATTGTCATGGAGCATGCCCGGCAATCACGGGCATTGCTACGCACTGCTCTGACACGGTGCAACCCGCACCACAGCTGCCTGCCACCAATGCCCGCCCGGTTGATGACACCGCTTCAACGTGCAGCCATCTGATGCCAATCATCGTGGAAAACAGATTGGAAAGTGGTGCCACTGTAATCTCAGTAGTGGCATAAGCTTGTCAAGCTGCTTGATGCCTGGTTGACACAGAGAGATGCTGAACCACGTCCGAATCGGAGCATGACGCACGAGAACCGAATTCGGGACTCACACCATCTTCTACTAGCATGGGTGCTAAGTTACATGCAGCACTGCTAAGAGCTCATTGAAGTCAAACGCACGTTGATTCAGACACTTCAGCGGGAAAAAAAACGTGAAGCTCACTGGATTGCTTGTCGCCGCCTGCTTTGTTGCGTGCTCAGTTGGCTGTTTCACGAGTCAAATGCCTAAGCGACCTTGGAAACATGCTTCGATGTGGCTCCTTGCAATAGCAATCATCTGTGTCGACCAGCGTTGTTGCAACCTCCAGGTGCATGTAGCTGAAGACCATCCTTCAGACTCCAGGTGGAGGGATTCCCTCCCCCTGGTCCGGTTCTTGGTCCCCTCTCACTGAAGTGATCTTGTACCGCCAAAGTAACAACTTTGTCGAAGATGACGCGAGGAATGTCTAGCAGGTCGTGGAGTTCTGGCAGCACACCACCCCCAGACGAGTAGAGGGTATCGCATCGCGTCAAATAGAACTAGACCAACTACCTTCGCAGTCCCGCATGGAGTAAGAGTTTTTGGTTTTGCAGCTCTCATTCTTCATTTTGCTGTCGCCTTCACGATGCAATTCCATTTACAGTCGATGCTCGTGTCGATCGCCTCACTGTTTCTCGCAGTCAGCCTCGCTCCGACAGTAATTTATGCTGACAATACTTATCCCATCGTGCTAGTGCACGGCTTTTCCGGTTGGGGTCGGGACGAACTACTCGGCTTCAAGTATTGGGGAGGGTTGCAGGGGGATTTTCAAGAAGAGCTTCAAGCCATGGGATACACCGTCTACACAGCTGTTGTGGGTCCATTCTCGAGCAATTGGGACCGTGCTTGCGAATTATTCGCACAGATCAAAGGTGGCCAAGTTGACTACGGCGCAAAGCACTCGGTGAAATATGGTCACCTTCAGTATGGACGTAACTTCACCGGATTGTATCCCGAATGGGGCGACACAAACTCGGACGGATCCATTAACAAAGTTCATCTCATAGGCCACAGTATGGGCGGCCAAACCATCAGAATGTTGACGCAAATGCTCGAGAAAGGCACAATCGGAGCTCCAGTTGAGGAAGACTCATCGTCACATACACTTTTTGAAGGTGGTCATAGCTGGGTGCACTCCATCACGACGATATCAACTCCAAACCAAGGAACGCTGCTTGCTAACGGCATCTCCACCTTTGGTGACACTGCTATTAACTTGCTTGCGGGTGTATTTGCTGTGGTTGGCATCGCTGGAGATGAATCTACCCTCTTCTACGATGCCAAGATGGACCAGTGGGGGATTACTGCCAAAACCGACGACGAGACATTATCTAAGTATTTGAAGCGGGTCTTTTCAAGCAACATCTTCAATCCAGTATTCAAAGATGTTTGTTTGTGGAGTTTGTCGACCAGTGGAGCTACCGAGGAGAACACGTGGGTGACCACTTTGTCAGACGTGTACTACTACAGCTACGCCACCATTGATACTTACTCCACGTACGACTGGCTATTGCGTAAAATTTCACTGCCCAATATCCTCACAATGTTGCTACCTCTCGACATCATCGCCGTCTTCTTGGGTAGTCGTTATGGTCCCAATAACGGCTTCTCTACTGACTGGCAACCAAATGATGGCTTAGTGAACTCGATCTCGATGGTGTACGATGCTACAGGCAAAACCGTGTCGTACAGCGGGTCTTCTCAAATCGGCAAGTGGAACACAATGACGCAGCTCACCAACATGGACCATGTCTCTGTCATGGGCGTTACACTGCTCAAGCAAGTGTTGGAGCTGTATGAGGCCCACGCAAAGCTATTACTTAGTCTCCCGGTCTCTTTTCGTAGACAACTGACCGATACGTTTACAAGTGAGACTGATTCTGCAGCGGGCAAAATCAATTTAGCCATCGCGTCCTTGAATGCCGCGGCCTCCAATGTGAAGAAACCGGAACAGTTGAAGGATCTGTGTGCCAGCCCCGCGAACAATTTTGCTGAGGCATATTGCACGAATTTACTCGCCGGTACCACGACCTCAACACGTCATTTACGTGGCTAAACATGTGCAAACGGGGATTCTTCTCGTTCCTTGCAGTGTTTAGCAAGTTCTTCTTCAATAATGACTGGACACTAATTTGTTGACAATCTCCAGTCGTCCATCAACTAAGGTGATTTCCACAACTTTGTTGAAGTAGAAGCATATTCAACATACTTAAGTAATCGTTTGATCTGCGCTCCAAAACTCTGACTTTTCGTGCGAGGAAACACGATATCTGAGAAAAAATTGCGTACCTAAGTAAGTACTAGTGTTGGTAAGTGGAGCTCCTGCCGCTCTTGATATCCCCTCGCAGGTGAAGATTATTAGTGGTGGGTGCAGTAATAGTTTAGATAGCTGCGATCGTAGGCACCTGCACTGCAGATCCCGAGGGTGTGAAGATCGTGTGTCATAAATTTCCGTTTCTCAAAAAGCAAAATTGGCTCAATAAAGCCGTTTTCCACAAGAGTGTTAGCACGAAAAATGGATGTTTGAGGTACAACGTCATTCCCCATGCCAAGAACTTGATAGAAATACAGTGCGGTAAATTGCGCCAACAAGTATTCATGCATTCGGCAATATCAGCCTGAGGCGGTTGTCTAACAACTTCATTCTTCGAAGGGAAAGATATAAAACCCGACCAAACGATTTCAAGATCAGCATACAACTCCAACGATATGACTTTGTTGGCCCTTTCTCTTTAAATTTCTCCTTGATCATACCACAAACTTTCCTCGATAAACCACATACGCTGTACTTAGTTTCCTGGGAATGCATTCTCCAAAATTTCCAACAGATCTTTCACCAACCGAATTTCAAATGACTGAAATTGTGTCGTCAATGCAGTAGCCATGTCCGTGCCTAGTTTTGCCACTACCGTGGTCTCAATCGTCGAGCGCTTCTGCTTTTACCATCGAGTAAGCCGTAACACGACATTGATCATCTCCTCCAAGTCGTTAATGCAATCCACCACCTCCAAAGTCGAATCACCCTCAAAAGTCAGTCGTTCCCGGTTCGTCTTGACACACTTTGATACACTTTTTGTGCACTACAAAACTCGTTTTTTCTTCTTTGAAATCAGATTCCGGTTCAGGTTCCTCGTGCATTTCTTGATGTGCATTGTACCATGTATACCTTATATTTCACTTGCAAAGTTGGAACCGCCGGATTTGCTCCAGTTGTTCCTGCAAACGTTGACATTGTTGCGTAATTAAATGGCGGCATGGCAGGCTTGGAGAGCTATCAGTAGTTCTGGAAGGAGCTTCGGACTGAGGGTGGAAGGTTCGTGGGTAAATTCGTCGAGCGAGTTCAGCTGGCTCTCTTGTGGCTCTGTCCATGGGCACCTATCAGCCAGTCCAGAAGAAGACACTAGTGCTCGTATTAGCTGAAGTGGAGCGCATACATCGCTCTTGGGCGGGACTGGGGGAATCTGGGAGAGAGAAAGATCATGGGCTGAGGCAGCACGACTGCTGAGAATGACTTGGTGAGAGTAATTTTTCTTCGAACACGACTGTTTGGAAGAAAAAAAATATACTAGGTATTTATTTCCTTCTGTGTATTTCTACAAAGATTTTATGGCACTCCCTATGAATGCACTTTGCCGAGGATCACCCAAATAAAGTTCATGGTAGTATCACTGAGCTCACTCCGAGCGAAGCTTGCGGTACTTATTCTGCTGCGTCGAAGTACCCGTCGGGAATTCCGGTGCCCGTGGTGGTGGCGCTCACTTTCGCCTTGATGTCACCATTCTGCGTCGTAGACATGACAGTGTTGCCGTCCTTGGAGGTGGTGGATCCTCCAGCACAGGCGGCAGTATTTCCACTCACATCAGCGCCAGCCTTGCCGCCATTTGTTCTCTGGAGCTTACGCGCTTCGTTGGAAGAGAAACTGTAGACAACTTCAACATCGTGCATACCAAAATCAGTATTACCCGATCCTGAGGCGTCGTGCATGTTACCGCCGCTTGCAAGATAAATAGATATCTACCTTGTTTCTCCGCCTGCAACCAGCGCTGCCAGCCGCTTGACGTCGGAATGTAGGCCTCGAGAAAACCTGCCACGCCCTCATCGTAGAAATCATTGCTGCCCCATCAATCTCGCGATTAAAGGCAGTGTTTCAGGAAGACGCGATGATCTAGCACCCATGACGTCACATAGAGCCCCATTTCCACAAAACGTGCTGCTCCAGCTACGTCAGCTTTAAGCAGGCGTCAATAGTGTGGTTTGCGCGAGTCGCCGATTCTTGAGCAATTTCCCGTCCCCTCGATCTTGAATCGTTTGCAGTGAACACGCACAGAATAGCATGCGTTTTGAATGGGCCTTGCACTTGACGGGATGTTCGTGAATAACACTCCGCGGTCCAGGCGTGCAAATCATTACATGTACATGTATATTGGATTGACACCAGGTACAAGTTGTACTACAACTGCTGAGATCTTGCAGCCCGCAGGCGTGTGATGCGCTAGCTATCATAGAAAACCTTTGCTTTACGATTTCTGTCCTGTACCAATGGACTCCGGTAGCGCAGTCATTTCTGACGAGAGTTTAAAGCGCGTTGCTGGACAACCAACTTAAGGAGTTATGTGTGGATTTAAGAGATCGTGGTTCACCACGCCGTGGTGAACCGTGGTGACCACGGTCCACAAGGGGTTACCTTTATTTTGGTTCTTATGCAGATCAGGTCTGGCGATTTGATCTGGATTTGATGCAATTCAGATCACTCTCGGATGGTGTTGTATAAGCTGCTAAGGTAAAGTGGAGGCAACATCACCAACCCCAGCACTTAATGTGCGTCTGCTAAAGACATTCTACATCCGATCTAGATTCAAATGAATACTTGGTGCTCCTCGTAGGCTGCCTTATCAGATGTCGCTCATCCTGTCAGATCAATCGTACTTAAGCGAGAGAAATCGTCATGAGATTTGTATTGAAACCTGGAACCAAAATCAAGACCAGGTCTAAATAAGACCCATTTAAAATCTTCCCCACACGGACTCGTTCGATACATAAGCCATAGCCAACTTGAAGGCAAGTACCTTGTTCATCGAATCATAATACGCTTGTGCCAGACACTTTTCACACGCCGCGGTCATGCACAGGAAGGAGGCTATCAAAGCTCTATCGTAACTTACTTAGTGGAACTTCAAGTTTCCACCAAAGCCTCCGCTTATGGGCCACACCGCTACATCGAGTCATACTTTATGACTCGATGTAGCGGTATCTCAGTCCACTGCAGCAGTCGTTGGGTTTTCTCGGAGGACTCGTCCTTGCAGAGAGGGCGACACTTCGCCACTTTCACTCAACCACAGAGATATTCACCAGATATGACCTTCTCCTCACTTATTCACAAGGAGTTGTTTAAGCCTCGATGAAAGTTCACAATTGATCCGGCTGCCGCTAACTCGTCCATCTACGAAGAAGACCAAGAAGAAGGCGGTCAAGTCACCTCCTGCACAAGATCGACCGGATCACCACGGGTTACCATGGACAACGGAAGAGCACAACCGGTTTCTCCAAGGTCTGGAGAAGTTCCCATACGGTCCTTGGAAAGAGGTGGCAGCTATCGTCGGTACACTCTCGCCGCGTCAAACCATGACTCACGCCCAAAAACATCGCCAGAAGATTCAACGACGACGTCGTGAACTCTTAACGTCCTCCAAGCAACTCGTACCCCCTTCATCGGACATGTATGGAGGTCTTGTCATCACCACTACAAGTGTCGAAAACCCTGACTCAGTGTCGCAGTCTGCTGCTAAAGCTAACATATCTCCAGTAGCGGTGGACGCCCCTCCACGTTCGAGTTCAGTGCCGGTGGGTAACATGCCAATTAGGGCTGTCGACGTCGGGTCGTCGGCCCGTCTAACGGTCAGACGTCGAATGTTGTCAGCCGACGTCGCTGCTGACGACCCTCGACATCGTGCTCATTGTCACTATTTCGAATTAAGAGATGTACTCGAGCACGCACTTCAGTTACCAATGGGTACATGTATGCTAGCCTCCTGCTTTGATGATCAAAGCCACAGATGCTTCATTTCTCTTCCAGGCGAGCATGCTGTGAGCGACTATTTCTTTTGGTGTACTGTTTGTGGTGTGCTGACATTCGCGTGTGTGAATCGGGAAGCTCCCGCGCACAACTGGGGCACCAGCACCTGCATAGATCGTGTGATCCAACACACACTTGCTACAATTTGACCAGGATCATAACCGAATGACCATGTTTGACAGGCTCATTGTGGTAAACTGGGCGGCTTCACGCTAGAAGAATGGATGGAGTACGCCCCTCGCACACGACCATTACCCGCGTGGTCGAAGAGGGTGAGAAATTCTCACTTGGAATCCTCTATTTACTGCTTTATTCAAGACATGGACTGAGCCCAAGGTGCTTGCGTTTGGCTACCAGCCGAGCAAGGGCGTTGCTCACATGAAAGACGACAAACCGGTTGATGTTAAGGCGTTGGTGAAGGCTGCCTCGCAGTCAGAGGAGAACATTATTGGCGTGGATCTGAGTTCTATTACGAGCTTACTTGAGTCCCAAAGCACAAATAATGAGGCATCGGGCGACCCTGCAAGATTGAGCTCTCTGATTGGTTTTACTGAAGTCATTTTGACCAATCAACAGCTTAAAGAGGCCCGATGTCAGCCTGGCGTCGGTAAGACGTCACCTGACACCACCAGACGTCGTACGCCAACGGACGTCGAGTCGACATTCAGACCCTCGACGTCGACAGCCCTAATGCCAATGGACGCGGTGGGTTCCGCCGTGCGAGCCTTTCTACTCGACTCGGACCCCAATTTGTTCCTTCAACACCACGCCGTTCTGTACATTTTCTGAGGATGGAACTCAAGGTGTGAAGTCGTGTCGAGTATATTGTATTAATTCAAGTAGAAATGATGTAAACTTGCTGAACTTCCACAGAAGCGCGTGCTCAAATTCCTTCAAGCTGGTGGTGGTGTAGTTACCTGCCGACAGTGTCGAGCCAGTAAGAGTATAGCCAAGCTGTCCCGATCTGGAGGCGTTGTTGCTGGCCCTTTTGTTTTGCTGTTCGGAGTGTTCCTTCGTATTGTCTACCGCTCCGAAGAAACGCAACGATGGCAAGTGAGCCTTATCTGGAGTCAAGTTAACGGTAACGTGAAATTCTGAAAACAAGAGCTGGTTCTGCAAGCGACGCTGACTCAGCCAAAACCACACTCAGAACCTCTGGGCAGACCGAATGAAAAGATTACGTTGAAAATATGGTCAGCAGTATGAAACAGTTCTACCTTGCGCGATTTGGTGGTAGGTTTTATACGTCTTTGTCTGAGTGTCCGTCGAAGAGCTCATTTCCAAATCTCCCACCGACTGCACAAGCGTCACCGCCGGTCGTCTGACATCATGACATTCTCCACTCGTGTTCGAAGTGAACTATTCTCAATGGAACTGGATGAGCACATTGACTACACCACAGATCAAACGTTCAGTCCGAAGCTTATTCGGCTACCACAGACTCGTCCTTTTGGCACCTGCAGCAACAAGACCAAGACAAAAATTGCGAAGACCGTACCGGATACAACGCTGGACTCCACAGAACTTGAAGATCGCAAAAAATCCCCACGCCATGGTCTGGCGTGGACTACGGAGGAACACAATCGGTTTCTTCAGGCTCTGGAGACGTACCCGTCTGGACCTTGGAAAGATGTGGCATCCTTTGTTGGTACTCGCACCCCTCGTCAGGTCATGACACACGCGCAGAAGTACCGCGAAAAGATTCAACGTCGACGTCGTGGGCAGTTAACATCCGGCAAAAGCCTTTGTCGTCCGGCAATTTATCGCGACTTGGCAATCACCACAACTTCCAGCGGATTGGAACCGATCTTATCGAGCACTGATGGCAAGTCTCCCACTACGGTTGACGTTCATCCAGGTCTGGTCGAAGACCCACATCAAAGCAACTGGATAGACGGCGTATCTGTGGAGGATATGGATGCGGCTTTTAACGCCGTTCTAGCTCATACCGACTCCACACTATTTCCCATCGGTGACGAAGAGTTTTATCCTGTCGCGTCCGTCACGCAAGACGAATGGGGTAACATCGTCGAAGATGACATGGGTGTTGAGGCGTAGATGGAGATATGTTGGTTAAATTCAGACACACAGATAACTACAAAAGTGTTTGGTCCATTTTACAACGATTTACATCTGACGACTGGCGAAGCTCTCGATTCGACAGTCGATTTGTGATATACAAGTTTAATTACGTAGCATCAAATGCCAACGCATCTAGTTCTTTCCTCAGTGTTACAACATTGTACTTGCATCATCATTGTAAGTTTATTCCAGTTTATTGTTAGGCGGTTAACATGATTCACACATCTAGATGTAAATATCAACGTAGAGGTTGGCTGTGGCTACAGCGCATTTTGATTTACAGACGTATTACTCGCAACAAACTTTGGCAGTTGTTAGAGATCCCACATACCAGTAGAACAATTTAGGGTATTCAGAAGTCCTCTATTCATGTTTTGCTTGAAAATATAAAGTCCTGGTATCGCTAGGTTTGGATTTCCACGAGTTCCAACTTAACTCGTTCATAT
Organism: Phytophthora tubulina; assembly: GCA_014706135.1. Taxonomy (NCBI): domain Eukaryota; phylum Oomycota; class Peronosporomycetes; order Peronosporales; family Peronosporaceae; genus Phytophthora; species Phytophthora tubulina. Next base: position 698,801 of record JACBOY010000200.1, read on the forward strand.
TACTAGCTATTGCCAACTGGCGCTTTACAGTACAAAGTTCGCAACAACAAAAAATAGCGGACAGCGGGGATAGAGTATGTGGGTATAGTAGACGAACAAATGCGGTATATGTTTAAGCAAAATATTATTTTATGGGAACTGAGCACACAGTGCTGTATTACATGAATGCGACGGTCTAGTCTTGAAGCTCGTTGAACACTTGGTCGCAGACGATCTTGCGGATCAGCTGGACTATCTTGTTGTTATCCTTGACACCGTCAATTGCCTCCTTTAGTACTTCCAGAGGCCACTTTCACTTCCACACACGATCTTCATCGCCGACATCTGGCCGTATTTCGCTGCGATCACGAATGCCTTGTGCTTGAACTCTCGTGGTATTTGATCGGCAGATAGACGCAACATGATCTGCTTGGTAGTTCTAAGGTGCCCGCGATGAGCTGGTTTCGTGAATGCCTTGAGAAGAATGTCGGGAGGATACAACGCGAATTGTACAGGAGTCTCACAAGTTCTACATGACCACTGGTAGCTGCAATCACAAATGCTTCTTCCATCGCTTCAGTAGCAACACGATCATCATCACGGAACGACTGTACGAATTCTGTCTGGTATTCCTTAACAGCAGCCACAAACGCTTTACTGGTGAACTGCGAGGGGATACACTTTTCCTTGGACAGGAACTGCAAAATCTTAGTTTTTTTGGCCATGTGACCATACAGGTTCGTTGATTTCTTGAATGCAGCAATCAGAGAATCTTTCGAGATCTCCTCGTTCTCGTACAATAGTTTCATTGCAGCAACACTGCCCACAGTTGCAAATGCCCTGTTAATACCTTGCTGTGATACTTGCCTCGTATTATACAATACTGTCACGTTTTTCATACGTTCCCGCCCCGCACAAACCTTTTGGAAAGCCTTATCTATTGCGCTCGGTGTAACGCGCTCAGTACCAAGTAAAAAAATTACAACAGCAGCCCGCGATTTATTTCCACAAAACGCACTCATAAACGCCTTCTCAACCAATCCATCGTCGTGTCGTCCATTGTTGTACAAATATCTTACAGCTTTCGAACTCCCCTCAGCTGCAAGTTCATCAAACAGGTTTCCCCCACGGACTTGCTGCGGGTACAAATCTCTTATCCTCTCCGCCAGAGCCTTATTCCTTGGTAGTGCGGCTTTAAACGCCACTTTCAGATTCCAGCGCAATCTTGTGTGAGAGAGGAGGAAGTCAACCACTTGTGCGTGACCACCAACAATTGCACGTGACAGCATATCAAACGGAACAGATAGACGATACCGATCAATGTACCCCTCCTGTTCCGCATGGTTGATCATGAACTTGACATATCAAGTTGTCCATGTGCTGTGGCTGCGTCCAGAACGTCTCAGGCATTTCTAACAACTGACCAATGAGATTTCTGATAGCAGTAGAAAATCGTTGAAACGATGAGTCCACGACCTGGAGATGTCCAATGTCCGCAGCAGCTACTACCGCCTTCTGCATGGCCTCCGCTATTTTCCATTGCACTTGTTTGTCCACATAATCAAGAAATTTGTCAATCAGCATTTGAATAATGATAGCATCACCTCTGGTTGCTGCTAGGTAAAAAACATCTGATGTATCGCACTTGTAGTTTCTTAACAGCTCTAGAATCCACTCGGATTGGCCTGTACGCGCAGCTTCTGCAATAGCCTCGTCAGGGGTCATCAGCAACATGTCAATAAGCTTCATAACGTGTGGCAACGCTTGTATTTCAGCTGGAAGGTATTGGCGCTTGAGCTTTGGAGCACTTCCTTCTGCCCTCTCTTTATCACCTGCTACATGGGCTTCTTGGCGGGCGCACTTGATGTGGTTGGGCGGGGTGTCGGACTCAGAACCGGACTCGGGCTCAGAGATCGGCCGTGCTCGCTTCCTTACAGAGACCATTAGATCTTGGAATACGGTAGGCGATATGTTTGGACAATTTCGTTGTTGTGTGCCCGTTATACGAGTATATACATGTAGTATCAAATTGTATTTTCAATAATAAAAACGGCAATTCAGGGTGAAACAACAATAAGTATTGCGCAATTTTTATTGAATTGGTGTTATCGTCGTCTACATCTGCTACCTCGGTCTCTGGTGCCGATAGTCACTGATTGCTCGGTAGTCGACTGGTCACGCGGTCCCCTCTTCGAATCTACTTATCGTAGCTTGGGGTAAATCGTGACACGTTGTGCGAGGATATCCCACCCAGCTGACAAAATAATGCACTCTTCCAGTGTTGCTTGTGTTCTTCGCGTAGATATGCAAGTCAGGACCCTTAAACTTTGATTCGTCGCTTTCCGAAGTAGTGTCGCCGGTCAGCATGCTTGGCAATAAAGGGCTTCGACTTGCGGGTTCATTCACTCCCACTAGCGCGGTGAGCGTTGGTCGACATACTGGTTGCTTATGGGGGTTGTTGATGAACCGCCTGACTTCGGCCAGTCTGCTGAACTGTGAAAGTCGCATGTTTTCCTTGGCATTACACCAATTGCCAAATGGCGTTCCTAATGCTTCAAACTTGCTGTTATATGTGTTGTACTTCATTATTGATGTCATCGAGGCGGTGTGTGTGACGCAGTGAGAGGATTAAATAAATTTTGTTGGTGGGTCTACAGGAGCGCTTTTACCATATTTACTGCTAATATTGGCCCAATATAATATTGTACTGGGAACAGGTGGACCAATAATAACTTTTTTATTGAAGAACCCAATTTTAATTAAATAAAATTACTGTAATGCAATATTTTTTAAATAAAACTCCGACCTCACCTACACGTACCACGACAAGAAACTTGTTTTCCGAGTACACTTTCAAGAAAAAAAAGTTGGCAAGACTCAATTTTCTAGAGTGCTACTTCAAAGTGGCCCCCATAAGCGTCCAGCGAAATTCCTACGAGCCAAAGGATACTCCACTACCCTCCAGAGAGTGTGTATACCATTGCATCAGCTTTGTTCTTCAATGAAAAGTTTCCCGTCTGCACATTCTCTTTGGCATCCTCCAGAATGTGCATTGGGAGGACGTGTTGGTGTCGTAAATTACGACACGAACTTGTCCATTCGACATTCTTGTATCCTGCCCTCTTGATTGAGAATTGATGCAGCAAATGCTGCATAATATCACTCCAATGTTTTCAACAGGAGCTACGAACATAATCGCCTACAAGCATTCCATAGATCTGGGGAGGCGAGGAAGCACCCTAATTTTCGTGCTGCAAGAAGCGGTGTGTCGCTTGCATAGTAACTAAAACGTGTAAAATATTATTTAGTCACTCCACTGGACTTTGTTATCAACAGCTGACAAAAGGTATCAATAACTGTTAGGATAGGGATCGATAGTGGCTGAAGAATGACACCTTCTCTCGCAATGCGAGACATTACTTTCATTGAAAAGCTGTCGCGCCGCCATGAGAACTTCAAGTAAGCATAGTACAAAAATTGTTACAGTCCACCGACGAGAAGTCGTGAAAACAGGTACTACATGTACTAGTAGGTAGTGCGAAATATATTGTTAGGGTGGTAGTGCAAAGCGAAGTATGTAGCACACGAGCGGGGAAACGGAAGGCCAGTTTTCTAATCAATCGTTGCGATTATACGACGTGTGTAGCGACTCTTTTTATTCATCGGTATGGTTCAAGTAAACGAAACCACGAGGCCCATTGCATCTGTAGACTTAAGAATGTAAATGCCGAGTGAAACAAGAGCAATCGGAATGATATAATCCCCAAATTGACCGATAAAATTGGCCACGAATCGAAACGAAACAAAAGTTTCAGCTGCAAAGATCCATGTCACTAACAGCACGTAGAAAACGGTAACACTGAGAAGGGTTTCGTCGCGAGTATACGTCACGAGTCCAGGTATGTACACTGCAATATTGTCGCCTCCGTTACCAAGTGTTACTGCCATCAACAGTAGTGAATGGACGTTAAAGATAGAAGATACCCACTCATTCCGCATCATGCCAGAAACGAATTTCGTCGAGATAAAACATTTCTCCTGTGCAGCGACCAAATTGTCAGGGTGACTGTAATCTCCTGACTCCTTCCCAGCCACTGCGGTGATTTGAACACGTGTGGACCGAGGCACTGGTATTTTACTGAAGTTAGATCCCCGTACTCGAAGCTCCGCTGTCGTAACTGGTTCTTGCGGTTCGTGGGTCTTTGACTCCTCGAAAGCATTCATATCAACATTTTGGGATTTTCCGCGCGGAGACATAAAACTCACTTGTTGTAGCTTTGAAGCAGACTTTTGATCTTCCTGATCCTCAGTCGTGTCAGCATCTTCGTTCTTGCACCATTCTCTCATTCGCATCAGCCCCATAATCAATGGCACGAAGCCAAGAAGGCCAGAAAAACGAGGTGGCAGGAATGACCCAACAAACGTCCCAATCAAGCTTATAACCATGACGATGGAAAACCCGAGAAGCTGACCCGCCCAAACATGACGTGGCTTGAGTCCATCTTTACCTTCGGCAGCATTAGCAAAGTACACCACCAATAGGAGAGCATCGTCGATGTTGGTGCTAGCGAACATCATTGCCGCGGACGAGATCACTCCACACGCTCCCATTATCCACGGGTCGTGGCGAATGGCCGCTCGACAGTTCGAGTCCGACTAACACTGTAAATGAAACCACTTGTGGTAGTGGTGTTGACTATCCGTCAATAAATGAACTGGAAATGATTTATAATGGGACACAAATTCGAAATCAAGCTGTGGACCGAGAAGCTCGCACTGCTAGAATTGGAGTTCTGGTCGCCAATTGCATTGGAACAAACTCCACTCAACCTTCCACAGTAATTAGCGCAGAGGTCATCAATCCTCGACGTCCATTGTTGTGCGCTCTACTATGAACTTATCAAGCCGAAAGCTTTCAAGTTATTTTTGTTGCCCCTGCAACTCCGAGTGGAAGAAGTCGAACTAACATGTAAATCCTTGATAATTATCATTCAATAAAATAATTGAAAGCAAAAAGAACTGCTTCAAAAACCGCATAAGAATCACACCAGAACGCTTCCCACCCACGCACGAAAAAAATAACCCCCCATTGGTGTAGCAGAAAGAGCAAAATGTGAAACTCATGCAACGCGGCTGCAAATTTCGCGGCATTTCATCCTGAGACCCTCGATCCCGTGTTGGGTCTTTCCATCAACTTCGACACAGTCTCAACGAGTCCATCGCGTGTTGGGTCGAAAAGCTGGTCACAGATCACCTCGCGAATCAAGCCTTTGACGTCGTCGAGCTTGGCAACTGCAAGGGCGTCTTTTAGTATCGTTAGTGGCCAATTTTCATCACCGCTTTCGCACAATATTTGCATAGCCATGTACTTGCCAAGTGGAGCAGCTGTCAAGAAAGCTTTGTGCTTTAATTCCCGAGGCACACGATTTTCGTTGGAAAGAAGCTTGACTAGTTCCTTCACGTTATCTGTTCGGTCCCGAGATGCAGCGTTTGCAAATGCCAACAGAATAGTATCCGGAGATATATTCCACGTGTCGTACAAAGACAGCATGATATCACTCTTCTCCAGTTTCGCAGCACTAGCAAATGCTTCAGCAGCCATCTCGGCTGAAATGCGGTAGTCATTGCGCAACAGTTCAACCAACTCCAATTGTCCTTTGCCGACCGCGATAGCAAACGCCTTACCAATCACCTTAGCCGGTTGCATTCCTTCTTGTACAGCAGCTTTATAATCTGTATTTGACTCTCGCTGCTTTTCGAGTGAAAACGGTCATCCAATCCAGCCGCCTTCGTAAACGCTGCGATGATCGACTCGTCGGATATACTCGCCATTTCGAGCAGATTTTTGACGATAGCACTACTCTGTGCCGCTTCGAAGGACCTGTTAATCGATGCTTGGGACGCACGCTTTTTGTCTGAGAGATACGTGACCAGTTCTTCGCGCTTCCACCAACCAACCACTGCCTTTTCAAACCCCTTGTCAAACACATCATTCGAAATCCGACCAGTGTCCAGTAGGAATTCTAACACATCGGTATGCGCCCACTGTGCAGTCTCCACGAATGCCTTCTCGACCAACTTGGTATCGTAGACTCTCTTGCTGTAAAAATGCTTTACAGCGTCAATATTTCCGCAGCGGGCTAGCTGGACAAACACGTGCCTATCTTTTGACGTCGTCACATAGGCCTCATAAATCTTGTAAGCGAGGGCATTCTCCTTCACATCCACCGCTGCTACCAAAGCTTCGTGCAGATCCGACTCGAGTTCGTCCAAGTTGAATAAAAACTCTACAACCTCCTTGCAACCACCAGAAATTGCTCGAGCGAGAGCGGTATCCCCCCAATCCAACTTAGTGAAATCATTCTTCTGTGCATGTTGCAACAAAAACTTGGCCATGTCGAGATGTCCTCTCCCTGCTGCGTCCTGAAAAGCACCATCAGCAGTTCCGTAGGCTTCGTATTTGTTGCGCTCAAAGAAATCTGAATCGTTGAATACCTCAACCAGCAGAAATTTCAAGACATCGAGGCGATTATTACTGGCCGCTGCCTCAACAGCTTTAAGCAGGATTCCCCAGTTCCGGTGGGTCAAGTTCTCCTCATAGTCAATTTCTTCCACTAACGTCCGAACACATTCAATATAACCATTGGTCGCAGCTGGCACAAGGGCTTTGGATGCGTTGCAGTCATAGTAACACAGCAGATCGTAGAGCCACACCACGTCCCCTGTACTGGCTGCCTCATTGACAGCCTCGTCTGGGGGCATGAGGAATGTGTCAATATGCTTCAGAATATGCTGTAGGGCCTGAATTGGAGCGGGAAAATGCGCATCATTGAGACGTTCATAGTAAATTTCTCCTTGCTGTGTTGTCGTCTTGCTCTGAGTCTCGTCGGGGGCGTTTGGAGCCGTTTGGAGCCGTTCGGAGTGGAGACATCAGAGCTCTTCCGCTTCTTGGCTGCCATTTTCAAAATAGCGGTAACTGAATATGTTGCTGGATGGAATTATGTGCAACATAAGTTATTCTAGCAACGTAAGCAACTTCAAGTTGCCGCTATAATGGCAACGGTGAAGAGGTCTACGAGCGACTCAAGAAGGTCAACTTTCCAGCTGAAGTTACCTCATTTTATGAGAACATTTTGCTCATGACACTTGACGAAGCAGCTATCGAGGTTGCAGCAACGGCCAATTGGGCCTGGAGTGGACGAGCCGACATGACTTCGATGAAACTTGGAAGAAATTGCGCTGACTGCCACCGCAACCAGACATCTTGAGGTGATTGAGGCTAATGGCTGCGTTTATACTAGTAATTTTTTTTAGTATTATGACGAATTGGACACCCGACCGACAAGCGCTCAGTATACAACCGAAGTGCATGCAAGACTGTCGGTGCTGGTCTCCATACCGGTGTGAAACAAGACGCCAACGTAGGCAGCCGCGAACACCATGAACTTCCAAAGACGAAGCCCTTACTGCAGGTTTCATTTCGTTCTTCAATATTTTACGATCATTCTCCACCGTCACTTTTACATATAGTATCTATAGGACACATAATTGTCATTTGTGCTCTGTGGAGCGCACAAATGACAATACCATGATATGTTTATGAAAAAGACTATCTTACATGTAATAAGCGTGAAATTCGTCCAACAAATACCTGACAACACCATGATTCGAAAACGAGGCATAAGATTTATCTATCCTATCATTGTTCGAATATCAACGAAATCAATCCCTTTTCCGTTTGGCGTGACCCCCCAAGGCTGTGTTTGCGTGAAAAACAATTATCTCACCTGACCTGGTGAGTTTAAGGCGTGGTTCGCAGAGGGGGATGACGTCAATGGGCCAACATCCGTACTAAACGGTTTGCTAATAATTTGATGCGACCACGTAAAGTTTCTGCGCGCGGCGTATAGGCTTCATTAAGCCATATTTTGGCGGCTCTATGTGTGGAGTCTAACGTTAATAGCAATGGTGAATGTTGCCTTTAAAATGTGATAAACTTGTTGGCTTAGGGAATTATGTTGATGGTTTCCGTGTCAGCATGAGTTGTCATCTTTTGATAACGGAACGTTGACAACGTCTTGCTTCTACCCGACAGTCCATCCATCGCACGGTATAGAGACAGATTTTGCTGCTCCAAATCATCTGTATTACTGTGGAGCTGTGGCGTGCAATCTCTCTTGTTTGAACGAACTGTTCTGCAGTGCTGGATGGTGAGCGTGCAATCGTAGCTGTGGCCGGACGCAATCGAAGCCAGCAGGCCTCTTTATGAGTGCAAAGGTTTGGTACAGCGAGTTGTTTGCACGCCGCCAGCCAAAATTTAAGCCTGCGACTTCACGAATAATACTTACATTCGACGCTCAGTTGAACGAAACGCTTCGACTTGATCCCACCAAACATGCCGAGCGAGTGCCTATAACTCACATGACGTGGGTTGTGATAACGTGTTCTGCACGTGATTTGGTCGAGTGCAAAGCATCGGCTGTCGTCGATGTACAGTGTCTCACAACGTGAGCTTGTTGAAGCACAAGGCAACAGTTTTCTGGAACTTCAGCAATGAAAGTATGAATGTGAAGGCGTGGCTCTTGAGCATGCTTCCGCACGGCTTACTATGAATTAGAACGTGTTGGTGGCGCTAACCAATGCCGGCGGTGAGCACAATAGTATCCGCGCCATACTGCTTACTCTGTGTAGACCTACGTTGCGTGACAATCTCTCTGCTGTATCTATGGTGTTTGCAAGGTTTGCGTGGCTGAAGTAGTAGAACATGTGTATTTCTCGGATATTTTCTACTGATCGAGTGGATCCCAGCGCCACAAAACGCGACGTCGTAGAGGGGGCAAAGCATTTTTTTTCTCTCCTGAGCCTTCAATATGGTGCGTTCTCCGTGGCGCTGTATGTCAATCTCTCACTTTTCGTTTTCTGTTGAATAACCGAGCCTGTCGTAAACCATTCAGCATCGATGACCTGGAAACCCTCGTCTATGCTGCTCGCACTCGTAGCTGTCGGTTCCAGCCTCGTGCTCCAAAATCAAGGCGTTTTCGCTTCGATCGAGATTGCTGAGGCATGTGTCGCTTCTGGGGAATACTGCGGTAACGATCAAAGCGGACCCAATTGCTGCTCGTCTGGAAACTATTGCCAGCCGTGGAACTCAAACTACTACCAATGCCGCCCGAAGCCTGCTCAATGCGGCAATCCTGAGGTTGGTATCGACTACAACGACGCTGATATCGCCGATCTCACTGGTATGAAGCTCCCTGAAGACTGCTGCAACAAATGTGTTCGTACCTCTGGATGCAAGGCTTACACCTTCATCAACAACGGTTGGGATGGTCAGCCACACTGCTACCTGAAGAGCGGCACGGGTACAAGAAAGCAAGCGGTGGGGGCTGTATCGGGCACGGTCTCTTCTTCTCGAAGCACTAATACTTCCAACAGTCACATCCAGGCTCAGATCCGCAGTGGTGCGGTTCACTCCAAGGCTGTCAACTTGGGTGGATGGCTTCTCACCGAGCACTGGATTACTTGGGAATCTGCTCTCTGGAACGGTGTCTCCAGGAATGAAGATCACAAAGGAGAATACCACACGATGCAAATTGTCGGCAAGGAGGAGGGCACCGCTGCGTTTGAGCAGCACCGTAAGACCTGGATCACGGAGGCGGGCATCAAGGAGATCGCTGATACCGGCGTCCTCAACACTGTTAGAATACCAGTTGGTCACTGGATCATCCGTGATGCTACCACAGCTCCTAGCACTGAGGGAGACATGTTCGCTCGCGGAGGTTTGAAGTACCTGGACACTCTCATCAATAACTGGGCGGTTAAGTACAACATCGCGGTGATGATCAGTCTTCACGCTCACCAAGGAAGTCAGAACGGTATCGAACACAGCGCCCCTGTTACACTCGGCAACGTGGGTTGGAGCACCTCACAAACCAACAGCGACAACTCGATCAAGTTCGCAACGTTCCTCGCTGCACGTTACAAGGACAGCCCTGCCTTCCTGGGAATGACGTTAACGAACGAGCCGGTCCCTCCGGTCGACGGAAATGCCCTCCGAAACTACTACATCGAAGCATACAATCAGATTCGAGCCACCGGCAACAACTGTATTCTGCTGGTGACTCCGTTCCTGAATGATCAAGACCCGGACCACCTCAAGGGAATGATCGGTGCGCCGGAGTACACGAATGTGTGGAATGAGATCCACGCGTACTTCATCTGGGGCTACGATGGCAAGACAGAGGAGCAGGTGCTCGCAGCGATTGACCAGTACGATCAGAGCCACCTAAAGTCTGCGCCGACCAACAACCGTCTTTTCCTGGGTGAATGGTGCATGGGTGGACCTCCAGACTCGAGAGGCATCTTCCAGAACATCGATAACTTCCGTGAGCTGGGACGGAAGCAACTCGCCTACTACAACGCAGACACGACTGGTGGGTGGGCATTTTGGACGTGGTGCCACTCGGACGAGACTACTAAGCGCACGGGGTGGTCTATGCGTTATCTCATCGGGAACGGCTATCTGAACCTGACGAACTAGGTAACTGGACATGTTCTGATCATCGGATACGCCATCTTAATCATCGAAAGCAGGCAACTGCTTGCGGCGTATCAAACGCATTTGGGCATAATGTGGTTAAGAATTTTACTTCATTATGCTGGCCAGTGTTAGGATTGCTACGGTTTGTGTAGTTTGAATTTGCAGTTGGATTACCAGGAAACCTACTCACAAACAATAATATCTAATGCCTTGTTGCTACGTGTACGCATTCAAGGATGGGGCATTCCTTTCCAAGGCTTTATTAGCTGTCGAATTTGTGTCGTGTCCATAGCTCCCGGATGCATTCACGTCCTATAGGCTTCCACTAAACAGTTGCTTACAGATCAACTCGCAAATGAAGTTCTTCACATTGTTCTAGGCTAAGCGGACAGTCCCCTTCTTGGCCTCTAGTCAAAAGCTCCAGATATCTCTTTAGTACGAGGTCGATGTAGGGTAACCGCTCTCAGAAGACTTCCCGCTTTAATTTTTGAATTGCATTCCGATCCAAGACACACACATTCCGTACTACATGTGTGTTGTCGGTAGTGCCAATGCATTCACTGCATTTTGTGAATTCATTCTTCTTTTTTTATAATAAAAGAAATGGTGAAACGCAATCGTCACCGCAACTTCTATCGATATCCAATTCTCCGACATACTAAAAAAAAAAACTTAACCACCAGCACCGTTTGCAGCAGTCAGCGCCAACAACGATGATATGGTTGAATATGGTCACTTTTCCGACTATACAAAAAGTTTGTATGCAGTTATCTAGCCAATCATATTCATATTGGATATAATTGACCAATCAAATTGCGTTGACTATGATAAATAGCCAATGAACATATAGGGGGTTAGGTGAGTCCTGTAAGCCAGCCGTTCCGACGTATTGGGTCGGAAAACTTTGAAAAATATGTGTATTGCCATTAATTTACCAAGTCAACCACGTATCACTTGCATATTTGCCTTTCATCCGACAAGGACCACGGGTTTAGAAGAACTAGAGCCTGGCAACACTAAGCGTGCTAAGGCTACGGCTGCGGCAACTTTTAAGAAGTTCTTAAAGTCTGAGGGTGTTTGTGGTGAGTATGTGCGTACTTGTATTGAACATGATGATTGTGGAAAGTGTTTTGTATCTGTAATGGATAAGTTTGGTATGTTTCTTGCATTTACCGAGGGCAAAAAAGGCAAGCTGTTGGCTCGAAACACTTCGATACAATACTATCAGCAAGCTAAGTTATGGCTACTCGAACAGTTCCCTCAACACCGAGCTGCACTAGAAGCACGGTCGCTGAAAATGGGGAAAACACTTGACAACTTTTGTTTGAAGAGAGATGGTGGTGGCTTAATCGGTAAGGCGCCACCATGTTCTAAGACAGATTTGAAAAGAATGCTTGTATATTTGTATGCTAGCGCAAGTTGTTCAAGTGACTACCAAGACGCTGCCTTACTCTGCTTGCCCTGGTACCTTTTTGGCTGAGCGTCGGACCTTGCTCTGCTGCGGAAGCAGAACATCTCGATCGATGCCGGCAAGGTGCTTTTCGTTCGCTTCATTCGCATGAAGACGTCTGAAGAGCAGGGCCTTTCGCTCTTCCCGGACTAAGACTTCACCACTTGCCCGCTGCTTGCCGTGGCGCTGGCGCTTCTCAGCCAAGCTGCGCCGTCTGCGGATGTCATCGACAACCTCCCCGAGCAGCCAAGCCAGACCGCCATCCAGCTGACTCCGGATGTGCCGCTGCTGGAGATGCTAGACCATCCGACGGTGACCTTGGGACTTGACGCTCCAACGACCGGCGGCATGGACACGACTCCGACCATCTACGCCCACGTGAACCGCGTGCTCGATCGTGTCGCTAAGTCCGCTGGCGTTGAGGTTGCTCTGACCTCTCACTCGTTTCGGCGGGGAGGAGCTCAGCACGCGAATGCTTGCGGGCAGCTGACAGCGCGTTGGATCTTCGATCGCGGTGCCTGGAACATGACAACAACAAACAAAGGGTTTAATTACATCTTCAACACCAGTGCACAAGACCACAAGATCAGCAAGATACTCAGTGGCCACGGTGCTGAAGCCAAGGTCGCGCTCCAGACGGTGAAGGCCTTTGACTCCCAAACGCGCACCAAGATCGACGCTGTCCAACGTCTCCAGTTCGCGCCCTGTCAGAACCTCGAAGCAACAAGACACAACGTCAATCAGCCTGTCCTCGATGTCCTTACCGCCTGTGTGGTTCGACACTATCCGCTGCTGAAGGAACTCAACCCAGAAGCTCCAGCTATTAACCGCGTGGAAGCTTGCGTAGTTCACAGCGGTAGCTCGGTGGCAGACCTCCTTGGATGGTCGCCGTATCTAGAATCCGCGGTCACTACCTGCCCCAAGAACACCAACCGCAACACAGAACCCACAACAGCGCAAGCCACCAAACCAACTGAAGTATCCGAGGAGCAGAAGATCATTCGTCATCAAGCCGCTGTCATTAACCACTTTATGGAGCACATCAAACGCCAAGATGCGCGGATGGACGCTTTCGAAGCCAAGCAAAACAACGATCCTGTCCAAGCTACAAGCAAACGTAAGGAGCCAGTGAGCACAGACACTGATGCTAGCAAGCCAAACAAGAAGCAACGCAGGTCTTCCGCGACTCACCTTCACGCTACCTGGTTCGCGTGGTACGCACAAGAGCCGCGGATGTGGCAAGCGACAATCTCGAAGCAGCACAAGTCCGACGCCAAGCTGCTCGTAGCCTTCATGAAGCTGTTCTTGGACGACGGGTTCGAGCTGGACGCGACAGCATCGGACTATCGCGATCGAGTCTTGGACGTGGGCAAGCAAGCGGAGACGGCGGTGCTGGGGTTCCTGGTCGAGCGCAAGATCACGTCGCGCGGGTCGGGCGCCGTCCTCAAGCACCTGCGCACCCTTCACCGCGCTGGAGTCCTTAACGCCAAGATCGAGCGCCATCAACGTCTGCTGCAGACCGCTGCCATCAAGGATCCTGCTCCTGGATACACACAGGATGTACTGGAGGTAGTTAGTTAGCAAGCCAAACCACAATACATGAATACATCTCAAAGCAAGTAGTGACAACGGCTGGAATCGAACCAGCAGCCTCAGAGCTTAGCCCTGCGCTCTACCATTGAGCTACGTTGTCGGTAGGGGGGTCGTGGCACCAGCGCTAGTTGAATGCTGAGCGTACAGGCTGTACAGCCTGTACGGCCTGAGAGGCCGAGCCGGGGGTCTGCGCAGTAGCGTGGAAAAAATGTAGACTGAGCGCGAAGGCTCCTCGTCGGCCCGCGAGAGTGGATGTGTGTGGCTGGTAGCCACTAGTTGGCTGCGTGTCGGTACACTAGCAAGTGGCAAGTTTTTATTGGGAGATAAGTAGCCAATAGGCTAACCCCAGCGATGGATGGTTTCTGGCATCCTCGTATTATCCGGACAGAAGTCTCGTTATCCGGACTATCTCAAAATTCTGGCCTCATTGTTGAATTTACCGGCTTGAGAGCCCTGTGCTCTCGAGCCAAATTTGCATGTTTATAGTAAAAGGCGTTTATCTCAGCCGACAGGCCGTTTCAGGTGATTTCCTGTCGCTTATAGACTAGGCTAAAACAAGCTCTCTGTCGGTTCCGATCTCGTTATTGTTTCCCCTAAACCATAGTACACGACTTACACATAAAATACAGATCCCAAAGATAAATGTACCAAGATAGTGGTACACGTCGGAGAGGTCGGCAGTCGGATGAATTTTGGTATGGAAGTTCAATATCATCGAAGTTGACATATATGACCAGCAGCTTCCACCCAGGACGACCAATTTTGCAGTGGTGCACCAGAAATTTACTGGTCTCGCAGCTTGAAGTCACTTACGTTGCTAGATGCAAACTTATGTTGCGCATCAGACGTGTGTCATCCAGCAACATACAGTTCTTTTTCAGCCACTTTTGGATGTCATATTATGTCAGCCAAGAAGCGCACGAACTCTGATGTCCCCACTTCTGACGCCTCCAGTAATAACCGCTGCGATACTTTGAAGCTGCTGTTGTTTGAGGTTTTCAACGAGTCGAACTTTGAGCGCAATAAGTACGAAGCCTACGGAACTACAGCTCGAGCTATTTACCAAGCAGCGGAGAGAGGACATCTCGATGTGGTCAAGTTCTTGCTGCAACATGGACACGAGAATGATTGCATTAACTGGTTTGGGGGTCCAATGCTCTCGCTCGAGCCATTTCTAACGGTTACACGGAGGTTGTAGAGTTTTTATTCGACTTGGACGAATTCGAGTCGGATCTGCACGAAGCTTTGGTAGCAGCGGTGGATGTGAAGGAGAATGCCCTCGCTTACAAGATTTATGAGGCCTATGTGACGACGTCAAAGATAGGCACGTGTTTGTCCAGCTAGCCCGCGGCGGGTATATTGATGCTGTAAAATATCTCTACAACAAGGAAAACTACGATACCAAGTTGGTCGAGAAGGCATTCGTGGAGACTGCACAGTGGGCGCATACCGATGTGTTAGAATTCCTACTGGACACTGGTCGGATTTCGAATGATGTGTTTGACAAGGGGTTTGAAAAGGCAGTGGTTGGTTGGTGGAAGCGCGAAGAACTGGTCACGTATCTCTCAGACAAAAAGCGTGCGTCCCAAGCATCGATTAACAGGTCCTTCGAAGCGGCACAGAGTAGTGCTATCGTCAAAAATCTGCTCGAAATGGCGAGTATATCCGACGAGTCGATCATCGCAGCGTTTACGAAGGCGGCTGGATTGGATGACCGTTTTCACTCGAAAAGCAGCGAGAGTCAAATACAGATTATAAAGCTGCTGTACAAGAAGGAATGCAACCGGCTAAGGTGATTGGTAAGGCGTTTGCTATCGCGGTCGGCAAAGGACAATTGGAGTTGGTTGAACTGTTGCGCAATGACTACCGCATTTCAGCCGAGATGGCTGCTGAAGCATTTGCTAGTGCTGCGAAACTGGAGAAGAGTGATATCATGCTGTCTTTGTACGACACGTGGAATATATCTCCGGATACTATTCTGTTGGCATTTGCAAACGCTGCATCTCGGGACCGAACAGATAACGTGAAGGAACTAGTCAAGCTTCTTTCCAACGAAAATCGTGTGCCTCGGGAATTAAAGCACAAGGCGTTTTTGACAGCTGCACAACTTGGCAAGGACATGGCTATCCAAATATTGTGCGAAAGCGGCGATGAAAACTGGCCGCTTTCGATACTAAGGGAAGCTCTAGCTGTTGCCAAACTCGATGACGTCCAAAACCTGATTCGCAAGGTGATCTGTAACTAACTTTTCGACCCAAATCGCCAGGAACTCGTTGAGACTTTTTTGATGGAGAGACGCAGCATCAGTCCGGCATAAACTACCTCGAGAATCGCAACCGCGTTGTATTTTTCACACTTTTATCTGCTAAAGAAATGGGGTATTATTAAACAAATCGAGTTTTTTTTCGTGTGGGCAATTGTCTCGTAAATCTTATATTCCAAGCTGTATTTTGAAGAGCAATTCTTTTCTTTCAAGGAAGCTGTAAATATTTTGAATGATGATGATGAAAGAATAATTCGACTTCTATCCGGGGCAACCCCGCTACAAACTCACAGCGCTCCCGATAAACTTTTTCCACAAGAAAATTGGCCACAACACTATCGCAATTGGAGTGGTTTCATTTGCAGTTATGAGGGTGTTAGCTATTCGTATCCGAAGAACTAATAGAGGTCTGGGCAGTTATTTATTACAAGCCTCAAGAAAAGAAAAGAAAAAAGTTACTTGTGTGTTTTGCATAAATACCGTTGAACTTCATGTTTGTATCGAGGGTAGGTCTCAACCAGTCATTGCAGGTGCACGTGCTGGCCTTGGGGACGTTCAAGACATTGAATGCAGCAACGTCATGTCATCTCCTCATTACGGATTTTTCCACCTTTGCCCAACACCTCCTCGAAACTACCATGGCCTCGACGTCCTTCTCCACCAGGCAAGTCGGTGCGTTCTTCTTTAAGCCTTGCTTGACGGCCAAGACGAGTCTACCTGCTTCTACCGCTGCCAGGGCTTAGCCGTGAGGAAGCAAGAGCTAAAGTCTGGCTATTCCAACATCACGAGCTACATCCGACAGCAGCACCCTAACTACGCCGCCGTCATGGCTGGCAGCGGCACGGCGAGCGGCACGCTCACAGCCTTTGTCGACAAGAAAAGTCTGACCATCTACGGCTGGATGGACTTTATGGTTGACTGTGGGCTTCCGTTTGCGTTCCCCGAGCACGCTACAGTGCGCAAGTACACCTCCCTGCCACCCATCTGTACGGAGACGCTCTTGAAGTACGTGGGGCTGACGACAGAGGCCGTCGAACAAGTGATCGTCGTGGCTCTACCTCCCAAATTCGGTATCATGTTCGACGGGGCCACGTTCCAGTCCCAACACTACATGGCAGTGTTTGCTTCTTTCGGCCACGACAACCACGCCGAGACGATTTTGCTTGCATTGGCTCCTCTCGTCGATGACGAGGTGGATGACCACACTGCGCCCGCGCATGTGGCCTTTCTCGAGTCTATTCTGTGGCTCTACCAGCGATGCACGGCGGATGTGCTCTACCTTGTAGCCGACAATTGCTCCACCAATGCGCGCGTGGCGGCGCTACTCAAAATCCCGCGGGTTGTTTGCGCCAGCCACCGTCTCAACCTTGCCGTTAAGGAGTTTATGAGTGATTGGGAGACACTGCTGGACAAGGTTAAATCTGTGCGGAAACTGCGCGGTCTCAACGCCTCGGTGATGCTCCGGTAAGTTCATTATTGGTATTGTTCAAAATTGGCATTTTGTGTGCTAATTTGTTATTGATGAACTTTATTTATGATTTTTATTTTTGCCAGCAAAACCACCCTGCCGCGTCCTGTTCTCCGTCAAGCTACTAGGTAGTCCTCTGCTTATTGCATACTGCATCGCTTCTTTGACATTAAGGACGCGGTGGAAACGGACGATGACGCCATTGCCGACCTAATGCCGTCAAAGCGGGAGGAGAATCAGCTCCAAGAGCTGCTAGACCAGCTAAACAACTTCGAGTCCGCATCGAAGAAACTCCAGAGCGAGGATGGTGCCACCCTCTTGGGCGTCAGAGACATTTTCGACGAGCCCATTGATTTGCACCCAACTCTCGCCCGTTGTCTTGATTCCTAGGCCAAGGTTGTGAAGTCGCTGGTGTTCGAGTCGGCGTGCGTGGAAGTGCTGTTGGGAAATGCACAGCAGTTGAGCCGACCCCAACGCGCAGCGCTGTCTGGATTCGCTGTTGATGTCAACGACGACATTGTGGAAGAGGACGAGCAGATGGGCTCTGCCGATAGGGAGCTCAAGAAGCGCAAAACAGCGCGCGAGCAGCACCAGGAGTATCCTAATATCCAGTTCATCCCCCTGACTTCAAACTGCTGCGAAAGATTGTTTAGACAAGTTGAGCACGTGCTTGGTGACTGCCATACCGGGATGCTACCCATTCACCTCGAGATGGTGCTGTTTCTGAAGGCCAATCGACGCTTCTGGAACGCAAAAACGGTCATGGTGGTTGTCAGCACCAATAAGGGAGTCTAAGTACAAGCTGCTGTAGCTATCAACGCTCAGTACTCATCAATTACTCCGTTATTTATTTTGACTCTCTCATTGCATGGATCATTTATTTATTTTGCTGTCTGCCGCCCGTACAACTGCAGTTTTATTAACGGAGGCCTTGCTGGGGAGTGATCTCGTCCGCGGGGATGATGTTCGCGAGCACAACATTGACGATGCTCTCGTTTTGGTAGTGTACTTTGCTAATGCTACAGAGGGGAAAGATGGACTCAAGCCGCGTCACGGGTCAGCTTCTCGGGTTCTCCATCATTATGAAAACACGCTTGATTGGGACGTTTGTTGGGTCATTCCTGCCACCTTGTTGTTCTGGTTATTGGCTTTGTGCCATTGATGATGGGGCTGGCGCGAATGCGAGAATGGTGCAAGCACGAAGATGCCGCCACGACTGAAACTCATAAAGAAGAAAGATTTGTGTCAAACCTAGAGCAAGTGAACTCCAATCCTTCGAGGGGGAGTCCAAAAAGAACGATGTATATGCTTTTGAGGATCCGAAGACACACCAGCTGCAGGAACCGGCCACCACAACAGAGCTTGGAGTTACCTTACGTAGCCGAGGGCCAAACACCAGTAACATGCCAGTGCCTCAGTCCACACGAGTTCAAGTCCGCGCAGGAGCTGGGATAGAGTTGCGAGATTACAGCGACGCCGACAACTTGATCGTTGCTGAAGAAAAATGTATCATCTCCACGAAATTCGTTTCTGGTATGATGCAGAAGGGGTGGGTATCTCCATTCACTACTGCTAATGGCAGCAACACTTAGTAACGGTGGCGACAACATTGCAGTGTACATACCCGCACTCGTGACGTATACCCTCGGCGAAATCCTTCTCAGTGTTACAATTTCGTGTGCACTGCTAGTGGCATGGATCTTCGCTGCTGAAACATTTGTTTCGTTTCGCTTCATTGCCAATTTTATTGGTCAATTCGGGAGTATATTATTCCGATCGCGCTTGCTACACTCGGCATTTACATTATTTGGTCCACGGATGCAATGGGTCTCGTGATTTCGTTTACTTGAACCATACCGATCAATAAAAAGAGTCGATACACACGAAGCTAAAATCGCAACGCTTGCTTCGAAAACAGGCCTCCCACGTCCCCGCTCGTGTACTAGGTACTTCGCTCTGCACTACCCACACCTGGTTCATGATTCCCGTCGGTGGCTTTGTACTAAAAGTTATTGTGCTTTGCAATGCTTTTGTCATTTTCACTTGGTTGTATCCTCGATTTATAATAATTCGAGGTCGATTTATATATCGAGGTCTATAAAAGTACAAATCGATCTCTATCTAGGGCACTAATATTTCGGCCTACGACATGAGCTTCGCGGTCTATCTACAGGGCAAATCAACATTGTTTCCCTACAAAGCGGCCCTTTTTGCGTGTTTGGGAACACAAAACGATGGCAAATCAATAATTCCATGTCCATCTAGTCCCATCTCATTTTTATGCCTGGTTTTATACTCCGACCACGCTCGATCTAGGCCATAAAACGGAGCGACATATCATCTGCAAAGCACAATACTTGATTTTACTATGATACATGCAACGTTACATCAATTTTTTGTTTAAAATCTGAGGACGAGTCTGACAGCGGGGGCTCGATGGTCGATCCAAAAGTGATCTCTTACCATCTTCTCTTCCCCTTTCCAGGTTTTCCCCGCAGTGCCTTCTTGTTTCGGCGCTTCCTGGAGTAACCCCAGTGGGGTTACCAAAAGCCGTCGTGCCTTTTTCCATCCAATCAATTGAAAGAGTCTGTATAAATTCAAATCTTTTGTGATCGGAGACCATGAGGTTGATCGACGCCGCGTTCAACGGGGACTTGCGCGCGACTCGCCAAGCGGTCACTAGTGACTGCAATATCGATAAGAGAGCTACAAACGGGTATACTGCTGTAATGGAGGCTGCTCGGTTGGGGCATATCGATGTTCTCACTTTACTACTGACAAGCGGTGCATCGCCGAATTTGATAAACTTTGAGGGTCGCACAGCTCTTCACTTGGCAGTGAAACGCCAGCAGCTCCAAGCTGTGAATGTTCTGCTTGCTTTTGACGCCAATGCAGAGTTAGGTGATGGTGATGGTCGAACGCCTCTGATGCTGGCTGTCAAACAAGGATCTGTTGGTTTAGTGGGACTTCTCATTAAGGCCTCCCCTAATTCCATCCGAGCTATTGACAAGAACGGAGACAGCGCACTGGGCATAGCTGCCTACAGCGGAAAATTGGAGATTATTCGTCTTCTTCTTGGTTATGACATCACGTTGAGTTTAAGTTGTGGAGGTGCACCAACTCCGCTCATGTGGCCGCGTCAAAAGGTCACGTGGAGATACTGAACCTTTTACTCGACAAAGGAGCCGAAGTAGGTGAGAGAACGTGGAATGGCCATACTGCTCTGACATTTGCAGCCGAAAGCGGAAAGATAGGGGCGGTTCGAGCCTTGCTGAAGCGTGGTGCTCAAGTTAACGACCATGGAGTGGATTCGGCGCCTTTGGCGACCGCAGCACAGATGCGCGAAATTGATGTGATGGATCTACTGTTGGAATTCAATGCAAATGCTAACGCAAAAGATTCTGACGGTGACTCTGCACTTCATGAAGCGATATACAGCCTATCAAAAGAGAGTGCACGGATTTTGATCCATAGTGAGGCTATTGATCTGAATGCCCAGATCAACTGTGGGTGGACGCCTTTGATGGCAGCTGTTCAACGAGGCATGGTAGAAGTTGCTGACCTATTGCTACAGAAGAAAGCTTCGGTCCATCTAGAGACAAAAGATGGACGTTCGGCGCTTCATATTGCGGCGGAGGAAGGGCAGGTGGGCGTGGCTCGCTTACTTCTTGAACATGGTGCAAAAATCGACGCTGCCAACAAGGCAAAGTGGACTCCGTTGATGATGGCTGCGAACCGCGGATACAGGGAGACGGTGAGATATTTTATAAACAAAGGTGCAAGCTTGGCGTGGAAGAACATGCATGAACAAAACGCAGCGGGGGTCGCAAAAGCTAACAGCAGGACTGACATTTTCGATCTTCTCCAAAACGAGGACCCTGAAGTGACCAATCCATCGATTAAGACGCAACGAACGCTTTAAGCAACCTCAGCCCAAAAAAGGCAATGCAGTAAGCTGGAGAAGCAACCCTAGATCTCTCTGATGGTACCTAGAAGGCATCGATCGTCAAATATGGGGGTTTGGAATCTCTTAGTCGTTACGGTCCGTGCCTCGTTGAACTCGCGCATACTTCCGCGGAGAGTGCAAACTTGTGGTTGCTTGATGTTGCGTCACTGCGATCACCGAACATCTATTGCTGTATTTTGTCGCTAGCTTAATGCCTTCTTCTTGATAAAAAATCTCTGTTGCTTATCAAAATGGCGACTGTTACTGTTGTAGTACTGCTTTCTGATGGCGTGCGTGCTGTACTGTACTTACGTACGGCTTGTGATGATATAATGTTTTAACACCGTTGAGTTTTGCTGGGCGATAATTTCAAAATGTCTAAAGTGAAAAAGCATAGGCTATGATTTTACCGTGAAAGTTGGCGCCCTTGCCTATCCTGCTATCATCATGTGGGTGTGGGGGGCCAGATAGGTGTGCGAGCACGGTTAGAAGGTGCACATGTATACTGACTGGTGCTTATCTGTCAATTGGAAGGTTGATACATGTACCCTGTGAAATGATAGATTTTGTAAACTACGCACTGAAGTAGTTTTTACCAAGTGTTTATTTTTTCAAAACGAAAATGCGCCGTGGGTTAGTTTTCTTTGGCGAATCACCATCGGTCCAGAGTACGACAGACAGGGTAGTGCGCATGAAAGCGTATCTTAAGATCATCACGCTGGCAATGATATTCGAACGCATTCGAGATTCATAGTTCAGCTAAAACGATAGTACTGAGTTGTACATGTATCAGGAATGCACAAAAAACAAATCGTTCACGCAAACACTGCACACCCTCACACAAACATACAATACAATCTACTATGGAAAAATGTGGAGATGTAAATAATCCTGTTGAGTCAGCTGAGTGAACCATACGATGACAAAGAGGCAAAACGAAGTTGGCGGGTGGAGGGTAGCAGGGGTAAGAACTAAGGTCAACAATAAGCTGTCCAAGAAAATAAAACTGAACTGTTCGTGGCGAGCAAGGTACTTACACCATGCTTTAGTCTCATGACGTTCATTTTCCAAGTTGCTACCCACCCTATGAATCCTCCAACTCCGCTAGTTGGTGATTTTATTTAGTAATTAGTCCTCACGATCACGATGCACTCGATCTAACTTTCAAGGCATATTATGGTTCAGAAGTATCGTATCGTCTAATTTAATTTGACGATACTTAGGTGAGCCCATCATATGAGTTCATGCTGTAACTTACAACATGCCCAATAAACATGTGTGATTTTTTTAACGCAATCATTGGATATTATAAGGTGGTACATGTACATGTACTAACTGACGACTCTTCTCATGGTACTAAGTACTTAGTATAAACTGGATTCCTTTGGAGAATTAATGTAGGACGGCGCGTATGCACAAGTGATAACCTACACAGCGCGATGAACAACGTACTTCTCCCGGGATAAGACAAAATGTGGAAGTATAATATATTATGTACTGTGACTGCGTGAAGGCATGTTCGAGTCACTGTAGGGTGATCATTATTGGCAAGAATTTATTGCGTACTTAAACGCATCGCAAAAATATGTTGATTTTTAAAGTGAGTTCAGAGGTCCTCTATTTACGCTTTGCTCCTTATATCAACTATTCCGCCATCAACAAAAATATTTTGACGGCGGGACAACCTTTTCACATCAACCGTACAGAAAAGTAGTGTCGTTTTCGGCGTTCATCGGTCAATGATAGAATTCATTTTGCAATTCGCCATTATCATCAACGAACAACCCAGCGCCACTTTCCCCACCGCTCCAAACCATGGATAGAAGATTATTTCTGCTTTTCTTAGCAGCACTCAGCCTGAATTCTTGTTACACTGCCAGTGATACCGACAACGTCTTCACCAAGATCTCTGACTCCGTCATTGACGCACCGCGTCGATACCTCAAGCGCAATACAGATGAACCTACAATTCACGGTGATACGAAGGAAGCGAATGACGAAGAAAGAGCGTTTTTTTCGAAATTAAAGAAGCTATCCGTCAAAAAGCCGAATCTCAGCAAACCCAAGTTCTTGCTGCAAAAGAAGCCTACCCTCAAGCAGGAAGAAATGCTTGTGGAAAAATGTCCGGACCTCAACAGCTTCAAGCACCTACAAGGCAAGGATCCTACCGAGATCACTAAGAAAGATGCTGCAAAGATGAAAGGGTTTGTGGCTAGAAGTTTCGACCCAGGTCTTGCGGAAGCTGCTCTACTGATGTTTATGGGCGGGGCGTTCTTGTTGGTCACTCTTGGATCGCTGGGCTACGCCTCTTACCTTCTTATCAGTGAATTTGTCCACTGAAACACCTGACAACACAAAAAGACCTGCCGACGTTGGACGAGGCCAGGCGTATAGTTTCACTGCTTACGGCGCGCATCAAGAACGACGTGGTGTCAGTTACGAAATGGAATGCATAATAATTGCTTCGATAGCTATACCGAACAGTATGTACAGCGTCCTACCATTTGTTTGTTAATACTGGTAGATGCTGTCGCAACTTCTACTAATACACAAACAGCGTTATCGCTATGACCCAAATGTTCCTTATGAAATTGCACGAAACTTAGTCCATCAACATATTCGTACTGCATTCCATTCCGTATGAAGAACGCTCGTCGTGCTACCGGAGCGATCCTAGGAGAATGCCACTTCGATCCCTTAATTATGAGTGACGGCGCATGATTTTAACTATTGGTTTGGCTAGAAACCTCAAATGGCATATCAAGGCCACAGAGAATCTGATAAATTGCTGGCGGAGAGCAACAACGATCGAACGTGACACAACAGTATGCACCAGATACTGGAAAAAGTTGCTCGCTCAAATAGCAATATTGATATCACGAATGAAATTGTGAACAGCGAAAGTAGCTCGCGGAAGAGGTGAAGAATCCCGGTTTAATTTGAGTAAAAAGCCGGTATAGTGTGAACACTAGTCCTTGAGTATATTGCATTCGTATATACTCCTCGGATGTATAACATCAACACGCTGTTGTATTGTGGGTTTTACAAATTTCCTCGTGTGGTTGGTCGAACAACGCGCGCGGATAATCGCACAAGCCATATAATCCACTATAAGTACGAATCATACTTAGCAGGAGATCCAAAACCATATGTTTTCGCGATTCGCAAATGACTTGCTTTTGTATTGGCGATGATTGGCGTAAATTTGGCCGGATTTCACTAGCTTCAGAGTATCTTCGTGCGCAGCGCGAATTTTTTTTTACTAAAGCAAAACAACCGTTGCTTTGTCTTGTTTACGGAAAAGAAGCCTAATCTCAAGCAGGAAAAGATGCTTCTACAAAAATATCCTGGCCTCAACAGCTTCAAGCCTCTACAAGGCAAGGATCCTACCAAGATCACTAAGAAAGATGCTACAAAGATGAGAGACTTTGTGGCGAGAAGTGACGACCCTGATGTTACTGAAGATGGTCTAGCAATGTTTGTCGCCGGAGCGTTCTTGCTGGTTACCCTTTGTGCGACGGGTTTTGCCTTTTACATTGGTATCAGTGAACATGTCAACAGAGACGCCTGATAACGCAAAATGTCTGCCGGTGTAGGAAGAGATGAGGCGTTATAGTTTCACTGCCGTCCGCGTGCATCAAGAAAGACATGGTGTCAGTAGCAAAACGGAACGCATAATAGTTGCTTTAATAGCAATACTGAAAAGAATGTACGGTTTCGCACCAGATATATGCTGCCACAAGCTTCTACTACGTAGTACTCCGAAGTAGTAATAATTACGTCGGCAAAATTGCAAACAGCGTAACCAATTGTTCCCCAGTATATTGCACGGAACCTAATTCGTCAACACATTGCGAGTATCCTTATACCCGGCGGCTCCAGGTGGAATTGGACCGAAACTCCGCTAGAATTGCCGGAATGCGCGCCAGCAGATCAATCCATACACCGGAAAAGGGAATCCGCTGGAATTGGCCCAATTCTGCTGGAATTCTGGTCTTCGGTGGAGTGCAAGTAAAGTCCAATGGTATGGATGGAAGGGTGAAAATGAAGCAAACCCATAGTCCCCAATACAAAAACCAAGTTTGATGTACTGCATCCCCCATCTGCTTCAAACTCTTTCCACCGCCTATTCAATGCAAATGATTGACTCTTAAACATTACAGAACCAGGGTGCGCGAAAATCTGAATGTTATTTAATTGAGGACCTTGCCTTGGGTCAATCAATAATTTGTTTATTGCCAATTAAAATCCAACCACAGCCATCATGGTTTTAACGTGAGCTTAAGCCAAGTGTGGACGACTGAAACGTGTTGACGAACAACTAATTATGACACTTGATAGCAATAGCAGGTATGTGTACTAATAGAAGGGCATTTGAAAAGAAATTATGATCTTGTCATTGCCTTCTACCCTGATATCCTGCCACATGCTTTCTGGAATATGGGGTTGCTCAATTTCTTTTATAGGGAATTTGTATGGGATAATTGACAGCGATTGAACTCGCTCGATTGCTTATTGAATGGGAATTAATTGAAATATTTGATGAACAAACTGTTTTTCGCGCAACCCTGTAACAGAACCCCTTTGGTGACAATAAATCAAGAAAATGCAACAATTAATCTCCGCCAGAATGCTCTCTGAGGGTACCTTTTAGTGTGGAGTCAACGCCTATGGGTTTCTCACATTATGGACTATGATGGATGGAAGCGATTTTCTTCCCCTTCCATCAATAGTACGTACCAGGTAATCATTTGCGGACCTCTGGCAGCAACGCTCGCGGGGTCGACAGTGGTGACGAAGTTAGCAATAAACCGTGACCCGCCAAAAAGGTGTGTCGTCCGGGTTTTTGGTCGTTCTGGTAGCAGGAAGGTATAGGAGATCAAAGTGAACTGGACGATCATGTAAACACCGTAAAAGAAACTACTACGCAGTTTGACTTCATGTGAATTTTATCTCGTGCTGAAACATTTCTGAGCGTAAAAGTGCCAGCATATTCAAGCCTCTTTCGCCTTGGGATGAGCCGCCTTCCAGTACTTGGAGCAGTACTTCCACAGCAAATAGTCGCTGTCATTGTTCAGCTGGGCTACATTCATTTTCATGAGCTTGTTTCAGATGTCTAGCTTTTCGGACATCGACTTGGAGGTAAACCCCATGCTGTCGATTTTCTTGAACAGCTCCTCGTTCTGCTTCAGTACCGCGGCCAGGGCATCATCGTCGGTCTTCAGAGACAAATTGGGGAGCGATTTGCTCCTGGTTAGTTTGACAGTCATATTGGCTGTTGCTTGGGACAGGAACTTCTCAGAAACCGCTCGAGCAAGTTTTGCTATCGCTCTTTCCCCCGCCTCGTCCTCGTCATCATCGCTATCTCCCTCGAGTTCCTTACCAATCCTCAAGAATCGATTTTCCTTGCCGACGTTTGGAAGGGTGTCAACCGAGTTCATGAGATTCGAGGTGACCACTTCGGACAGTTTGTTACTATTTAACCCGCCGGCGGTCGAGACGGCGTCACAGGTAGAAAGGAGAGTGGTCACCGCTGCGAGAAGGAAGACGTAACCAAGACGCATGGGTGACAGTAAATGGTGGATCGTTCGGGGGGGGGGGGGGGGGAGGGTAGACAGCAAATTGCAGAATAGGCACGATGTACTACCTTTTGGTTGGGCTATGCCCTGTAGCCCCCCCGTACTTTATCGATCGCGTGCACATCCCATACTGTACATATCCGGGAAATAGCATTTTCCCGAACAGAAACCAGCTTATGGAGAGCGGTAGACTTCTTCACATCGTTATTGAAGAACAAATATTATCGACCTAGCAGATATTTAACAGGAGCGACCTCAAAATCCTGTGCATGCGTGCTTCCGCGAGAAGACAACTCGGACGTTTACTCTTCTTTGCGAGACGAAGTGGGATTGTTCATTGGGTGTAAATTTTAATATATTGTGTAGCTCGCGGAAGAGGTGCAAAATCCGTCTTAACCTGAAGTGAAATTCGGTATACCACAAGCTAAAGTGGCGTTTCATTTGGAATATTTTAAGTATTCGCGTCAGAATTCTTATACCGGCGCTATAAGACCGCGTGTAGCAACAAGGCACTAAAAAGTTACATTCTCAGACTCGTTTTCATTATAGAACGAAGTTTCGGAGGTTGGTGAACAATGAGCTGGTTAAGCCTATCTTAAACTTAGAGAGCATTATATTAAAACGAGAGAACGAATGTGATATTCGTGCTATCTGATAACTGAAAGTTCATAGTGAAAACTACTCTGTTCGTTGGAATAGCTATTAACCATACATTAACCAAATTATGTAGGAGCCTTTAATTTAATTTGACCAGCCGACTAAGCATGTTCAATTCTAATTAAACATAATGCTTTGATCAGTTAAGCACTACCAAGTCAGATTATAGTTAGCTGTTTTTAGTACTTTAGGGTTGTCACTACAACGTTCACAAATAGATGTATACTGTAGACGCTTATTGCTTCGTCCTGTGTCATCAAAGTTGGCATGACATCATAGGATGGGCTTGTTCTTGCGTGCCCACGCAAGCATAGGTACAATGAGTTCATCAGCAATTTGCGCAGACCGTGCTCTATGATCAGCCCAAGTAAAGCATGTGGATTCTCTTTACCTTCGCTAAGATACATGTAGTGGGGTGAATCTCCTTCTCTAGTTAGATTTTTTCCCTCAAACACGTACAGTGCAAAGGGTCTACCAGTACAGAAACAACTGTTGTCCCTGTAGCAGCCTCATCCTCTCGAGGTGAGAAGGTTCTTGAAAACTAAGGTCTAAAATCTCGCCACACCAACAAATGCGTTTCAGTTGTTTGATCGTTAAGCTCAGTTTTTTACGTCTTTAGTTTAGCTGTATTACCAGTTTGAGAGAGAAACTCTCAAACTCAGCACGCATGGATGAGCCCCAGCGCATTTTTGCTGTCGCTAGTGGTTTAGTGGAGGGATTAATGCTGCTTCAAGGCTGATAAAGTATCATACTTAAGTATTTTCCATTTTTTAAATAAGCTTTTACGTTTACACTTTAAAAAGTGTGAACGGTATGGGTTGTGAGATTATGAGTTTGATTCGGCAGTGTTTTTGTTTTTTACGCCTACCGGTAGATAATGGGGCTCTGTCATCTCGTACAGATACCCCTCGCCGACTTAATACCATCCGTGGGCGACCTTGGTATCAAGTACAACAACATATTAAATTCCACTCAAACCCCTTGGAAATCGCCAAGGTGATAAAGGGAAATCCTGTCCTCGCCAAAATATTGAGCAGTAATCCTGCCCTGGTCAAAACTTTCCAGAATAACCCCCTGTTGAGAACGACGGTTGACAAACCGCAGAGGGACAAGACGCTACCGGTAGTTATGACCATTGTAGTGAGGCGACTGCTCACGTGGGTGACTGACGCGCGCCGGAGCGCGAAGTTGAGGTGATCGACTTAACAGACTAGCTGGTGTGGCAGACACCATCAGAGACGGTGACGAAGGAGTGACGTGGGAGCAGTATGGTGGCGGACGCGAGCCGGTGGGCTGGAGCCACAAGTTGGAGGCGGTAGTAGTTGAAGTGGACGCCGTCAGAAGATCGCCGGGGAGCGGATGTGGAGGACGGAGTAGCGGAAGCAGAGCCAAGGAGGCGGGGCGACGCCAGAGCAAGGGACGTGAGGCCAGGAGGTCCCGAGAAGGGAGAGGAGCGAGCAGAAGTAGGAATGAGCCCCCCAGTAGGGTAGGTGGCTTCGTAGGAGGGCAACGGACGTGCGGTCTGGCACGCCCGACCCTCAGTTGCGGTTGTTCCAGACAGAGGAACAGTTAAGACTAAAGACAAAGGGGAGTTGGCACCGAAGAGGTTCAAGAGCTAAGGTGAGACGTTAGGAGCCAGTAGACCGCGTGTGTGTGCGAGGGCGGCGGACAGTAGGGTGACGAGGACTGTGGCTAGCGACCACAGAGGTCGAAAGCGGGCTAGACGTAGACGCCTTCGACCGACAACCAGGACAATGTGGTCTACCTGTGCTGAGTGGTAGACTGCGGCGTCCATTGTATGTGCATGTGAAATACGGTGAAAGCAGTGGCTGGGCGCAGCTCACAGACCCTTCCGGGGGTGTCAGTGCCAATAGAAGCGTCCTCCTTGTCGTCCCTATTCCGGCTGGGACCAGTAGCTGTCTGGTGGACGCCGTACTGCCTCAACACCGTGGTCGCTCCGTCTCCCTGACTACCTATCTTGAGCACGGAAGCCCCCTAAGTTAGTCGACCGTGGCTGAGGCTGAACAGGCCGGTTGAAAGAGAATCAGCACCGTGACGAGCCACGACGACACCATCAAGAGTTTTGAGAAGAATCCTGCTGATAACAAGCTCAATATGCTGAGAAAGATCCCTAGTGGACTTATCGAACAGAGTGTCACAAAACTTGGCGCGGTGGCGGTCAAATCCTCCGGCACACAAGCGAACTACGAGCGTTTTTCATTTGTGGTGGGTCTAGTTCTCTTGGTAATTTTCGGTGCGAGCATTAGTGAATTCATAACTACTTCAGTCCGTAAAATAACACGGTTATCATTGAATACACATGCATGTTGCCACGGGTGAGACTCAAAACAATAGTCATTCCATCGTAAAAAGAATCCAAACCAACCTTGCGAAATATTTTGAATGAACAGTTTGGTTGATGCAGTTAATTCACTAAAACTAACTTTGTTTCTGTAGGTGTGCGTAGTGTAAAGATATGAATATTCCGTGCCACCTATTCACGAGTCGCGTCTTCCTTCCAGTCGACCATCAGCTGGGTGATCGCATCGAGACGCCCTGGGAGATTTGGATCGAAGACTTGTTCGCATACTACCTTGCGAATGAAATTCTTCACGCTGGTGTACGTTGTAAGAAGAAGAGCTATCTTCAACACGTTGAGCGGTAAGTGCCCATTTTCACTTTCG
This sequence comes from Phytophthora tubulina, assembly GCA_014706135.1. NCBI lineage: Eukaryota > Oomycota > Peronosporomycetes > Peronosporales > Peronosporaceae > Phytophthora > Phytophthora tubulina. The sequence continues at coordinate 728,960 of JACBOY010000200.1, forward strand.
TTGAGCTTCCGCAGTGTCTTCATCATTTTGTACTTGGCCGCAGTCACGAACGCATCGTACTTGAGTTGTCGTGGTACATGTGCTTCGTCCAGAAGAAGACTGACCAAATACTACATTGTAGGTGTCATCTCAAGGCCACGAAGAGCTACTGTCTTGAATGCAAGGAGAATTGCCTCAGCTGAAGCGTATTGCTCATTGTTCAAAGCCTTCATCAAGGAGAGATGGCTGCCATTCGCTGCTTTGACAAACGCCGCATCCATCGTCGCCGAACTGAACCAATAGTCGTTCATCAAAGTCTCTACAACGTCCACGTGGCCGTTGCGAGCTGCTGCCACAAAGCCTGCGTCAAATTTTTCCAGTAAAAAGCAGAAGGTTTTTTATCAAAAACGCGACCACTTTAGTCTTGCCACAAGCTGATGAGCATACAAACGCATTGCTGAGCGAGTTCGTGGTGTAGGATGTTTTTCGTGCCTTTTGGTACAGAAATTTCATTCCATCGATTTGTCCATCACGCGCGAGGCAAACGAAGAAGTTTTTTCTGGCATACCGCTGTCGATAGCCATTGTGAATTCTTATCGCGAGTTTCACCCATATCCACTGCTGTAACGAAAGCTTGAACCAAATCCCAGCTAAAGTCTTTAAGACCGAGCAGGAACTCCACAACATCTGTGTGATTTTCCACAATAGCGTACGACAGAGCGTCCTCACCGGATCCGATTTTGTTTTCAAAGGGAAAGTTTCGTGCATAATTAACTAAGAATTTCACCACTTCCAAATGACCGTTTCCTGCCGCTCCTTCCAGAGCTGAACCTGCTGCTGCGTATGTATCATTTTTATCACTTTCACTCTCCAAAGACCCCAACTCAATGGTTTCAAGTAAAAAGCGCAACACATTGAGGTGTCCTTTTCCAGCAGCAGCCACGATGGCTTTTAACGAAATTATCAATAACTCCTTAAGTTGCTTGTGCATACAGCACTCAAAGGCATCCAGCAGGACTTCCAGAACATTGTCATTGCCGTTAATTGCAGCGGCAAGGAGGGTCTGGTCGTCCATTACGTTGCAACCAAATGTCTCTTCAACCTTCCGAAGCCATTTCTTTGTGCCCATAGTTGCTGCAACGATGGCAACTTTGTCGGGGGTCATCAGACTCGAGTCGATGAGGGCCAAAATATGTGTAAGGGTCTGGATTTTTTTACTGGAAAGCTGAAACCTAAAAGGTTAGTAGACTGAGGCGAACCTTCTGATGTACGTAGTCGTTTCGGGGAGGATGTGGACTGCGAGGTTGAGCTGTCGCGAGGTCTTTTCATTGATGAAGCTGCCATTGTGCCTTTTGTTACCTACCTTGGCGGCAAATTGAGAAATGGCGGGAAAGATACCACAAAAACATACATATTTGGGTAAAGTTGCCTTTCAGTGTTGGGTGCTCATGGCAGAGAGTAATTGAAGTAAATCCGAGTCAATGTAGGCATCGAACTGCGACTTTATGAAGTAAAACTCACTGTTTCTTCTAAAAGTGTCAATCCTACAAAGGAGACTAAATAGCTTGGCGTTGAAAATATCAAACGCGTTGTCGTGGAAGCAGAGCCCTTGCTAACTGAAGTGGAAGAGGTGAAAGCCTCATTTTCTCCACAGAGCGGTTCGAATATGACTTTCCGGATGAAGCGCGTGGCTTTGCTGTTGAAGGTCGCTTTTAAGCAGTCAGGTGCTTTTGCAAAAGCACCAGACTGACTAAACTGGAAGTATCTGACCGAATTGCACATTCCTATCCGATGTCACGAGTGAGAACGGTGGACGCCGTCTGGGGTACGGTTGTAACCGTCCCCCCCGTGACATCCGATCGACGAGTGAGATCCTGCTTGAAGACCAGCTGGACGAGGATGACCTGATCGAGCAGTCATCGATGAAGCAGCGCCTGTGAACTGGTGTGTCAAGACTCAGGACACACTAACAAAGGAGACGACGGTTCAGGAAGTGGTGCCTGACCGAGAATGGAAGCAGTGACGCCTTCGCCGACAGGATCCGAAGCGACGACGAAGGACGGATGCCATGGACAGTGACTTGGCTTGGCCAGGAAGGACGGCTCGGACCTGGGCGGAAGGGGTGTAGTGTACCCAGGAAGACGTTGAAGGATGAAGGTTGGTGCGGAGTGGATCACTCCAACGCAGGTTAGTTTAGGTCAGTCGTGAATTTACCTTGGAAGCAACAAGTTGATTTCTTCTACATTTCAACTTCGTTGGTCAATAGCTGAAAGCTCTTAACCGTCCTACCTTCTATGCAACGCCGACAGTCCCATCCAGGGACGACTCGCGACACCGAACACCTCACCGATCTGCAATTTCCCTTACTTTAGTGCTTCCTTCAGCACATCGAGCGGACAAACAGCGGCACAAAATGTTTTTAGTTAGACTGAGCCGCTTTTACAATCCCTTTGTGCTTCATTTCGCTTTTCCGCAAAGATAGCCATTTTTCAGATGAGGCTTCAGATGAAGTTTTGGCTCGCGCAAGTTTTATCTGTAGCCCCATTTGAAAGGTGGCCATCTTCGAGTAAGGGCTTCACGATCGTGAACTTCTTTTTCGTCTTAAATTTTCAGGGAAATTACACTCCTGCTTGAGCAAGAGCTCCATGATGTCCATGGAATACAAATAAGCAGAAATCATCTTCCTGGGATAGCAGCATGTAAGTGCTGCAGAGCAGCTGCCTGGGATTAATTCGCCTTTCTCTTGAATTAAACTTGATTTTTGTATTGAAAGTGTCCATCACGCTTTTCACGTCATTTCCTAAACTAGTGTTGCACGTGAATTTGGGCAATATCCTAGTATTAGCGGCTCTCAGTGAATTGTTCTGGACGTGGCCACTCCGATCGATCAAGTTGATCAAGAAAATGCCACCTACTGTACTGCACGTGCAGAGCGTTGAGCGCCACAAACATTTTTGAATGCTGTGTCATTACAATTAATGCACGGGTTTGCAACTTCCTTTTTCATCTTGGCACGCCCTCCTTCAGCTCAAAAGCTTCATGTTTAGGTTCTCCCGTCACAGTGCTCGGACATTACAATATAGAAATGTATTAACTGTTTCGCACAGTTATATTAAATAAATGCAGCATGAAAGAAACAATAATAAAGAAATGCATAATACCTATTGTATTGCTCATCAACTTCAAAACTCATCAGCGAGGTAGCTCCCAATCTTGCGGGTTCATACCAAATTTAGTCGTATTAATTGATGAGTGAATTGGCAAAAGAACTACAACCGTGAGGCGGGGTCTTGAGGAACAAGAAGGCCGCAAAGGAAATTTTTGACCTCTCTATTTACCATTATTATAATTTATAATTTATAAACACAGATTTTGACTTGAAAAATGACTCTAAACTATGAAAACAATAAATGCCTGTACACAACATTAATACGCTGGATTGCTGCTGAACAATAATAATAAATGAGGTAGAAAAATACATACGTTATTTATTATAATATATTTATTCCAGGCACTGTTCCGTCAGATCCCATCGTTAACGTCGTCAACTACTCTTGCAACTCCGTGACTTCTTCAACCTTAGCAGGCATCTTCGTCGTTGCTAGCCACCACCGTAGAGTAAAAATACCCAAAAATAACAATTCCTCGCCTCAAGTACAATTCTCATTTGCATTTTTTCATCCACTGGCTATCCCAGTCTCCGCATTACCACTAGTTCTAACCCAGCTTGCTCCCTATTGTCCGTCTATGAGACAGGGTGAGTTTGGCAAGAAATGTAGTGGTGGCTGATTACGAATATTTCAGTTTACGTGGTAAGAGATGACGATGGTATAATGCTGGCGATACAGCACAGTATTGCCACGATTTAGTGCCATCGGAGCAATGTTTGGATTAGTTCCCTGATTAGTGTTGAAACGATTGCAGGTGGATTAGTGCCAAAGATCGCAGCTTACAAATAAGTGTCAAGACTGCAAAGCGAACACCGTGGAGACATGCACGCAGACCTATTCGTACACCTGGCTCACGGATAAGTGTTTTGCTTGCCATACCTCCCACTTTAGCATTTGCTCTCAAGCCTCCACTTGTCAAGATGACCGCCAGGTCCAATTCAATTGCGCGTCTCAATTGCGTTGTACATCTGCTGATCGTCACGTTACTCGCAAGTTCTGGTGCTGCCTCGGTGACTGTGGACTCGAAGATGGTCATTGCCAATGATGCAGCGTTGAATCGTGTTGTCGGAGTTGATCTAGATGATGTTCGATCCAAACGGTTTTTGAGGGCTGAACTCGGCATGGTGGCAGGTGAAGACAACGATGACTCCGAAGACAGAGTACTTGGTGCGAATATTCCCGGCGTTGCGAAACTTGCTGAGTCGGTATCACAAAAACTTTCTGGGACTGCGCAACTCAAGCATTGGGCTAACTGTAGTGTATCCCGGGGTTTTGTGTAAGACCGAAACTTGAACACGACGATGCGGGGGCTTAACCCGCACGGAATAGAGCCGAATGTATTTGTCTAACTAAGCAACCACTTGCGCAGTTGATAGCAAATTGTGAAGTGAGGTCGAGTTGAGGACTGCCAACTCTCTCTCTCATACGCATAGGGCATCTCTCACTGGCATGTCCAGTTGAGAGGCAGTCAACTTGAAGTTGCCTTCAAGTTGAGAGACGGACTGAAGTGGTAAGCTGCTCCGATCCACAACAGTCAAGCCCAACGGAAATGTATCCTCGTACACTAGTTCCTCATGTAAGCTGAGTCAGGCACTGACAGCCGGACCAGTTATAACAGGTAGTCAACGACTGGCAGTCGTTGGACACTTCTTGGTAATCTGTGATCTCCTTCTGGCGTGTACGACGAACACTCGTGGTGGAATCAAGCTTGTAACGCCTGCATCCACTACACTAACAAGGAAAAAACTGTCGGCGATGTTTTCAATCTTCTCAAGCTGAACGGGGCACAGACCGACATTTTGAAGAGTCCACTGTTGAAGACTTGGTTCTCCTACGCGGCGAAGCTGGATGAGAACAATCCGTTCGAATTTCTGTTTCAGCAGCTAATGAAGCACTTGGATGACGAAAGGCTATCCAAGATGATAGTTGCAGCAAAATTTGAGCCCCAAACGCATGACTACGCCGATAAATTGGAGGGGGTACTGTTTAAAACTTGGCTGAAGAGTGGGAAAACAGAGGATGATGTCTTCAAGTTGCTGGGGCTTAACGCGGAGGAAGGGGGGAAACTTTTTAAGAAACGGGTGCTGATGGTTTGGGAGTCCTACGTGACTAAACTCGATCAGAATCCTTACGAAATATTGTTGCTGAAGCTGAAGTCACACTACGATGACTACGGTTTGGCAAAAATGCTAGCTGCGTCAGGCGCAAAGGGGTTGGAGAGAGCACAAGAAGACATCTGGCTGCGCAATGGAAAAACGCTGACGACATTTTCGTGTTGTTACGACTAGAGAAGGAAAAAGCGAACACTGTGTTCAAAACCTCAATGTGGAATACCTGGTCTTCCTACGAGGCTAAGCTCGACAAGGAAATCAAGCCAGGTTAATGTTTAAGGCACTGAAAGCACACTACGGTGATGAAGGTGGGAGGACAGTGATAAATGGTGGGAGGAGAACAAAGGCCCTAGCTCCACCTTTGACGCATGCACAAGTTGAGGACTGGCTGCTCAATCGGAAAACCGCGGACCAGACCTTCGAATTACTGGGACTGGGGAAGATTAGCAGGGACAAACTCTTTCAAAGTCCGATGTGGAATACTTGGTCTTCTTACGTGAATACTTTGGCCAAGGGGGACGGAGACGAGCTGATTTATAAGACTCTGCTAGCGCGTTACGGTGAGGATGATGTAGCTGTAATGGTGGCTGTGGCGAAGGGATACGAAGCCTATAGGCGCAAGTATGGAGCAGGAAATTTTCGGAGCAAGGGGACAACTCCGGACGACATGTTCAAGCTACTGCACTTGGACAACGCGGATAGCAGTATCTTTGGGACCTCGGCGTTCGACACTTGGATGTCCTACGTGAAAAAGCTCAACAATGGCAACAAGAAGAACCCGGACGAGTTTATTGTTATCTCGGAGTTGTCGAAACGCTACGGCAATGCGGAGCTAGCAAGGATGCTCAATGACGCGAAAGTGCAAGCTTGGAAGGCAAACAACAAGCAAACACTGAAACTCACCAACAAGTTACAGACACTCCAGTTCAAGCAATGGATAAAGGAAAATACCATTCCAGACAAAGTTGACGACATGCTGAGCAAGCTTCCGAATGACAAGAGGAATGCAGGAGTGATGCGGAGTTTTAATGATTTCTACAACGCCAACGCCGCCAAATGACTTTGCCCAATTTTTCCAGGGGAATTAAGCACAAACGCAATACAAAAGATGTTCCAGATGGAAATTTATGCCGTGTGGTCTCGTGTCTTAGTCTCCGTTGAAATGACAAATGCGTGGCTTTGCTATCAAGTCCGTCGTCCACTACATTCGGCTCATGTCCGTTGCTAAGCAAATACTACCGATAGATGCCAGCTCCAATGGTTGCTGTGGTACTGTAAGCCGAGTATTGAAAGAAAAAGCATCAGTAAATACATGTAACGTTACAAGCGAAAGTTTGCCACGTCCAAAGTAAGATGATTATACGCCACTGCTGTTCAATTAGCACTCGCTCGCATGCTCAAACATGAATCTGGCAACGCTTTTAATGACCCGTTAACGTTGCTTTCTTCAAAATGGTGCTGATCTGTTCCGTAAGCTACAATATTCGGAACATGGGGCAGCAACCATTGCAGTGCTTCAGCACAGCGTCGTGCACGGCATCCCAAGAATTGTCGTCTGCTTCCGATTTGGCCACTGGAGACAGCAATTCCCTGTCAGTCGATCGACATTTCCTTACATTAAGCTACTCGCTCGTGCATCAGGGCCGCGTTGTGCTTTCAATAGTGGGGCAGATCTAGGTATTATATGACGGGCAGCATAGTGACTTCTTGTCACGGGAATAGTACAATAGGTGCAGCTGTACGATGCCGCATGCTTCGCACCGCATTATCAACACACCAGTTGGTGACTGAATAGGGACTGCTCCCTAGCCAAGATCAGACCGTCACGAACATCAAAACGATCCAAAGACTGCAGGAATGCAACTGAGTCAGAAGCAACTGTGTCGTGCTCAGCCCCGTGGTAACATGTTGAAGAGCAGGTGGCGCTCGAATAAGGACTTCAATCAAGCTAGATGACAGCAGTCCTCGGTCAGACGCTGAATTCATCAGATCCATGGAAGCGCTTGACAAGGTTTTCTGGTTACGATCGCCAGCCCTCGTTGCCTCCGCGATGCATATGTGACAGAGGGCACCAATGCTATTATAATAGGAAGAGGACATGTAACGTGCATGTGTAGCGGCAAACCGCGACTCGCAGGCAAATCAAACGGGCACCAACTAAAAGTTATCGCAGTGTGTAATGTAGCGACTTGAACCCGTATATCTCCGCCGCACCTTCTGAAATGACCGCAACCTTCAACGCTCAACGCCCCTAAAGCTTCGTCTTTTTGACGCTCTGCACTGCTTCCGGTCCCACACACAAAGCCTTGGGCTTATCCTTCCCACTTTCGGGCGATGTCGATCAACGGTTCTGTACGAAAAGTTCCCCCACGGCGTGGCGGCATGAACTCCAGGACTCGGATCAAGCCTTGAAGCCACCTATCTGAAGATGGCGTCCGCAACTCGCCGCTCTACTTTATTGTTTGCGGCGCGTACCGTAACGCAACACGGCGCTGCAAATTGCAAATTGTCCACGCCAGCACCCCCAAACCTTGAAGAACTTGTGCCTGTGTGCTGTCGGGTGCAGATAAGCAAGCCAAGCCAATTGTACACCTGTGTATGCACTGCTAAAGGCTCTGCGGCAACCGAGTCCCTATCTTGCACAAAGCGGCATTCGACGTCACCGAAAATCGGATGGTGCAAAGACCCCCGCACCGCCTCTATCGATGATGAGCCTCAAAGGCAACAAATTAACTGCTGGCTGTTATCGTTTCTCCTCGACACTCACAGCGATCTTATCGTTGCCGAAGGTGTTAACCAGATACAGCAGCAAAATGCCAGGCAGCAAGCACCGAGCCAAAAGCTGGCGCCGCTCACGTTGCGTGCTGCTGAGCAGCATCCGTCCCCCGAAAGGCGAAGCTCGTGGTACAGTCGAGCCTGTCGTCCGATCGCGGTACACGCAGAGCTCCGCATCGACATACAAACTCCAAGTGAACCCCATTATCGTCGTCTCGAAATGACTGCAGCATTAAAACGGCTGATCACTTGATCTCACTATGTGAGCCGGACCTCATGGCCAGCTGTCATTTGCAAGAGCTGAAGCAGACCCGGCGTTACGCCACCAACTCGACCGCCTCCACACAACCGCAGATCGACGTGCGAGCACGGCACGGCCCCACGACGGCTGAACGGACGCTGGACGGCGCACACAATCGAATCCCCGACCGCGGGTTCCCTCCTTTTCTCGAAGGGCTCATTCTATCTCTTTATCTATCGCTAACCACCGTCCAGCATGAGTGCAGGGGCCATCATCGGCATCATCGCAGCAGTCCTCGTGGTGTTGGGCGTCGCAGGCTTCTTCGTCTACCGCTACATGGGTGCTAAACGTCAGGACGATGAGAAGCAGTTCATGCAGGACTATCCAGCGCCTAAGGTCACTACTACGGAGCACAATCAAATGTCCGAGACCAACACGCAGAACACCCCAACCGAGTACGACTTTACCACGTTGGACGTGCCGTCCACCAAGGCCACGCCGGACCCGTTGGGCGGTTCAATTGCCATGCTGCACGCCGTACCCAACAGTATGCCCAGTCCGTCGCAGGAGCCGACACGGTACAACTTCGACCCAGCGCAGTCCACAGTGAATGGTGCTGCGCCGTCCACGTCGCCATTTAACAAGAAAGATGCTGTCCAGGCTTCGCGTCCTAGCAACAGCAACTTCGAGGCTCATTCGATGGAATTCAACGCTGCTCCTGGCAGTTACGCAGAGTCTTACAACGGGTCGTACGCGGGGTCTTTTGCTGGTTCCATGGCTGGATCGTACGCCAATTCGTTCTCTGGGACGTACAATGGTCAGGGAGTTCTCAACTCGTTCGACGGCAGTGTCGATGATTTCGGACGGGATACCGTGGGGACGACTGTGTCTGAGGCCCTGGAACGACAGAGTGAAGTGCCGTCTGGAGATAATGAGCAGTCTCACTGGATGGACGACATGCGAGGCACCAACGACAGCTACGCCATGCTCGAGTCAGGATCGTTCGACCGTACGTCGGCGCTTTCGCGCTTCTCCACGGACTCGGACCTCACAGGCCGCCCTACGCAGTCCTAAACCAGAGAGGAAGGAAGGAAGAGAGATGTGTATCTATAGTAACTGGTTAGGACATGCACTCCAATGGTTGAGCTGCAGTGCCAAAATGAAACAAAAGTTTTGAATGTCGTGCATCGATTGCAGCACTAAGATACGCATTACTCCAATGAGCGAAGACTGCAACACTGACGAACAACATGGCGAATAGCGCTAGTGATCATGCATGTATGTATTTCGTCCTAGAGAAGTCTCAGTCCTGTACATCTGGGCTTCTAATTGCTGTCGACTGCTCATCGGCGAGCGGGGCCTCCACGCTTCGGAAGCGGGAAGTGGAGCGGCACGGAGAGAACTGCACGGTTAATCTGCTTCTTGGACGCCAGCGACGACGCACTGCCGTAGACGGCCGTGTCAGCCTTCGCCTTCTCGACGATGCAACCCAGTTGGCGAGCGTATGACTGAATGTGGACGGAAGATTTCTTCAGGTCGTTGCCAACCTCCGTGAGATCCAAAGTGAAACCATTCACAGTAAGTGCCACCGCGATAAGGTACAAGCTGAGCTTGTCCTTCATGGCCTTGGACTGGAAGTACGACGGGTAGCCGTTGGTGCCTTCGCTAATGTCCGTGAAGAGCTTGAGGAAGTGGCGCACGACCACGAGAGGGATACCCTTCTCCTCACTGAAGACAGCAGCTGACTTGCGCAGAGGGAATCGCGAGTTGTAGAAGTCGATCATGTATGCCAAGTACGCGACGAGGCACATCTTGTTGACGTCGTACGGTGCAGGCAGAGAAAGCATCAACCGCGTGGGCAGCGACGCCAGGTTCAAGCTGGCCGCGTACTCCGCCACACTCGTGGTCTGCAGCGCCTCAATGACCTCCTCAGCCATGATGGTCAGTGAATCCATGACATTGTTATCCATAACTGTACAGCAGACACCAAAACACCCATTAGAACGTCGCTCACCACAACAATTACACCGCAGCAATCCAGAAACTTACACTTCGTGAGGTCGTAGACACGGTCGGGCGTAGGTGCGTCGACGTCGCACGGCGGCAGAAGAGCATTGCGTGTAGCCGCAAGTGCAGCTCCTTCCTTAGTGTAGTTTCCGTCCTGAGCACGTTCCTCCTCAAGTTTGCGCTTTGCAGCCGAGATTTTCTTCTGCAGTGTCTGGCTAACCGAAGTAGCGCCACTAATATTTTCAAGATCCACGATGTTCTCCTCACGATTCTTCTGCATGCGTTTGCTCTTCTTGCTACCGAAAACCTCAACCAGATCACGTCTCTGATCCATGAAGTTCTTGTCCTCTCCACGATTGTCATCCACGTTCTCGGACGAGTTCTTGATAGCTTGTTGCATGACGTAGATCTGGTTCACATTGCACAGTCGAACCTCCTTCGTCTTCTTGTCATACACGCCCACAGCGTAGTTGGCGAAGTCGTGACTTGAGCCCAAGTAGCCAAAGTTGGCGCCTTGGTACGCCACTTTCTCGGAGCTGGAAACCACCAGTCGCTGCTTCTTTGCAGGGTTCTCGAACACTTCGAACGCCAGGTCCTTGCGCTGACTCGGCGGTGGTGGGCCGTTGCGGAATGTTGCTATGAAAGCACCAAAAGTTTCAATAAGTCAATACAAACAGCGACATAATGACAATGCAATGGTGGTTAATGGTACAATACGCACCAACGACGGGGGCCGTGCTGTCGAAAGCCTCCTGATGCTGGAGATGAACCTTCACGCGCTTGCTCATGACGACGTTAGTAGCTCCTCAGTGCCAATTGCTGGTGTGTACGCGACGCAACTCTTCCAGCCATATCACTGCGTCTTGATTGGCTAGAAATCCGTACTCACCATCACTCTATTATTGGTTGAAAATAAAAAATAATACATTATTCTTACTGGTTGAAACCATTAAAACTGAATTATCAGATTCAACCAATCCCATCACGAAGGGATCCCCCATCAACAAGGGGACAATAGAGATCATCACCATGAGCGCCGATACCAGCGCCACGGACGCCATGACGTCGTGTCTTAACCTCATGCGCCGTATGCCACCGCGTGAGGTAGAGACGGACGTGTACAACCTCACACGTCTGGTGCCAGACATCGCCGATGAGCTGTACCAACGCGTGGATCAGCCGCTCCAAGTGGCTGTGGACCCTGCCAACGGCCGCAAGTATCTGCTCTGCGACTATAACCGCGACGGCGACTCGTACCGTTCCCCATGGACCAATCAATACGATCCTCCAGCAGCTGAAGGTGAAGGTTTCTACCCGTCCGAGACGCTGCGTGAGCTGGAAGTGCAGGCCAATGAGATCTTCGACTCGTACCGTGAATTGTACTACCAGGGCGGTATCTCGTCCGTCTACATGTGGGACTTGGAGCCAGGCTTTGCAGCCTGTTTCCTCGTCCAGAAGGACGTCGTGGACCAAAGATTCGTGGAGAAAGGATCGTGGAACTCGATCCATGTGATTGAAGTGCAGGAAGGCAGCGTCGTGCTGGACAAAGGCGTCAAGAAGGCCACGTACCGCCTGACGACGTCTGTGTTGTTGTCCATGAAGGTCAATCGTCCTGAGTTGGGAGACTTGACGCTGGACGGAACTCTTACCAGACAGGCGGAACGCACGATGGAGTTTGAAGACCAGTTCGCTCATGTGTCCAATATGGGACGCATGGTTGAAGACATGGAGATCGACATGCGCTCAAGTTTGGATGGACTCTACATCTCCAAGACTCGAGAAGTCATCAATGGCATGCGTAAATTGCAGCAAGGACCGGCCATGGCGAACCCGTTCGTCGGAGAACTGGCCGGCGCAGTGCTCAAGCACGGACAGAAGAAGCAGCAGGAGGAGTAAACTTACAATGGAAACCCGGACGCGAAGCGTAATTGATTCATGCGGAAATGTGTTTGGATAGAGATGTGTCGGTTTTGACTTCTGGGGATGGTAGGAAGAGATTACGTACTCGATATTTTGCTCGACCACATGCGATTCTTAGTGCAAGTCGGGTAAACTCGACATGTACAAGACGATGCAACTGAAGATGCGTCGTAAAATGGAATGTGCAAAATGTGTGGTCGACTCAGGATGCATTACGCTACTGGTAAGATGGCAGGATGTGCTTTTTCAGCCTACTTGGCGTTTTCCGCTTGCTTTTCGTCTTCTTACAACGTTTTTGGTCCTAAAACTTCAACTGGTGTAACAATGTAGCCATCTTCTGATCTGATGATGGCTACATTGACCATTCACTTTGCAATTGACAAGCAAGATGCCGCACCTCGAGCAGTTCTTCACTCATGGGGACGGTACGGGCTTCTGCGCAGGCTCCAACGCACCAGAAGACACGAAGCCAAGTAGACGAGAGGACGACAGCATCAAGGACAGCGGCGTATTGTTCCTGCACGGGCCCAAGGGCGCGGGTCAGACGTCGCTGCTGCTGCAGTTTGGCTTCACGCAAGTCAAGGCCGGCAAGAACGTAGTCCTCATCATGTGCGGCAACGCGGGTGCATCCCAGCAGCCAGCGGCCTCGGAGATCGTGCCACTTACTACCTGCTCTAAGTGCAACTTACCTGTGCAGACAGGAGAAAACAACGGCATCTGGAGCCGTATCAACATCAAGTAGCAAACATAATTATTGTATTTTATTAACTATATTACTAAGATAAATTATTGTATTAACGGTGTGTAGGTACCTTCGCAGCAGTGCAGAGTTGCAGCACTTCTTGTGCTCGTTGCACGTTGTGGACAAGGAGACGTCGGTGTTGCTGGTTGACGGCTTCGAAAGGTTCTTCGTGGACCAAAGGTGGCGTGAATTTGAGTTGTGGGGAGTTTTTAGTAGCTGGTACTGATGTGATAATGCTGCTATGACTGTGTAGTCACATGGGCAATGTGTACCAGACGCTGGCATTTTTGCTGGAAGCTCAGGACTACATGAAGACTGCTACGGGTGCTGGAGTTGTACTTGTTACGGGGACTACGGATGCGTTCCTTCTTCGGAATCGACTGTTGCTGCGTCGATGGTGCAGATTTTTGGAAATTGTACCTGACGTTGAAGAGCCTGATGTGTTTACTCTGCGGGAAGAGGTGGAGAATGCCGCTGATGTATGTGAAGACGTGGCAAAGATCCAAGTAAAATACGAGTTTGCACCACCAAGTGATGAAGCCAGCGGCAACTTTCAACTGCTGCACGTCCAAACACGTTCCGGATAAAACGACGAAATGCTGTGCGTATGGTTCCTCTCGTCTCCTTTTCTTTTTATCGGTTTAAATATGCGATGTCTGGTGCGGCTTTCTACGTTAAATGTCATACCTTACTCGCTGTCGTAAATTCCTCTCGTGTTTGTCTACCTATTTATGAGTGCGTGATTTAATCGTCCGTCGGCGCTGCCACAAAGTCTCCTGCTTGACTCTCAGCAGGTGATGTCTCTTCTGTTACAGGCGCAGTGGTTGATACCGCCTTCACAGGGGAGCTAGTGGTTCCGTTGCTTTCATCGGTTGCCTTCACTGGGGATGCTGGTGTGCTTGAAGCAGACGAACTATCCTGGCGATTCTTTATCCACCCACCTGCTCGCACAGTCTTAAGCTGTTCATGAAAAACAGGAAATAATTCAAGAAAACATCAGTCATGAGCACATGTCGTAAGGTGCAAGGACCATAACGTACTTCAGTAATTAGCTTCTTCACGCGGTCTGGGAGTAGGAAGTTTTCTTGAATTCGCACAAGTACTGCGAAATACTCGTCCATTGTTCGCCGAGAGGCCGGACTCGATCCATCGAGCAAATCACCAACCTAGACGGAAGTGCAGCAAAAAATGACAAACAATTAGCGAACAACGCAACAAGGTACAAGCCATGTAGTAGCACACGCACCAGGTTCAGAAGTCCACAGGCCGCCTCGATAATTTCGGCTTGAGGCTTCACCTCGTCATCAAGCATCATTGCCACGCAGACGTGCATGATGTTCTCGGTGAGCAACTGCCGTCGGAAGAGCTCACCAACAAAGCCCACATTTTGCAGCATGCACTTCCGTCGCCACGAATGCTGCGCCGCTCCGTTGCTTCCGTTCTTTTTGCTGGTCAGGTGCAAGGGTTGGCTATCAGGTTCTTCGATGAGGGATTCGTAGCACTTGGTAAGGAGAATCCGCCGAAAGTTGATGGTCTTCGCGCCGTCTTTGAACTCCGGCGTTCGCTCCGACATGCCCGTGCACAGCTTAGCATACGAAACGCTGGAAAATAAAGAATAACAGTTAGCCACATGAATTCTGGCTGTATCTCCCAGTTTAATGCAGGATGTACCTCAAGTCGGGGTTTGCTATTGCATGGTCGAAGAGCAGGCCTATAATTTCTTGCAGTGTATGTGTGCAGCTGATCGTAATACCCATAAACGACTCCAATATGGAGTTGACCGTATCTGGCTTGACGTCATCCAGCAATCTGTGCGTGGCAAGATAAATCAGTGTTAAACACACAGGTGTAGCAACATCAACCCATGTCTGGAGAGAACGTACGTAGCAATGCGGCGCTTGGCGATAATCGCTTCCTCGACAGGGTTAACCGGTTCGACCACGGGTACCTTACTCTTGCCATCCGATCCATTCGCAGATTCCTCAGCAGGCGGGCCTGTGTAGAGTCCCATGTTCATGGCCGCAGAGTATTCCGTCGGGTTGAAGTAGCACACCAAGGACGCGTCGTACGACATGACATTGCCGCGCTGTTGGCGACTTTTGTCCTTCTTGGCCTTTTTACCCTTGTTCTCGCCCATAACAGCATCAGCACCGATCGTATCCGCCCACGTAAAGTCCTCCGGCATCATTTCGTACAGTGGCTGGAACTAAAAGCAGCACGACAAATGATTTCTCAACCGTTAGGTCATCCAATTTCAATGCATATAACAACACCCAGCCTCACTAACCTGCAAAAGTTCTGCCACAGTGTACACCAACCTGCCTTTCACCTTGCTGCCAATTTTCTACAACAATAATTGCATCAGTTCTCTCTCTCAATTTACAAATATCAAATATCATCACAAAGTCCTCACTTTCAGCGGTGCAGTGTTCCTCACAACGTCAGGGATGCCATTAATCACTCGATCTCCCAGCGGCTTGAACTGTACACACAAACACATGCGTTTAAAAACCTTCTGCACCTTTAACATCCTCTTCATCTCTTCCTTACCGCCAGTAAATATTCCTTCGAGTAGATGAACCTGTCATGTAGTGGTGAGTATCCCTCCTGTAACGCAGCCACATCATTCGTCAATATTCCAACAGCCAATCACTGATTGTCACTATGCTGTCCTCCCGTACGTAGGAAATGGGGTCTCCATTCTCATCCAGTGCCACGTCATGTCCGAACTCGGCAGCACGCTCTAATGCCGTCTTGCTATTGGCTGAAACAGTTGCAGCAGCTGTCACTGGCGTCTCCACTTCGTTCTTCTTGACTGGCGTCTTGTTATCGTTGCTGGGTGCTTTCTCCTTAACTGGAGACGAAGATTCAGCTGGAGAAGCAGCTACTGGAGCAGAGAAACTACAATAAAAGCAGGAAATTAAGGTCAGAATTAGGAGGTTAAGAGGTAGCAGCAGGAAGAGGTGACGTACGTGGGGACCCACTCGCCCGCGTTCGGGTTGAGCTTGGACATGCTGCGGGGATGGAGCTGCTCGCTGGCTGCTATTCGTCTGTCTTTGCTGGCGATACAAATATCAAGTCAATTGATTTGGGACTAAATGATTGGTCGAAATGATATCACATGGTTATTCCGCTATACCAATCTTGATACATGTAGAACTAGGCCATTGCAGTGCAATTTGTACGGTGTTATTCACCTGTAGACGTGTTTCTGACCTATACGTTGTTTGGAATAGGTACTGGTAAAAGATAATGGCTGGAAATTTTGAATCGGATACTTTTTGTATTTTGGATCGGACACTTTCGAAAATATATGCTTGGTCGGATACTTTTGCATGGTTACCCTTGTTACTAGTGACCAACCGAGCCGAGCGAGCGCAGCGGCATCGTTAAACATAACCAACATCGCTCGCTTCGCTTCGCTCACAATCACGTTCTCAGCGTGAGCTCCTCGTTTGCACCGCCAATTTCGCTTCGCTCATGGCGGGCAAGGCGTCGGTAATTAGATAGTATCTCCTTGTTAGGGCAACTACTCCGGCCCACGCGCCGACCATTGCAGACCTCCGCTTCGCTTCGGTGTGATGGCACCATTGCCCGTTGTAGAGGGTCTGCATTATTCCAGCCTTGGATTGTTACACCCTGCAGACGGTATTGTGGTGCAGCGGTTAATTCATTTTCAAGATGCGGTCGAGGTGTGCATGTCCGTCATGCTTACGAGAGATTGAACTGGTGCTCAGATTGGTCAGATTAGCTAGCTCAATTCACTCTTCGGTACAGTGTCTGCCACTATCGCGTTCTTGAACATCGTGTTGACATTCATGGTGTCTGTAGTCAAATACTTTAGCCAAGCACAACTACCACCAAGGAATACTCGCAAAATTTCAAGAATGTGCAATAATGGTGTGAACGGCCCTCGTCCAGTGTACGACGTCCAGGCGACAAAATCCCACAGGAGGTTGCTGGAGCGTGGCATCCTACGATATCTCGATAATCAAAAGATGCGAAGCAACGTGAGACAGCAGACCCAGCCAATATCCACTGACGGCGTAAGCTTCGTGTGATCTCCCACCGCGTAAACTGTGACTCCAGCTTGCGAGAGCTTCTCGGTGAACGCCTCTTGCTACATACAAGAGCAACCGCTTCAAATGGTCGAGCATCAGCAATTGCAATGTGGACCCCAGCCATTCCTTAGGCGGACGTCTCGATTTCGACGGGCTCACATTGTAGGTGTTTATCTGACTACTGTACGTGTATCCCATGCAGCAAGTACTGGCAGCATGAAACAAACGGACTGCTTCGAAAGCTCAATTTCGAACAAGATTGACAGCATCGCCTTGCTGTTGAGGTCGCAGTTACGACGTGGCGCAGGTATTAGCATTGAGGTGCTGTGCTTCAGATGTTCAAGGTACATGTAGTGGTAGGTTTGAGATTACCACCGTAACATCAGCAAGTAGGGCAAAGGGCTAGCGCGTAAACCTTCATATCTAGGTGTACTACCTACACCATGCACGGCACGAACGGTGTTGTCCGCTATTAACTCATTGGGAACTGACATGACAAATTCTGCGTTGGCTGCAAGCTCACCAAGTTGCAACGGCACATAATCTTTGATGGTTGACAAGTTTTACGAGTGACTTTCAGATGGATGTATCTATGGCCCAGCACTTCTCACCATCTGCAATCGTTGTGGTTGATTGTCGATTGAGTGTTGAGGCGAACTTGCCACAAGCACGACTTCTGTACCAGTTGAGACCACTTCAAGCTCATTCCCAAACTTCCTCACTAAGCGACACACCAAAAAACTCTTTTTTTGCGTACTCGACTGCAGTGACTTAGTTTCAATGGCCGATTCGGAACATGCTTTTCATCCCGACATGGAGTACGGTACGACCAATAAGCAAATTAATCTGGACTCTGGTAAATCTCTACTAGCCAATGGTCCTGCCGCCATGCACGAATTCGTGGCATCACGACTCGAAACCTCTTTGGGAGGTGAACTCCCACAGATGAGGTTCGATTCACTGACTTGTCAGTCTCAGCCGACATCACGGTTGTCGAGGACGACGGCAGTTCGAGCGACCTCCCCACACTTTGGAACACAGTCGGGAAGTCTGTATCGGGTATCGGACGAAAGAAGCAGGTAGTTCACAAGGAGATCCTTAAGAACGTGACGGGTGCTTTTCGACCGGGAACGATGACTCTTGTTTTGGGTCAACCTGGTTCGGGTAAGTCTTCGCTTATGAATGTGCTGAGTGGACGATTCCCTTTAGCCAAGAACGTGACTATCTCGGGTGACATGACGTACAATGGTTTAACACAAGCTGAGATCAAGCACCAACTTCCACAGTTCTTGTCATATGTCCCTCAACACGACAAACACTTTGCTACCCTCACAGTTTGTGAGACTCTCGAATACGCTCACGAGTTCTGTGGTGGTGAGTTGAAACGCCGTGCTGGAGAACTTCTGACCCAAGGCAAACCTGACGAGAATGCTGAGGCACAAGCTGTTGCTAAAGCTGTTTTCGACCATTACCCTGAAGTTGTCGTGAACCAACTTGGTCTGACCAATTGCCAGGATACTATCGTTGGTGACGCCCTTCTTCGAGTTGTATCGGGTGGTGAACGCAAGCGTGTGACGACAGGTGAGATGGAGTTCGGCATGAAGTTCATGACTCTGATGGACGAGATCAGTACGGGTCTTGATAGCGCTGCTACCTTTGACATTATCAACACCCAACGCAGTATCGCCCACCGTTACCACAAGACCGTCGTGATCGCACTACTGCAGCCTGCACCGGAGGTTGTGGCGCTTTTCGACGACCTCGTGATCTTAAACGCTGGTGAACTCATGTACCATGGCCCCATGAGCGAGGTGGTGCCTTACTTTGCTGGCTTGGGCTTCGAGTGTCCTCAGGGACGTGATGTGGTTGACTATCTCATGGATCTGGGCACGAAACAACAGTCTCAGTATGAGGTTGATCTACCCGTGGCCAACTACGTGCACCCTCGCGAACCGAGCGAGTTTGCTCATGCTTTCCGCGAGTCACATATCTACCAGAACAACTTGCAGATGCTGGAGATACCGACGAGAGACAAGTTGAAGCAGGTCGCTGAAAAGCACATGAAACCCATGCCAGAGTTCCATCAGTCCTTCCAGGCCAGCGCTTTGACACTGCTACGTCGTCAGATGTTCATCATTGGACGCAACAAGCCGTACATCTTTGGCCGTGCTCTTATGATCACTGTCATGGGTTTGCTATACGCTACAACGTTCTACCAGTTCGATCCAACGGAGATTCAGGTCGTCATGGGCATCATCTTTGCTGGTACTTTGTTCCTGTCACTTGGTCAAGCTTCGCAGCTTCCCACGTTCATTGCAGCTCGTGAAATTTTCTACAAGCAGCGGGGCGCGAACTTCTTTCGAACTGCTAGCTACGTGGTTGCCAACTCTGTGAGTCAATTGCCACTTTGTGTCACCGAGACCCTTATCTTCGGCACACTCGTGTACTGGATGTGCGGCTTCGTGTCGGAGATCCTCGAGTTCCTGCTCTTCTTGCTGATATTATTCATGACCAACTTCGGATTGGGTTCATTCTTCTTCGTCCTCGCTGCGGCAGCTCCGGACACCAACATCGCGACTCCCATTTCGATGGCCTCGACGCTGATTTTCATTATTTTTGCGGGTTTTATCATCACGGAGAGTCAAATTCCTGGCTACTTCATTTGGCTTTACTGGATCACCCCGGTCTCCTGGACGTTGCGTGCACTCGCCATTATTGAGTATCGCTCAGCAGCTCTTGACGTATGTGTGTACGATGGTATTGACTACTGCACTACTGAAGGAGTCACTATGGGCACATACTATCTGCAGTTGTTTGACCTCAAAACCGAGAAGATTTGGGTCTTCTACTGCGTGATCTACATGGCGGTCTTCTACTTGACGTGTATGACGCTCGGGTACTTGGCTCTGGAGTACAAACGCTACGAAGCTCCTGAGAATATTGGAGCTATCACTAAGAAGTCTGAAGATGACGATACTTACCAACTTGCTAGCACACCTACTAGCAGCAATGTGTCCAAGTCTTTGACAGCGAGTGAGGTGATGCTCGATGTGACGTCGCGCAATACGACTTTCACTCCGGTGACGGTGGCGTTCAAGAACTTGCGCTATTCGGTACCGAAGCCGTCGAACCCCAAGGAGTCGATTGAACTTCTTAAAGGTATCAGTGGGTATGCTTTTCCGGGCAAAATGACGGCTTTAATGGGTGCTTCAGGGGCTGGAAAGACCTCATTGATGGATGTGATCGCCCACCGCAAGACCGGCGGGACGATCTCGGGTCAAATTCTCCTGAATGGCTATGAGGCGAACGAATTGGCTATTCGTCGATGCACAGGCTACTGCGAGCAGATGGACATTCATTCGGAGGCTTCCACGATCCGTGAAGCACTCACTTTCAGTGCTTTCTTGCGTCAGAACAGCAGTGTACCTGAGAGTGTCAAATACGATTCGGTCGAGGAATGTTTGACTCTGCTGGACATGCATGACATTGCGGATCAGATTATCCGTGGCAGCTCCACGGAGCAGATGAAGCGTTTGACGATTGGCGTGGAGCTTGCTGCGCAACCTAGTGTGTTGTTCCTTGACGAGCCCACAAGCGGTTTAGATGCGCGTTCAGCTAAGGTTATCATGGATGGAGTTCGCAAAGTTGCTGACTCTGGCCGTACCATTGTGTGTACCATTCATCAGCCGTCTTCTGAAGTATTTTTCCTGTTTGACAGCTTGCTGCTTCTCAAACGTGGTGGCGAGACCGTGTTCTTTGGAGACCTTGGTCACAAGTGCAAGCACTTGGTGGATTACTTTGAGGCTCTTCCTGGAATTTCGCCACTGCCTCCTAAGTACAACCCTGCTACGTGGATGCTAGAGGTATCGGCGCTGGTGTGTCGAACAACTCGGCTGACGGAATGGACTTTGTATCGACATTTGAAGCTAGCAACCAGAAGCAGAAACTCGACCACGCTCTTTTACACGAAGGTATCGGAATGCCGTCTGATGATATTCCCGAACTTCTTTTCACCAGGAAGCGTGCTGCAACTTCCATGACCCAGATGCATTTCCTTGTCAAACGCTTCCTGGACATGTACTGGCGTTCGCCTACGTACAATTTGACTCGTGTCGGCATGTCGGTGTTTTTGGCATTGCTATTCGGCGTGGCGTTTACTCAGGCTGAGTACCAGACGTACCAGGGTCTGAATTCGGGTATGGGCATGCTCTTCATGTCCACGCTGTTCAACGGCATGATCTCATTCCAGTGTGTGCTTTCTGTGGCTTCAGCTGACCGTCCAGCTCTCTACCGTGAGCGTGCTTCACAGACTTACAACGCGTTCTGGTACTTTGTGGGCTCGACGATTGTGGAAATTCCGTACGTGTTTGGTGTTACTTTCGTATTCACGGCGATCTTCTTCCCACTGGTGCAGTTCACGGGCTTCTACACCTTTATCATGTACTGGATCAATACGTCGTTGTTGATCCTCATGCTCACGTACATGGGACAAATGTTCGTGTACTTGCTGCCGAGTGAGGAGGTTGCAGGTATCATCGGAATCATGGTCAATTCCATCTTTTTCCTTTTCATGGGATTTAGTCCGCCTGCAAACCTCATCCCGCAGGGTTACAAGTGGCTGTACACGATCACCCCGCAACGATTTTCACTTGCTGTGCTCGGGGCACTGGTGTTCGCAAACTGTCCGGACGAACCCGTTTACGACGAAGCAACCAAGACGTGGAGTGGTGTTGGGTCCGAACTCGGTTGTCAACCGCTTGAGAATGCACCAGTAGCCACGGGTGCTGTCACTGTCAAGCAATTCACAGAGGACGTGTTTGGCATGAAGCACGACGAGATCTGGACCAACTTTTTCGTGGTGATTGCCTTCATTATCGCCTTCCGCGTCATTGCTCTCATCGGCTTGCGCTTCGTGAACAGCCAGAAGCGGTAAGCATCTAGCACCGGTGCAACTATCAACTTGATGAGAGCCTTCCTTACACAATGAACACTACTTGAAACAATTGACACCGGCTTTACTGATTGACTTTTAAACAGACTGCAACGCGTTGTTTAGCTTTCGAATTGTTCGTCCGAACCGCATCCTAAAATTCGTGCATAGTGACACAACTTAAAACTACAGTGTAGACTTTTCACCAAGTGCTCAATTAAAAAGTAAGTCTTCGCCAGGGTTGAATACTTCTACAAGGTAATCTGCATGTGGCGTTGCAGCGTTAGCTCGTTAGTAGCCGTCTAAGCGCATACACTGTAATTCTTCCCACTCAGTAGCCGAGTCCACGTATGCATCCTAAGCTGTTGTGGGAACTTAGCAATGAGGGAGTCAGTTGGAACGGTTTGCTGTAAAGGACTGATCTTCGAGGACACCAAGTGCCTCATCCAATCCATAGGTGAGACGAGATAGTAAGATATCGCAAACTCGGATCACTGGTCCATATGGAAAAATCTTGAGATGGACCTCAATTTTGGAGTGGCAGCCGTGGAGTTGCCAACCACGTACGGTATGTCAATTCTTATACATTTTAATTAAAATAACAGGTAAATCGAATTTTCACGTTCGTTTGACGACTTATTTTGGGTTCCAAGAAGTCAGAGTAGTATTGGTATTGACTCACCTCGTGGATCTAAAATTCAGAGAATTTCAGAGCTTCTTCAGGCCGAAGGCATATAAACAAACAAAAAACACGCGCCGTAGCCTGTGGCAGAGCACTATTCACGATACATGTAGTCTACATGTACATGTAGCATTCTTAGCATTTCTTCACTTTTAAGTTATTTAAGAATGATTTTTTAAAAATCGGCGGCGCAGTTACCACCACTTTTTTTTAAAAAAATGGTAGTATTTATAAGATTTATTTTCTGAAGTTCCGAAGAGCGAAACTACAACACTTAGGACAACCAGGGCTGGTGTTGGTCGCAAATCAATTAACAGTAGTAAAAGGGTTTTATGCGAAATTTGATCCACTGCGGTAGCGAATTGCTCTCGAAACACGTTGCAATAATACAGTATAATGCAATGGCAGAGTGTGGCAAAAATAGCAATAGTACCAGGTGTTGGCAACTGCCAACCAGAGTTTGACGTCTCAGGATATGGCAATTTCCTACCCAATTTTGAAACAAAAGGCGAGTATTTTTTCTTTCAGAAGATATCACCGTACTACTGTAAGAACCGGCCGAGCGAGTGTGGTGGTCAGCGTCAGTCGAAGTCATCATAGACAACTTAGCCTGGTCATCACCCAAGCCGGCCGCGATAATATTGCAGCTAGAGAGAAGGGTAGTCGTAGCGACAAGCAGAAAGTAGGAGAAGCGCATACTTCGTGTTAGAAAGTTGCTTGGATGTCGGTGACTTGGGTGTCGCGAGGAGAATTGCGAAGTGAATCTGAAGATTAAGAAAACCTCTGCCTTGCCGTTCGAGGCAGGAGTCCTCGGTAATGTAATGTATTACGTTTAATGCGGCAACCTATAGTTACGCAAGATCTTACACGTACAGTACTACACGGCACACCTTCGACCGTCGAATCGACGACCATAACGCACAGTTTGATCGCCGTGTCTGCGATACAGTACTGTACTGTACGTCAAACGAACAAGGAAAGCAACTCAACCGCGATTATGGGACTTCCTTCCACCCGATTCCGCATAACGCATCACATCACTCGATGCGTTATGAATCGGGTGGGTGTTTACCAATGATATGTATGTTGAGGCTCAACTTGAGCACAACCTGCATGGAGAAGTCGATTACTGTAACCTGTTAAAATCTAAAGGACCCAAACAACAGTTTACTCAGTTTACTTTGCCAAGTGCCTCATCCAATCCATCGGTGAGACGAGATACATGTATAGTAAGATAACGCAAACTCGGATCACTGGTTCATATGGAAAAATCTTGAGATTGGACTTCAACTTGGAGTGGCAGCCGTGGAGTTGCCAACCACGTCTGTCAATTATATGTACGTTTACTCAACAACTTGAGCCAAACCCAAAAATGAGCTATGGTGTACTCAAAGACGAGCTGTATGGAGATGTCGATTAGCCTGTTTAAAAAATAAACCGAAGGATCTAAACGGTTTACTTGAGTTGATGCAAAGCTCCTAATCCCCCCACTCCACGACAAGGATGTCAGCGAAGCACATGTCGCCAGGAAAATGTCTTGACGCTGTACAGTACTTGAATACGGGTGGATCCAAATCCGCATCCTAGACAAGAAGGTTGTCTTCATCAAGCCAGAAGCTCACGTCAGGGTTATTATAGCATTGACATTCGAACAAAAAATGGTGAATCATAACGATTCCTTGATCACCACGCATAGGTTACAGAAGATTATGTAAAAGTTATAACTCACATCGCATTGCTTCCTCCCAGATGACACGGTTACGCAACACTGATGATGCGGCGTCAACACAATCATTTTAAGTACTAAATTTCATCTAATCGTCTACCCGGATGAGTGCAATTCTCAGCTGTGACCATCCACAAACAGTGTCTCGAGTGTTCCTCGCGTCACGCATCCTCTGCTGACGTTTGGACTTCGTGTTTGTCACAACGATACGCGTTGCTTGAATACGGTAGTCCGTGAGCCAGTTCCCGGGCCACCAGAAAACATTAAAAACTCATGCGATTCACTCATTTCCCGATTCGCAGTTTACCACCCATCAAGACCACAACCTCTTGCTCTCCATGGAAACTTGCACGCTTCGCCCACCAAACTTCGATCGACTCAGTGGTGACGCCATAGCGGGATTTGTGCAACCAGCACATTCAAAGATATCTGCAAACGTAGACCGTGGCGCTACCCTTGATCCGTTGTCTCCTTCTTCTCTTCAAAAAAGAAAGAGGGGGGCTTCTGAGATGTACTCCAGTCACCGTCCACAAAGGCTAGGAGAAATTGGGGCGCCAATTCTCGTACGACACACGCAAATTGATGAGAAACACAAGAAACAACAGCCTGTGAACATGTACGATCAAGACTCTGCCTTGAATCAAACACAATTCCAGGGAGCAAATGTGGAGGATCTACTCGTGTCGCAAAAAACTATCACGGTTGAAGCTTATAGACGAGAGGATCGTCGAAAGAAGCAAATACGGTACAGGAAGAAGCAGAAAGACTACACGATCAGTCTCGAGAAAGGAAACCAAGAACTTCAACAAGAAATTGTTGAGCTCAAACGCCGCCACTCGTCTTTGTTGACGGCGATTCCATCAGAAAGAATTTGGTCGGCGGAAGTGAAGTACTTCCAAACCTTGCAGAGTATCCTCCAATGTCCAGCAGCATCCACAGTAGAAGCACCAGCGACAAGTTTCAACTCCCCAGCAGACTTTGGCGGAGCGACAAATTTAGCCAGCGTGGTGTTCAATGGCGAGCGAGGTATCGAAGGGATGATCCAAAACTTAAAATCGATCTCGAACTCGTTCGATCGCCCACACTTTGAGGTCAAACGATGTGTGGAGGTTCTAATAACTCGCTGGAAGCCACTTCGACTCTCAGTCTCACGATTACGGAGAAAACACTGCGCGATGTGTTCCCACAGCTGTGTATCAATGGGGACAGATCCATCGAGGAAGTAGGACCCAAGCTTCTCCACCAACGGATTGCCGTGTATACTTCGACTCGGTTTGAGTGGGATTCCACACAAAGCTGCTTATCGAGCGTGGTGACGAAGTCCGACTTGATGAAGCCGATCTTGAATCTTCTCGGTAGCTTGGAAAACCTTAGCCGCGTATTTGAAAAGGCCCTCGTTTCACCGGATCTTGAGTGGAGATCGAACAACTTTAGTTTGTAAAGAGGAAGGAGGCTTTATGTCGCTCGGTTTTAAAGCAATTCCACTCACTGCGTTTCATGTTATTCAATTCAGATGCTCGCTCAGCAAGTATAGAGCACATTCAGTATGTGCTGCAGCCTAGCACCACAAGGATAATCGGCCTGTTCACCACTCGATTTGCTTTAGCGGAGTACGTGGCAGCACGACATTCACTACTGTAGTAAATCAAAATCGTGACTAGCAACTGAACTACAGGCTACTTAAGTAAGCGTTACTTGAAATATTTAAAAAAAAAGAAGAGGTTATGTGTTTCTTGTTAAAGAAGCTTCCTCCGTTTTGACTGTAGGTATAAGAACGCCATTCAGTTCTACCGTAGTATGGAATACTCGCAATCCCTACAGCTTCATGCAGTGGGTTTAATGATGGAATGATCGAGCTAGTTGTGACCTCTGCTGGATATCGTGAAAAGATGACTTTGGGATTGACAAATCACTGAATATTGAACTTCATTTTTAACAGTAAAACGAACTCTCTTCTCAGTCTATCATCAAGCACGTAGAACTATGCCCAACAAAACTCATCCGCGCGATATCATCAACCTCACCAATTAGGAGGACAAACCGTTTGCATTATTGACCACACGGTTAGTCCCCCGCCTATAATTACTGCATTTCCACACGTACCGAAGCACTGTTCGCTTCGCCGGAAAAAAAACTCGGTACAAGCTGCCTCGGTGGGAAACTCGGCAAAACTGAGGAAATTATTGAGGAAGCTCGATGGTGACTTGACAGAAGGCGGTCTTTCGTGCAGCTACTAACCGCCACCTCGGGTGTCTGCACGTGTACGTGGATGTCCTTGCCGGAATCTGGACATGTTCGACCATGGCCAGAATGATCCCAAGCTGCTGAATTAGTTTTTCGATACGCAAAAAATCACAAGCAAACCGATTTTTTGGTTGGCAGTAGTAGGAGCATCGAAGCGGGGGTGTCGACCTGGTAGTTCGTTGTCCAACTACTAGTTCTATGAATCAAAGTGGTTAACCCAATGCATTATGTTTGTTAGTGGTTTTGGCGTGGCGAATGAGGTCGTGTACGATCACCATTCGCGGTGGTGGTGGTGATGGCGGCGTGGGGAGCATTCGTAGTAGTCATCACGAGCTTCGTAGATGACTGGGGCTGGGACCTCATACACAACCGGCGGTGGCGCTGGAACTTCGTACACGATGGGCGGTGGAGGAGCGGGAACCTCGTACACAACGGGCGGAGGAGGAGGGGCCGCGTACACCACTGGAGGTGGCGGAAGTGGGGCAGCAACAAAGTACACTGGGGCAGGTGGCGGTGGGTATTCCCGTTCGCGTTCTCGCGGAGATCCTGGCCACCCGAACATTGTGCTTGTCTTGAGCTTGGTTACTTGAGAATATCTTGTGCTCGTCGAGGCGAATTGCGTTGTGAGCTTTTCGAGAAGCAAGGTAGGATCATAAAGATCATTTTGCACGATCATTGTGCACGCTCAACTGGGACATGTGCTCATCAAGCCGCTTGATTCAAGCGTGGGTTAACAAAAATTGTAGATTACGCGCCCAAATGCGAGTTGCCTGCCATCTCTAAGAAATACGCTATCAGGATACCGGTAAAGTTGCTGCGCATGTACTTTGAAATGCGTCCTGAGCTTGACGGCGTCAGAGCAATGCCACCGGTACGGGGAAACGTGGACAAAAACTTATATATCCCCTCAGAATACAACTGCAGCCTGGCACCGGTTGGAGAAAACCTAGAGTATTTATCACAACGGGGTAAAATCTAAGAATCTTGGAGTCAAATATGACCGTGGATCCCTTGCCGCGTTCGACAATAGTAAACGCGTTGACCAATGACAGTCTTAAGAATTGTGCGGATAGGTCATGGACCTGAGTATCAGACGAAGTGCGCCATGTCTTGGGCCTTGTTTTACCTTGCTTTGACTGCAACCAGTGCGAAATAGGCGATCGTAGACACATTGTCGTACACGAAAACCACCGAGATTTCCCTTTTCTTTTACTCCACCGATGGCATTGCTTTCACACATCGAAGTGTGTGCATATATGTACTCACAACCCCACATCAATACGACAGGAAATTTTTGATACAACATGCTGACGTGCACGACTTCAACTTCAATTTGTTCGGAGAAAAAAATCACCAGAATCGCCAATGTACGCGCCTCCCCGGGTCTCGCATCTACTGTAGACACTCGTGCATTCATGGCAGGCAAAGAACCCAACGACAGCTAGACGTTCTAGCCTAGAACTATGCAGGGCCTTGGATATCACTGATAACCAAGGCCCTGCATAACTTATCACGTACAGTCAGTTGTTCGGTTGTTGAGTTTCCTAAGTCGAACACGACACATTTTACTGTTACTCGTGCTGATGAACTGCCAGCGTGTTGCACTTACAGGTATGCAACCGCACAAAGAGAAGTCCTGTACACGCAACGCCAACAGGTAAGCTTTCTCGCAACGGCAAAACTTTTGGCGTTGGCCCAAAAGGTAAGACAGCAGACAGGGAAACCTTGACAAGGATCGCACCCCTATGCACCAACCTCCTTAGTAAACCCAAGTTTAAAATGATATACCAGGAACTCGTCGTGATCGTGATCAGGACATTGTCACGCATTCCTTACCCACGCACGCGTCTCGGTTGGCCTCTGAACCAGACCACTTTGTCCATATTCGTCTACGCCGTCAAGATGGGGATCTGGGGAGTCATCGTATCGGCCAGTGTCATGTTCGCAAGTACAAATATCGACGTGGCCATCGTTCTGGTGGTTTGCTTTGTGGAATGCCTCCGATGGGAAGGACGGACTGAAGTTGCGACATGTTTGGGTCGGCCAATTCATTGGCTTCTCCATCCTCGTCGTCATCAGTTTGGTTGGGGTGTTCGCCGGATTATTCCTGCCACCCCATTACTCTGGTCTCCTGGGCTTCGTTCCTCTGGGTATGGGACTTTGGAGGACACAAGAGTGGTGCAAGAAGGAAGGTGACAATACTGACGGAGACTTGGAATCCGGAGGTGATTACCAGCTTCATGCTTCAGGCCATGTGCAGATGGCTATGACAAGCCAGAATGAACGAAATAGTCGCTTTTCATTGACGAGTAGCACCAATGCTAGCGTCACCGAAGAGCACCTGGACGCTAAACCACATCCCAAGACAAATAGCGTGGATACATCTGTTGTTGAGGCTAGTTGCAGCGACGGAAGTGATACATGGGACCTAGAAGAAGACTCACATTATAGTAGCTTCGTTGCCGCAGAGGAATGTGTATCGGACTCAAGGACCAATGAGGACAAGTCACACTCTGTAAGGTGGTCTACAGTTTTCAGTTACCATTCCCTCAAGATGACAGCGATCACACTCTCAAACGGAGGAGATAACGTCGCGGTGTATGCTGCGGGTTTGGCAACCTACAACGCCGGTGAAATTCTGCTCACGCTCGCGGTTTTCTACCCGTTGCTGGTGTTGTGGTTGTATGTTACGAATGCTTTCGTTTCAATCCACCTCATGGCCAACTTCATTCGGAAATATGGTATCTACATTATTCCTGTTGCCCTCATTTCGTTCGGGGTGTACATTCTCTGGTCTACGGATGTATTACGTTTGGTATGCTCGTCCCGCTAACTCAAAAAGATTGGCCATGGAACTTCAAAGGAGAAATACTTGCCATGCTGAAATAGAGTGTACATACAGTATCAATTCGTCAGTTAAATAAGCAAAAATATTGGTACCGGTAGCGTTTATTGCTCCTTCCTCTTCTATCACATGCAACAGGTTCTTGAGGATACTTATTTTAGGGCACTTAGTTATCAAGCCTATCGATTCATTTAACTAACGACTACAAAGACCTGACCAACCAGACGCCTTTCTTTGATGATACGAATGAGACCATCTTTGGCCGCAGCTACAGCCTGTTGCGTAAGTAGTGTGTACATTTTACGACTTCCAAAGTCCAGGTGCGGGCCGGAAATTTCTCGTCTCCATGGGTTTCATGGCTTTGATATCACCACCTAGCAGCTCCAACGAGGGCACGATTCTCGGCGCTATTGAATCTGTTTTCAGTCTTGTGCATGGCCTTCCTCCTCTAAAATCATCGACATTGGATAGATACGTTCAATAATATGGGTAATTCCACTAAACTACAACAAATTTAAGCTCAATAGCGATCAAGGAAGAATATAGACGCTGGCTCAAACAGAAGCGATTGACTTGCTAGCAAAAGCTGTATGGTCAATTGACAGCCAACTGTAAGTGAAACTAAGAAAATTAACGACGAATATGCCGACCAGTGTCTCCACCAAATCAATACGATACGAGTTTGGTGTACTACTTCCGTTCAATTCCAGCCAGCAAACCGCGCAGAAACCGCTTGAGTGTTCGGCTAGTGGTAGCCTTCAGCGCTTCGCTTAAAGTACCAAGCTCCCAGTGTTCGCATGCCGTCATCAGCCGGACTACAGCCACGTGATTATTTCGAGCCGCATTCATCAAACCTACTTGCTTGACAATTCGTGATACACCAGGCTTTCCAATCAAACCTTTGACGATATTGACGTGGCCGGAATAGGCAGCTTGTCACAGTGCGGCGCAAATCACCTCGCGCAAAATACACGGATTATTGTAAAGCGCCTCCACCATACCGGGCATATCGTACGCGGTCATCGCGAAGACTGTGCAGATCACATCAGGCGGTATGCCGGTCTTCTTGCAAAGAAAGAGAACGATAGCTTCTCGTTCCTTCTTCTGCATCGGGATCATAATCCCAATTCCAGACACATTCTTGAGTGCAGTAGTAATACTAGCGTCAGGAATATTCACTTTCTTGTAGAGAAACTGTGTCCCAGAAAGACTTTCCGGACATCTCAAATGCTCGGTGAATGCCTTTGAGAGACGCGAGTTGCTTACTACAGAGGTATGTAACAGCAGCAATCGATCCCGAACTGGCAGCAGGTTGGAGACTTCTTTTAAATCCCTCCATTGAAGGTAGTTAGTAGAAACTCCACAACATTCGTACGTCGTGCAACCGCCACTTTCACAAAAGCGTTTTGGATCAACTCCGCATCACGGTAACCACATTCATACATGTATTTCACCGCGGTCGCGAATCCATCACCAGCCATTTCAGTGAACAAGTTCGTTCCGCCGTAGTACTGCGGATACGCCATATATATTCTCATTACAACAACGTGTTGTTCCTTTTCCACTGTCTCCAGGAAGGAATATGCTAGATTCCACGGATATCTTAAAAGATACATCACCGCATCAGCGTATCCACCAGTTATAGCGAGTGACACCGCTTTACTGTCGCTGCATCACTTTTCATCGTCCTTGTCACGAATCACATACGTCGCCACGAATTTCACCAATTCCAAGTGACCATTTGAAGCTGCTTCATCCAGTACTTTCCAAGCAGTATATTTGTCAATCTCCCCATCCACTTGCAACCACTTCAGTAGGGTCACGACAACAGCATAGTGACCCTTTTTGGTATCTAGAATCACCGCCTTCTTGAGGATTTGGTAGCCGTTGCAGCTTAAATACCCACTATTTGGACTCTTCAATTGGTGCAACAGCTCCATAACGGCGTCGAAGTGGCCATAAGAAGCGGCTAATATCATTGCACGCGGTAAATCACATTGTGTGTTCCTCAATAGCGACTTTAGGCGCTCGACTTGACCCGTCGCAGCCGTCCACACCACTGCGTCCTCGGGAGATAGGTATGGAAATCTCTCACTTGCTTCTGGACTTGGCGGACCTTGGCTTTTGAAAGCATTGGGAACGCCAGGATCAACGGTGATCATCCTGCAGATACACTTGGTTCCAAGCTGTCGCTGGAGTCGAAACTCTCAAGGATTCTCTTGCTGGTTGAGGTGCCGCTATCACCGGACATTTCACTGTGCCTTTAGTGGCATAAAGGGAAATGAGGAGCATCACTCATAGTGATGAATTAAAAATGGTACGGGTTTTGTCAATGAGAACGTAGTGAATCACTACATGTAGCATTCCACATTTTTGCAGGCTGCCCCAGGCGACGACGCCATGCTTCTTAGCGCTAGTGGAAAGAGAGCTTATACAATCTAAAATGCATTCACCTCCAGGTATGCTAAAACGTCAAATTAATGCACTGCGCGGGTCTCGACCCACATAGTTTTTTTTATTAATGTCTTAGCAATTGGCAGAAAAACTTTGTCTTCACTCTGCTGCACGGCTCATTATTAGCTACAATTGTGCAACGTTCAATCTAATAAGGATTTTTTTACACTCGAACGGCTAATTCATAGTTGAAGTTGCGGCTATGTATGCCATCAAAGATTGATTTTCCTACGTTGTTGAGGATCTACTCGGAATTGCAAGCGACAAAAATATTGCATGATAGATCGTGAAGCAAGCAGCAATACTCCGTGGTGAAAATGGCCGCAGAACCCTACCCCCCTTTCGTGAGCGAAAGTATTGATGACACATTTGATTCAAATTTTGAAGAAGCTATGGAGATAAAAAAGATGCCTTAAAACCCCGATAACATATCATCCTGAATGGAGTAAATCACCGAGATTCCACACATTTCTTTCGCTTATCCATAAATCACGGCCGTATTGTGGTCTAATACACCAAGGTAACCACAACTCTCCTACAGTTTCTTGGGCGACACATGCATTTGCTCAAAATTACGAGGAATTTGCGTATCTCTAGAAGTCAACAAAGTAGAACGCGTCTAAGTAAAGTAGTATTCTGCTACCAAGCTCAAACCGCAGGCCGGAAAACTAGTTTTTATCGATTTATCCTGTGTAACGAATATTCAGGAATTAACCACGAATTATTTGTTATACCGTACCTTGCTGCTTGCTACCTTAGTGCCTGGCTAATCTGATGCATTATTGATGACAAGCTTCATTTGCGCGGAAGTTTACTCGAAATATCAATATGGTTGCCACCTTATAACCCGGCACAATATAAAATAAAGAAAATCGCATATCGCTTGAGCCGCTATTGTAATGACGAATTTCAGATAAAATGAATATATCTGTATGAAGTAAAAGATCCATTCCACTTTTTTTTCACACTTCCCAATCTCCGGTCCAAGAAGACGATGACAAAGCCCGCCACCCACGCGATGTTATCGACCTCAAGGTTGTCAAGCGTCTTCGTACTGAAGAAGTGGATTGCGCACTGTTTCTCCCTCCCAAAGTTGCGGCGCTTTCGCTGTCACCAAGCGTATCAATGACCTGTCCACTTCACTTGAAGAAGTTGTCCTGAACGCTGCTTCAGAGGGGAGAGCAACAAAACTCAGAAAGTTGTTGAACACTTTCGACGGGGATCTAACAGATGCAGTCGTTGCTGCAGCCACAAACGGCCACCTTGGAGTGTCTCGAAGTTATTGCTGAACCATTCAACGACCCTGAAGACGACGAGCATTTTTTCAATTATGATGGGCGAGATCTCATGAAAAACGGATTGAGTCCCGCTGCTGCTAATGGTCATTATGACATCGTCCACTTTCTGTGGTATGCGTCGCGTAATTGGGAGTGTGGCCCCGATGAATTGATGTCGGAAACTTTTTACCAGGCAGTGGCGAACGGCCACCTTGACATCTTAACACTTATCGAAGGTGACCTTCCAACTTGGGACAGCGACTTTAAGAGGATTTATGGTGTTGCCTTGTCCGAGGCAATTGCTGCCGGACACGCGGAGGTCGTGGGATTTCTAGTTGTCTGGCAAAAGTACCCCTGCGATGTGGAAAGTATTTTCAATAAAGCCATGGATTATGAACAGTGTGAAGTAGCCGAGAAAATCTGTGAGGCCTACAAGCCCGGGAAGGCGTGGATTTCTTCGGACAAATGGCTGGCCGGGACCACATAGCTGCAGTGAAGTTCATGGTCGGGTATGGACTTGCTGACGAGGAGTTGATCCGAGAAGTATTCGATTGGGCCAAGAAGAATTATATTATGCATGGAAAGGTACTGGAGGTTCTACTTGGCATCGGTGCGAAGCATTCCGTGCCATAATCAAAACCTAGTTTCGTGGGTGGCCCAAGTTGTTGGTGTTAATTGGGGGAATTTGTGTGCGCATTGTTCACTCCGTGTGTATCTTTTCTGCACGTGATTCGTGCATTTGCCTAAAATTAACGTGCAACAATAGATTTTTTTTCGTCTGGCAATTGATGAATACTTTATGTAGCCGGGACAGTGGGTATCTGGTCTATGTGCTTACTCTGTACTGTATGTGATAACAAAGGGAATGACAGAGTCTATTATTACAAACCAGAGAGCCGGTTTGGGGACGGGTGTCATGAACAGCAAATCTTCAAAATCGGAGGCGTCGGCAGAAAACTGTATCCTAGCTACGCCCCTAAAAACCCTTTCCTGTGTGTGTTAACCCTATAGTGGCGAGCGGGATCTGACCATGCTTGATCCTGGGGTTTAAGCCCGCGTGCTCCGCACACGGATCTTAAACCACAGGCATTGTTTCGGCTTGCCGAGCGAGTTGGCATTCACCCCCTCCAGGCATTTCAGCAGAAAAGGGCGGAAAGGGTGCAATCGATAGCCTCCATACAAAATGCCAGTATTCCAGTTTGTATCTTTAGTCACTCTCCAAAGGGAATTCGGTACATGTACATGTTCTGTATTAATAGCTTTGGGATTGATTACATGGACAGGTATCCTGGATGGAAAAATCAGCTCGATTTGAGACCAGCGTTGTCATTCAGCGTGGTTGACCATAAAGTAGTAATAATGATGATATGCGGTATGTACCGGTAGAGTTAAAAATATGTTAGGTAATGGACTGTACTTCATATACATGTATCAAGTCATTATTCGTCAAAACACAAGCGTTATTAATGGGTCGTCCCTGAAACCTCAATGACACAAAATCCCAATTCATCAGAGACAGGGTGTTGAGTGTTAGTACCAGTAAACCATTGTATCAAGAAACCAACTGCTCGAATCAAAATGGGAGAGTTATCATTTCGACTTGAAGCGGAGTCTACCCGCAACATTTGTGTCTACGCCGCAGCCGAATCACTCAAGAGCACTTTCGAACTTTCGCAGAGATGCATCACGCAGGATTACTTGCTTTTTGGCATCGCCATCAGCAACGGCGTCGCAACCGCCGCAATCCTCGTACATCTTTTCAGGGTCGTCTGGATGCAGAAGCCCGCCGTCGCCGCGACCGTCGTGTTACTCGAGCTGCGCTCGTCCTGCCATCGATGTCTCCGTTCGTTGCGCTGTTCCAGTCAGGCAACGACCTGTCGCTTATCACGCTCACTGGTTTTGTTCATGCTTCATTCGGCTACCTACTCAAGCTCTACGCCCCACTATACTGGTCGTACTCTCCATATTCAAGTGACGGCTGCATCCGTTTACTTCGTGACGAAGGCCGCCTCGGTGGGAGACCACGTAGCATGACTGCTCAGATGAGTCTTGCATTAGCGCTTGCATTGACTCGCACTCGGGGGTCGGAATACGTCTTGTGTATGCTATTCGGCATCACTGACACCGTATGCTCTCTCTTTTTACGGTTCATCAGAAGAATTCTCCTGAAGGTACTAGCTACAGACGAATTTGCTGCTGAGCATGTGCCATCGCAAGGTGACATCTCCAGCTTTCAACACGTTATATCGACAAAGTATCCCTCACTCCCAGACGTGTTTGCTGTTGCCGATGGACTCAAGCTACACTTGGAACAAGCTAACGATCAAATTCTACAAAATGCTTTCTACAACGGCTGGACCCATGGACATTACGTGAGCAACGTGTTTGTGTTCACGCCTAACGGCGTTATCATCATGTGCGCAATCAACGCTCCAGGAGCCATGCATGGCTCCGGGATAGCAGAGTGGGGTGGGGTGTACAACAAACTTGAGGAAGTATTTGAGCAGACAGGAGCCCGGTGCGTTGTTGATTCAGCTTTTTCAAAAGACGACTACCCTTTCCTAATCAAGTCGGCCCAAGATCATCTTGCTAACAACCCAACTTGAGCTGAACTACACCGACAACAACAAGCAACGTCGATTCGACAGTCTGCGGAGTGGGGGATGCGAGCTTTTCAGAGCTCGTTTCCTCGGATTAAAGACCAAATGAGGTTTGAACAAGACGGAGAACGGAAGAAGATCATCTCTAGCTTAGTACTCCTATTCAATTTACGGGCTCGTCTTGTAGGGATCAACCAGATCCTGAGTACGTTTATGCCACATCTAGGCCCCGAGGCGAATCATCTTTTTGACTAGGATCGTTCTCAAGGACATTTGAAAAATAAATGTGTTGTCGTTACAATTAAAAACAAATGTTCAGCAAACTAAAATGCATCGTTCGTGAGTTAAAACACGGTTACCGGTCCGACGTGCTGTGCTATTCGCGCGGAGCAACTGCGTCCGAGGAAGTGGTTCTGTTACCGCTGAGCAACACCAAACTTACCATTTCTTGATGTCGTCGGCGATCTTCTTCTCGATCTCCTTGTCGTTGTCGGCGTTCTACCTCTCGTTCTTCATCGCGGCGAGCTCGTTCTTCGTCTCGCCTCACGCGTTCTTCTTCCCGTTCTTGTTCCCAACGCATGCGCTGTTCATCGGCGCGCTGCCGCTCTTGCTCAAGCGACAACCGCATCATCGCTAAGAAACGTGCATCCGTCTCATCTTCGGTACGAGATGTGTGGCCACGCCTGTGAACGATAGGCCGAGCAGCATCTAACTGACTGGGCGTTGTCGTGGGCGTCGACTGCGGCGGAGGGACCTGGGGCGGAGGAGTTGCCGGGATATCTGGCGCTTGCCGGACTGCCGTAGGCTGCGGGCGTGTCGGTGCAGGTGGTGGCGTTCTAGCAACGAAGTCAATAGCTGCCTCAGTGGCGGCATCTTCTCCATCATCCAAGTCTGCCCGACGAGTCATTTCTACCCGTACACGCTTCGCCTGCAGCACAGTTGCCGGGATATTCGAGTCCCCCGTAGGAATACGTTTACGGTGCGGTTTCGCAAACTTACGTTTAAGCGAATCTGTAGTTCTGTCCTCGCCGACATAAGCTGCGTTGTGAAGCGAAGCGACGTAGTCCCACTCACCACGCGAAAGCGGCAGGTGGGTCTCTAGTAGATCTAGTAGATGACTTGTTTCAGCATCTGAAAAGCCTGGACCTCTTGCTCTCGGCTGCCTTTGGGCTTCTTGCTGGTCAACGTCGGCTGCTTGGGTAAGCTGGGTGCTCGGGCCTTCTAGGAGTCGCTGCATTTGGGCTGGGAAAGTTGTGGAATGAGACTGAACGTCGTGAAAGCGCCATTGGAGGCAGATATGTTTAGCGTCCTTGTGTTCTGAGACAACACGGACCAATTACACTTCAAGCTTCGCACGTTGGCGAGCGTCGGACAAATATAGTCAACTGGGACGAATCCGACCAAATAAAAAGTGCATTTGAGGCCGTTTGTTTACCAATCCGTTGTACCAAATTTGATGTTTTGAGGTTTCAGGAGCGACCCAATAACTATTGTTTGTGGAGAGCTTTTCTAACATCAGATGAAAGCTCAAAAATTGTATACAGATCCAGAGCTTTCTCCTAAAGCACACCCTGTGTTGATCAATAAACCGATCAACGAGACCAGCTCGCTACTCGAGATCTCCTATATGCAAATGATGGTATTCATAAAGATCAGACACTTGCAAAAAGAGAGCAGTACATGTACAGTACTGTATTGCGCGTTCCCTGGCCAGCCTCAATGGCGAACAAGGATGTCAGACACGAGGGAGGTCACCTTCCACCGTAACTCCTGCTACACGCATCTTCCGCCTGATTGCCTTGAGCGTGGTATTATTGACACCGCTCGCGATATCTATCCATATGAATACTCGCGAACTGCTGAAGATGAAGCCTAACTGCATAAATTATATACGAGAAGCTATGGCCGTGTTTTCCCATGTTCTTGGTGTGAAATAGCTGGTTCGCGAGTAAAAATTCTGGATTCTGAAAGTAAGCAACCAGCTAATACATGCGTTAGTGTAGCCTCATTTTAGTCGTTTGACTTATTTGTGGTATGGTACCGTGCCGATGCGAACTATACACTTCTCAGAAAGCTATTTTTAGTGGAGACACTGGACCGATTCACGCAGTCCATTTCCAAAACTCAAACGCAAATTCAAATCTGTGTAAGGATCTCCCCCCTCGCACAGACGTTTTGATTGGCCCAAATGGTTGAATGTGCACTTTCTACGACCGACTAAGGTGTCTGTTTGGTCTGTGATCTTTTCCTTCGAGCTATCGACACCAGAAAATTTGGGGGAAACCATCAAATTGCTGGGTGAGCTTGATTAAAGACGATCGCGATCCGCCCACGGATCGCGCCCCCAAAAACAGATCGGCTAAATCATAGCGATGGATCCACCATTCTCGCAGCGACACGGGAGCACGACACTGCATCAATTCTTGTGTAAACTTGGAAGCAGTCACTTGACCAACGGCCTTGCTGCTATATCAAATTGTCTTCAACACCTGCCTCGAAAAGCGCCGTAGCACCGCCGCTTCTGACAGAGTGTGTGCTGTACTCTGATGGTTTTTCACCAACTGCAGTAGCTCCTTTGCGTAACAGTGACGTTATATCCTCTGCGTTGACTATTTTCGAGGTCTCCAATAAGCAAATTGGTGGGTTTTGACTTGGTTGTAGTGCTTCTGCGTGTTGAACTAGATACCACGCCGTTCGTACTGAGCACAACCACTTAATACCAGACCGATGAAGTTGACGAGTGGTTGAAACACCGAATTGGTCGGTTTTACTCCCACGAAATCGAATTTTCACAATATCTGCATCTTGGCGACCGTAGCCCCCCACAACACGCGGTCGTGGGTGAGTCGGAAGTCGAGGGATTTCCAGATTGTGTGAAGAATTGAGAGGTTGACTTTTTCCGATTGGGAGGTGCCGACAACCGCTGCATCCCACGCATAGCCGGCTTGTCGGATGGTAAGAGAGAGACTGGGTATCCAAGTGCAACTTGATGACACAATGAAAGGTGGCTAACCTTGGACAAAATGGCTCTTGGGTTATTTCCTTTTTCGTGGGCTCCCGTCGACCAACAGAAAACACCGAAAAGGGCCATTTAGTAAGAGTGTTGCTCTGGTTGAGGGGGCAACTGCACTGAAAATCCATG
The DNA here is from genome assembly GCA_014706135.1 of Phytophthora tubulina. NCBI lineage: Eukaryota > Oomycota > Peronosporomycetes > Peronosporales > Peronosporaceae > Phytophthora > Phytophthora tubulina. Next base: position 767,866 of record JACBOY010000200.1, read on the forward strand.
AGAGCTGCACCAGATATTCCATTGTTGCCAAGTGGCAATGTACTTTTTCCTTGATGCGTCGGCCAATGAATAGGATCGAAGCATTGTGAGAACGTCGTGTAGATATACCGAACTTCGGGCGGCACCTGTACATTAGTCCACGAAGCACAATATTCAGTAAAAAACTTTGTTAGTGTGGTGTCCCTGGGTCGTGATCCAGCATCTGCGAGTATGTTGCAACAACCCGGGATGTGCTCCACAGAAAATCGCAACGTGAACACAGCTTCCATCAGACCGATTGTTCGATTCAGCGCTGCGCTGAAGGGATGTCTTGCACCGAATGCGTTTGATCTCGCCACAGCACTCGTATTATCGGACCAGAAACGAATGTGGGTGACACTGGGGCAAAACTGTTCATGCCAACTGGGAGCAAATAGTAATGTTGCCAATGCAATAGATAACTGCTCGTGAATGTTGATGTCAAATTCGCCAGATGCAATCAAAGCACGCTCATCGTCATCGAAGAAACACCGAATGTAACGTTGGTTTTGCGGATCCAACGCCACCAAACCATCATCACTTGCGTCGACGTACAAATGTGCATCTGGAATTGGCAGTGTCACAAACAATTTTGTAGGAACTTCACGCAGACGGCCTACGCGAAGTATTGATTCAAACCATGATAAGTCATCGTGCATATCTGCGGCGACTGGAATACTACGATTGCGATTAATCACCCTGCACTTGGACTGAAGATGCTGAAAAAACGGTTTTGCCGCTCGAACGCACAGACACACATGGCGTAGACTGCCAAGGAGCTCTTGTAGCTGTTTGAGTGATACGTATTTGACAGATTTTACAATTTGCACGCGGTTTAGAGCTTTCTTAAGCTTTTCAAACGGCATAGAGACTGTCCGATGTCTGCAATCCCATTCGAGGCCAAGTGCAACTAGGTTTTCTTCCCAATTGAATTTTTTTGCTTCGTTTATTGCGGTAGGACCAAGTACAGTCATCATTGCCAATCTCAACGCGTCGACAGCAATTGCGCAACGATCATCTTCGTCAGATTCTATAAGAACATGGTCATTAACCCATTCAAACGAAACAAATGGCCTGGTATCAGCACTTATTGGACACATCGTCGCTGGAGATTCACGACCTAGCAGATGTGATATTTCACGACCAAAGACGGCGTAAAATGCGGGAGAACCCATCCCCCCAAATGGTGCGGACATGTCCACCACGCCGATCCCGAGTTTCTTGAAAACACCGCCCATCCAGCGTGCATCTCTCGCAATGATACGGAGGTGCCGGAATGCGCTTTTAACATCACCCTTGCAGATCAAGATACGCGTGTTGGAGTGCCCGGATTGTTGCAGACGGGAATGTTCCTCCTCGATTCTTTGTGCAAGCAATTTTACGCTGGTAAAAGGAACTTCGGGAAGAGAATCCTTATCTGTTGCTGAGTTCGTAGAAATAGTTGGAGGGAATGATAAATCGTGAATAAGCGTCGCCTCAAGATTGGGATCGATATCGGCTTTTGGTACAGCTCCGAAAGGACTTGTAACAACTTACCAATTCTTCAAGGCGTCAGCATCGACAACTACATATTCGCCTAGAGCCTGGCCTGATGCAATGCTTCGCAGGACACTCTTCTCATATTGTTGGGCTGATTTGTGGTTGTCATGCCAGTGGTGTTGACTACACGAGCACAGCCATCCAGCTTCATATTCATGGTTAGCAATCGAAACCATCAACGCTGGATGTTCATAGTCTTTTAGTAAGAGCGCGTAGGTTTGCGGATCCACCGCCTTATTAGGACGAGGATCCCAGTCCGTTTGCCCTCTAATCCACATGACTGTTTTTTTCCAGAGATACATTGCTGCTGCGTATCCACTTCGACAACTTCTTTTGAAACGGTTTGTCGATCTTCCCATTCAACGTGTTGATCCCTTCAGTTGTCGGAATACCCAACATTTTGTTGATATATTGTCGATGCTGCTGATTCCTCTGCTCGAGTCTTTTTAAAAGAATTTGACGGACACGAGGAGCGAACAGAGAGTAAAACGTGTTCCGATATTCTTTTAAAAGACCCCCGCATCTTCATTCATGCTTTACGTCATCGCGCAGTTTCCGAATGTGTCAGCAGTGTACTTGAGTACTGCCTCGGGTATCTTGGACGGAATGAAGTGGCCCCGATGGCTAAAGGAACACTCATTTGGGTCTTCGGACGATCCCGGGCACCTTGCTACTGTAAGATAGCGAAGCCACAGGCCTTTTCGGCCGCTTCTGGGGATCTGGCTTGCAATGTAAGCAGGGATTCATTCTGTGGTTGGGTTGGCGATATTTCGACGTGCACTAGGACCTTGATTGACTGAAAGCTTTTGTGCTTACTTGGATGGTTGTGAAATGGATGTTGATGGGCCCGTGAAACTCGACGAGCGCGGTCGTACTGCTTGAATGAGCTGCATCACGTACATGAAAGAAGCGTCCGTTGGGTTTACTGTTCTCACTACCTCAAATCGCGAGGTTCCGCCACGTTCAGCGTCGATTTCAGCGTGATTCCGATATTTTTCCAGTACATCCGTGTCGACCCAATACACGAGGAGTGACAAATCATTCTCATCAAGGCTCATCCGCTGACATAATCCATCAACCAAGCGATAGAGAGTGTTGACCAGTTCGATAGCATCGGACGATCCGAATGAAAAATGTAGCTCTGTAGAGCACCCAACGCCCGACGTACATCATCTGGTGAGGATGGAGTTGCTGCTTCCGGAAGATCTACCGCCGCGGAGAAATTTTGCATGTTTACCTTAGACGACTTGAGCCAGGCACGCAGTTGAAACTCATTTACTGGGAGCGAGTGCATAAAGGATAGTCCGTAGTTGCCGAATTGAATATCATAAAGGCGAGAGCAAATTGCAGGGTGCGGCAGAAAAGGAACCATACCATGGGACACCAAATGCCTAACACATTGTTGAGGAGACCTACCTTGTACGTTGGGCGCCGACACTAAGTCGTGCAGTCGAATCTGCTCCACCGACGGGGTAAAATCGTACTTCTGGGTTCGCTTTCGACTAGTTGTCGTAGATGTCACTGCGGCTTCAGCAACTTGCAGGTGACCGTAAATCGAAATGTAATGAGCTTGTAGGGCAGGATTGTGAGCCAGAGCTGCCGCCGTGGCTCTGTGACCGTCCTGTTGAGGAGCTGCTGCCATGGTTGAAAACACTCCTGGGGTCGAACGCGTTCGTACATCGTTGTACGAATATGGTCCGGAACCACTATTGACCACGTTTGGGTATGGAAGTGGGGCTTCTGGCCTTCCTCCTACCACAACAGTCGGAAAACGTTGATGACTTTCCTGTGCAGGATGTTGGTATTGCGCTGGCGGGTACCCTTGTTGTCCGTAATACGCACTGTGGACCGCATTCGGGTATGGAGCTGACATTGAAAGTACGGCTCCTACCACAACGGTCGGTGGCGCTGGGTTGTAGCCAGATGTGTGCTCGACACCAGTATGCGGAGGGGCATAGTGTGAGCTTGGAGCAGCATTCAGGACTGGTGGAGGTACCGATGTACCCATTCCAACCACAGTTTTTGCTGCCCCCGTTGATAGATCCGCTTGGACAGTAACGTTAGACGACGAGCTTGGATCTCGCACCTCGGGCACTTGGTTGGCTTCCTGATCGCTGACAAGAGGAGGCGGGGACTGCCTCAGGCGAGAGATGGTTGCTCCTTGGGGGTGCAGCTGACCAGGTGATAATTCTGGCTGATCCTCATGGAACATGGAGTCGTCGGATGATGTCGCCGTAAGTGTGAGCCCGTTACTGACTGATACCGGTTGATGGCCAGCTAGACTTGGTTCCCTGCAAAATAAGGGGCCGAGCTTACTGCTGATATCCTCACCAACGACGTTGGACCCTTCCACCGCATGAACGAAATCAACTGCGTGTTGCAGACTGAAGTTTTGAACTTCTCCATTGAGTGGATCAATCCATCGACATATTGTGTCCGCCGATGGGGGACGTATTCGGTCACCGAATCCAGCGAGCACGTTGTTAATGTCTCGAGAAGGTTGCTCCGTTCTAGAATGCCCAAGGAGGCGATCTAGGATGGTACTATGCATCGATTCAAGCTGTTCCAGACTCCATTCGCGGCATTTTAACTGGGAGTGAGATAAAAGTAGGACAACGACTGGATCCACGCCCAACGCTTTGTCATACCGGCAAGTCCACGATGCTTCATCTTGAGTGGCGGCATACAGCCGACCCCTTTCACACTCGTTATTTGTCCATATCTCCACGTGCCTTTAAAGCTGGATGCGACTCCTCTGTGTAACCAGATACCCAAACGATCGCTTCGAGCTTCTTTTTCAGTAACAATCCTGGAAATCGCTCGTTCGACACGAACTTCGGTCACGTGATGGCCTGTTCCCAGCGTGGGCACGGGGCTCACGTAGGCAACCGCACCTTGGATTCGGCGGACCTGTACGTACGTAGGTTCTGTCCATGTCGCCGCCACATCTTCCGGGAGGAGAAGCAGGTACGAGCCAACAGTAAGGGGGGTTGTTGGAGCCATTGCAACGACTGCGCGACTGTTGGGGCGAAACCTGTCTAAGCTTAACTTTAGCTGTGTACTGCGAGGAGAAAGCTGAAATGCCGCTCGGGAACTGTCGGCGCCTCGTGCCTAACTACCTTAACCCAAATTTACGCTATCTCCCGCAGTCTGTAAATGTGTCTTCCGTTTCTGACGTGCTCGGAAGACGTTGATATCTGTTACGGTTCAAACGGCTGCGGGAATCGCTCCACTTTTCCCGTTTCGGCTACCGTCTTACCCCGTACCAGTCGTCTAGGCGTTAATTTCGAATACCGGTAAAGTAAAAAAGCAAAACATCAGCAGACCCTCGCATTGTACGAATAAGTTAATACAACGCATACCCCGAACAGGTGCATCTCTTGGCATATGTTATGCCGACTCGTTGCAGCCAGCCAAGTTAGAGCTTGTGAGCAACTCGCTTGCCGCTCACCGCCATCCAACTCTCTCTTAAACAGTGTTGGAGCGCAGCTACAACTCAGTTAGACACTTCCATTCTGCAAATAGCCTTCAAGTGCACCGTCCAGCCTATCATCTACAATGTCAGCCGATAAGAAACATGCTAGCTACACTCTCGACTTTAAACGCCCTGTTATCAGCGAATTTAAGCGCAATGTCCCAGGACATGGGCTCAATGTGCTTGCCAAGAAGTACAAGATTCCGTCGGCATCGATAATTCGAGACTGGCACAATAACTACGACAAGCCGAATGCTGCTTCGAAGGACCGCCAGTTGGTCACTCACACCATGCATAGGTTCTCGGGGGCAGGTCGTAAGCCTGAGTACCAGCAACTAGAGGAAACACTGCCCACTTGGGTGGAAAACAGAAACAAAAAGGGACTCCGTGTCAAAGATAAGTACATCCAACTTCAAACCCTTAACGTCAACCACAGCATGACCGAGACTGTTCCATCGTCCCTCCTACATCAGAAGCAGTTCAAAGCCTCGTCCGGTTGGCTGGGCAACTTCGAGAACCGATACAACCTGGTCTCGCGACGTCAAACGACCACCAGAACGCTGCCTTCGGATGCACGAGAGGTGTGGCTTGAGTTCATTCAAAAAGCGCAAGCACTCATTGACAAACTGGGTATTTAACCCTGCAACATTGTTAACATGGATCAGGTCCCTAGATATTTCGAAACGGAGCCAAACTCGACTATTGCGCCGCGTGGGGCACGGGAGGTACTGTTGCGTAAGGGCGGCAGCAGTCACAAAGGTTCACCGCCAGTTTTGCGATCACGGGCGAAGGAGAAATCCTAAAAAAAAAACACGTGCTCATTTCGAAACTAAAGAAACAAACAAGCTTGGGTGAACTGGACAAATCCGTTCTGGTAGATGTGAGCACTACTGGTATGTGGAATGACAAGATCCTGCTAGACCATGCAGAGGCAGTCATATGCAGCAGGAAGCAGACCCGATTTTATCGTCAACCCGTGCTGTACATAATTGATTCGTATGGATGTCACGTCAATCTTTTCAACATTTTTGTGCTACTGGTGCCTCCTAATCTGACGAATCTTCTTCAACCCCTGGATGTAGCCGTGAATCGAAGCTTTCAAGTGTTTTACGGCGACAAGTTCGACTAGTACATTGGAAGAGCTTTAGCCGAACCAGCACTGCAAACAAACGCGGCAGCCACAAGGTGCCAAACTACAAAACTGTCTCGCAATGGGGGGTCGACTGGGTTGATCTTCAACAGGCAGATGACATCAAAAAGGTATTTCGGTTGTGTGGATTGGTAGTCCATCAGGCATTGGACGTGAAAGATTTGCATCCTCCATTAAGATAGCTTCTAAATGGCAGCATTGACATCGATGAATCGCTCAAAAAGTACGAAGACTTGATCGAAGAAAACGATGACCGCGAAGAATTGTGTATTTCTCCATCTTTCTGGTGTATTCCGCACGAAATCAGCACAAATGTGTTTTGTTGTCTCCAGTATAGCCTTACTGACTGAATAGCTGACTACGCCACGGTTTTGACGGAGTTCATGATGGATTTAGAGGAGTTGGAAGGGCTGCTTGACGAAGACTATTCAACGGCAATTAAGGAGGGCTCGGAATCTCCTGGTGAGCTGGAGATGTTCGCAGCGGCGCAGTTGCATAACTGCAACATCTAGGTAAAGACGCTAAACGACGACTGCAAGGTGGTATCCACGTACACGTACAAGGTTACCGACGCTACCCGATCAATCTGCCTCGCCTGTATCGGCCCGCTCTTCACGTTGAAAGTAGATGGTACGCAGGTGTAAAATACAATTTGACCTTGAGGTTTCTTTTTCTTCTGGTTTTCGATCGTACACTTTAATTGAACGCCTAGGGCTTGTATTTAAATAGTACGCCCGATAGGCGGTCAGTTTTTATTAAACGCCTAGACGTCTGGTACGGGGTAAGACGGTAGTTATTCTAAAAATAACTAGCCGAGGCGGCAGAATTTTCTAAAGGACTTTCCAATAGCTATTTCACGTTCTTATTCCACAGAAGTGTCGACACCAACGCCCGTCTGCACGGAACCGAGCGAAGCGAGGTGCTCCCCCTTTATTAATAGAGAGGGGACCTAGGGTTTTGTGCCCTGGGGGTTTAGGGGACAGGGTGTATATAATAGTAAAAGAAGATGTAAAAACGCAGGCAAAATATGATGCTGGAACGGTACCTGTGGTTTCCGGCCCGTGTGCGAAGCGAAACCCAGGCAATAAAGAGGAAGTAACTAGTCGACGTGTATTAGGTATTTAGTTTCTGTAAAATAACTACCCGAAAATTAAAAAAGTGTACATTCAAAAATGCGCACCCAGCAATCTACTCCCGAACCGGGTAGAGTATTTCGCACTTAGTCAAACACACCCTAAATTATTTGTTCTTTGTTGCCGGTAGCGTTGATGATGGGACATTTGTGTGCCTACCCTGTGTGCACGGGCAACACGACTCACAAGTGGAGGTCATACAAGTGTAATTTTAAATACACTTGTATGACCAAAAGGGAATAAGGGAACAACCTTTTGTAGGCTTTTAAGCGTACACAAAGTTATTCCCTTTTGAATCCGCGTATATAAGACATCTCGTTCTTGGTAACTCAAATAACACCATCTCAATAGAGCTAGTGAAGATCTCCAAGTCATTATCTCCCGGACCGTTTTTAAGCTGACAACAACTGACAAGTGAACCCTATGAAACCGCAGCGTGGCTCTTCCTCTGGTTGCCGCATCTCACGACCTCGACAGATTGTCACCGACAGTAGAACATGACCCATGTATTACATAGGGGGTCAGCTGTATCTGATTCAGGATCACGTTGCTAAATCAGCAATTTTGATATCATCGTCTTGTGTGCACATATTTTCCAGGAAAAGCTTCTACAAAAAGGATATGAACGGTCCTATGGCCACTGTCTGCTGTCCGTTGAACGGACTCTAGCAGCAAAGCCACGCAAATATAGTCGCCAGTCGGATGGTAACCGCGACTTGTGCCGTCGCTAAAGAAGCCAACTGCTGCTCTCCAATCTTTTTGGTGTTTAAATGATGCTGTTCACTCACCAATTTGCATGCCTCAAGATAAACTGACCAGCCGCCAATTGTGTAGTTTCAACTGATCGAAATGGCGGTCCTCTTAAATGATAAGTTAACCATCGACCGCAGAAAGTTCGTGGAGAATCATTTGTCCCAGTCCTTCGCGCATCATCGTCCAATGGCTTTTGACGACACTTCACACCGCTACCAGCACTTTTTCGGTAGCTGTATTTCGCTGCCGGCTGATTTAAGTGTACGTATACCGCTGGACAACTCCAGTTGTCTCTCGACGTTTGGTCGTATTCCTGGTCACGAGGATTTCGACACCAGCGTTCGGTTCATCGGAGTCGTTCGTGTAGCCAACCACTGCGAATTCAGACTGCTTGTCAACTCAGGCAGAGAACAATATATACTACACAAATGCTATTAAGAATTTCGCGACTTCCGACAACAATTGAATCTTGGAAACACCGTAACTGATGCAGCAGACGAGAAGCAACGACGTTGCGGATGCCAAAACGGGGCGTGCCTGCAGATTGGGCAGAAACTTGCCAGATTCAAATTTCAACGACGTAAACTTCAGCGTGATGACGGCGTGCGCATCGCAAGAGAGCGGCAGGTACAGTTGCAGGACTTTTTGGATATGGTGCTAGCAGTGTACCGAACAGCACCCAAACGCCAAGTGCGTTGCTGCGTCAACTCCAACTGTCGTGTGCATCGTGCAATTCGCTTGTTCCTGGATATCGGTGACGATGGATATGCTCCAGTCAACGGGAATGGACCTAGATAATGGCAACCGCTACAAGTTTGACTCTTCACCGACCTTAACCGTGATGGTGGTGGTGGTGATTCTGGTGGTTCCAGTGTTTGAACACGATCATAGAGGACATGGAGCCTGACGAGTCTGATGTGTCCTCGATTAATTTACTATGAGCTCTTTCGTGAAAGCTGTTCGTCTTTTCAGTTGCCTGTTTGAATGAATACACGACTTTTAAGTTAATTTAAAAATAATAATTTCCTTTCTATTTGGGTAATCAAAGCTAACTATCTGCGCTCTGTCATGTTCAACAAATTCTTGGGGGTATTGGAGGCAATCCGGAAAATTGGGTCAAGCGATATGAGCGGGCAAATTCTGGTGGTGCATTTCATCTCGCCAGTAATTTCACCTTACAATAATTGCTCACTCGTCAGCGTAAACATCGGGGTTGTGACGATAACGGCGGTGAAGAGTGAGGAAACCTCACAATCATAGGAGCACTCGCGACCGGAAAACATGTCTACTTGTCATTACATGTATCAGAGTGGACGACAATAAGGGTAACTGTGGCACTGGTGAGCACGCGCGAAAGGATTAATCCTCTCGTGCGTCGCTCGCATGTAGCAATGCAGGCAAAATTGATACCCTCACAAGCTTCTTTGGATTCCAGCATCCACCCCAAAACAGATATGTGTTTGTCACGGTTTCCAGCTCAAAAACGTACGGTTGCACTCGAATCTGGCTGAGGAACCGCATACTTTGTTAGCTCTTATTATAGCATTCTGTGCAAGAATAGTTGGGCAGGTATTGAAAAAAATAAAAGCAGACCAGCATGCCTGCTCTTCCGCTTCGCTTGGAGCAATCCGACTCTATGAGGAATGGTATCCGCACTATTCAAAGGGTGTCGTCATTCGTGTACCATCGGTGGCAATCTCTCCAAGTGAGTCGTCGAGGGAATAAATATTCGGTTGAGCGGTTGCTAGCTCTTGACGAATACACGCAAAATACATCGCGGATTCGTGTCGTGGTTGTCGTGGCGGGAGCATTGGTACCGATGGCTATCCTTGTGATTTCTCAAGAATCGCTGCCTCTCAACGACCCAAGAGATGGTTGGAAAGTCAACTATGGGTTCTGGATGCGGGTGGGAATACTAGCCGGAGTGGTCAGCAGTACCATAGCGATTCAGGCAAAGTATATGGTCCGGACCGCCACATTCACGTCACGTCAGCTCGTTCTGCTCTTCATTTTCCAATCGCTGAGCTACTCAGCTGTCTCTATGGGTATTGCAGCTTTGGTTGGATTTCCTATTCCGTTTTTCGCGTTGTCTACAATTCCAATTTTCTTCATTTTGCTTATTATCTGGTTCACGATTATCGTTGGAAAGGAAGTCGTTCGGGAAATGTTGAAGCAAACAGAAGAAATGACTGCGTTTGGCCAATTTATCTGCACCAAAATGCTAATGCCAGTTGTGTATCCAGTTTACGAGGTGATGGTTTACGCTACAGCAAACACTTACTACGAGCTCCCCGTTATTTTACTACTCCCAATTATCAAAGTCGTCATGAAGTATATCGTCACACTAGCGTTGGTTAACAGCGAGGATATGATGCCTGAAGCTGTCATTTTTACGGTTGAGTTTTTTTCACGCGGTCTACCTCGCAACTTGTATGCAGCGCACACGCTCGGCCACGACCGTGGGAATCGTCATTACTGTCGATGTAGCGCAATCTGTCGCAATGTTGTATGGACTTCACCGACGAAGCCGCACAATGTTGACTCGAGCTCATCGAGCTGCTGGTAAAATGGGCGACAATGAGTCTCTGGTGAGTTTACTTCGAATAATATGCAGTAGCGCAGAGAAAGTTGCGAGACAGAACCTTGACGGAATCTCGGTACGTTCATGTCTCCCACATAAATTATCCCAAGGAGGTCAACACTGTCTAAATGGCTTGGAAAGGCCCCAACAAGGCAGGAGAAGCTCCTGTTCGAGCTCACGTAGTTTCCTAAGTGGCTCTCTAGTTCGAATGGCACCGTTCAAGCAGCGTAGCTTTATCTCACTTATTGGTGCTCGAATTGGTCGATGGCGTTGGAGAAGCACTATCAAGCCAATCCCAACATGCATTCTCCCTACTTCCGGCACTCAATCGGTTGAAAGAAGAAATTTACGACAGAATTCACTCGGGTATCGCCGCTCAAATATTTTTCGAGAGGGGTTAGAAGAATTATTTACTTCTGAATGTCTGGTACTGGTCTCGTACTTGCACACGAGTATCGCCATGTTCTACCCCAATTTTGTCGTTGTAATGGTGTATCTTCCCAGCGCTCAGTTCCATACAGAACTTCATGGTGTCACTCGAGAAAACGTAGCGGATACGGTGAAATCTGTGTTCATCTTTGGAACTCTCGAGTTTGCATCGTTTGCATTCCTCGGAGTCATGGTGCGACAAAGGTATGGCATGCAGACATTTTACCACCTTGCATTCGTACTAGAGACACAAGCGGCACACGTACAAGGTACGGTGATGATGTGGATGCTAATTATCTTGGCATTTCGCGTGGTTCATTTCGGTAAGTCCTGCGTTTTAATGTGGGCTACTATTACTCTTACACTAACTCGTGCAAAAACGTTTATCTTTTGGCAGGTGTTGATTTCACTCTTCACTTTTCCTGGATGAAGGACTCAGGAAGGTAAAACTACAAAATATGCAGCTACAAATTGAGGAGGGACGTGTCTTCATGAATCAAACCATCGGAACTTAGTGGTATTTCCGTCCGCTCATACTCAAGTCAAGAATAGTTAATTTTTTCCTGCGGTGTGTATGACGCACTTACGATCAATTTGCATCTGTCGTGATGACTCCTTCGGGGCCTGTCCTGGAGACCGAGCCACGCGTCAGTGACACAACTTCCTTTCGTCGACGATTTGATACTGTTATCACGCGTTTACTACGACTGTGGACAACTCTTCAAGTCAGCTACTACGGTGGCAAGTATTCAATTGAGCGTGTGCTGGCACTAGACGAATATACGCGAACCACTTCATTTTCTCGTGCCCTTCTTGTGTGTATCGGAACGCCACTGCCAATGGTAACTCTGGTCATCTTACAAGAACTACTACCACTCCAGAACCCAACGGATGGCTGGAGAGAGAACTATGGTTTTTGGGTTCGACTTACAATGCTTTCAGCGGTCACAGCAAACACTTTCCTCGTTCAAGGAACATTCATGGTCGACAACTTTACGTTATCATGGCGTCAACTTGCTTTATTCATGACAGTTCTCTCGTTGATACACACTGCAGCAAGTATGGCCGTCTCTGCGACGCTGTTCTTTCCGATCCCGTTTTTCTACATCACCATGACCCCATCCTTCTACATCCCGTTGTTCACATTGTTGTACGTCATGCTAGGGAAACGCTGTGTGGGTTGCATTTATTATATTGCCACACAAAAGATCATGGGGATGGTTTACCCAGCCTATCAACTGTTGTTCCACAAAGCAGTCTCTACTCAGTTTTTTCTACCAGTGGTGCTTCTGCAGCCTGTTGTCAAACTTGTAGCCAAGAACGTCGTGCTACGCATCACCAAGAACTTGGAGGATTTGACACCCGAAGCCGTCATTTTTACCGTAGATTTCTACAACTCGTTGTACCTGGCGACATTCATGGAGAGCGCATCAAATCTCAATACGATGTTGATCCTCATCGGCACTGATATCGCTCAAACCTTTATGGTACTGTTAAAACTGCGTCAACGTACAGCAACAATTCTTCAGAGATTGTGTACAACAACTAAAGCTTTTGCAGACGAGGATCTGCTAGCAGCGTTATGTTTACTATGCCGGAATCAGATCACATTTGCAACCCAAGCAAACGAGAATGTTCGTGTTCGCTCCTGTTTCTCACATCGACTATCACCCGAGGATAACAATCTTCTCTTCATGCTGGAAAAATCGATAGAAGTTGCACCACATCCGATTCATCGCTGGCCGTGTATTGAGGGATCGATTTCCAGCACTCCCGAACCGCTTCAAATTTCCAAGTCTCCATTAAAAAAGCTTCAATTGTTGTGTGTCAGGCGAGTTTCGAGGGCAGTGCATCCGGAAGCAAAGGGCAGGCGGAGATCAATTCGTCTTCATTCCAGTGAATTGAGTATATCTCGTGATGGTTCCAGTGTACTGTCAGCCAACCAAGTTCAACATTCCAACATCCTGCGGGAGACCCTGGAAGTTCTATACACTATGGAATGCATCGTCCTCACCGCCTACCTGGAAGCCTTCATCCCTCTTTTCTACGGAAACTACATGATGATCATGGTGTATTTTCCGAACGCAGAATATCACACCGAGTTGAAAAATGTGACTCGCCAGAACGTCCACTACACGGCCACAGTTGTGTTTTTGTTCGGCCTACTCCAGGTTGTATCATTTTGGCTGCTGGCGGCGCTAATTAAACGCAAGTGTGGTATGAATGTACTCTATCAACTAGCGTTTGTACTGGAGTCACAAATGCCATTGGTGCAGGGGAAATTAATGATCTGGATGCTTGTTACTCTGGCTTGTCGTGTCGTCCACTTCGGTACGTACAAATTGTTCTCGCAATTCACATTTTGGGTAACCTCATTCATGACGTGTTTATTGTTTATAAAGGAGTCGACTACTCGTTCAAGTTCGCTTGGATTTCAACGTAGTCCCAGTTATTCTCGGAGGATTCCTGGTTCAATCGACCAGTTCAAAGCTCACAAGGTACCAAGCAGTACTTGCAGTTCATCAGGAATAGACGAGGAGTAGAGGTGATAAAATAGTCACTGGCAGGCGAGCGTTGTCACACCATGATGTCTCCGTCACGGGAAGACACTCAACTCCGCAACGGCGACACGGCAAGTTCAAAACCGTTAAAGTACATACTGGAATCACACGGAGTGGTCATCTTTGCAAGACAGCTATCATGGCGGGAAATATTCTATCGAGCGAGTGTTGGCACTCGATAAGTACACGCGTACGACGCTACTGTCTTAAACTTCGAAGTGGAGTACGAATACGTTCGTGTTTCCGCACCGTCTTTATCAGAGATTCTCTCCACTAAATAAACTATCCACTGAAGTATTTCCTGGTCAGTGCTGGTCAGGCAAGAGCATGACGTGCCCTTGGCTCGCAGAGGAGCGTCGTCCAGAGAAAAAGTAGAAGTGATATTGTTTGTTAGGTTGGTTCTGTGGCCACGAGGCCAAAGAAAAGATAAAACTGAGAAAGGTAAACTAGCGACATTGCTCCGTTGTACAAAACTGCCATTGCAGTTGTACAAGACTTCTTCCAGCTTCTGCTAAGCTGGAGATCGGCGTCAACTGTAGCATGAGCCTGCTTGTCAAGCAGCTTCAGGCTACCTGGTCTTCGAACGGGATCTCTTATGCCCACGATTCGCCGGATTCAGTCACCGGGCGGCGTCCATTGCAATCTCACTGCGAAGATACGCCCGAGTGGTCAATGGATCTAATGGTATTCCAACTGACTCGACTCAGCACTCGACTATGCTTTGGACGCAGGTTGAAATGAAGATTAGCAGAGGTCGGCAAAAAAAATATTTAAATTAAATAATTTAATGGGTTTCACAATAAAAAATCTTTATTATTGGTGATTCACGATTTCAATACAATAAAAATCGACCCAATGATTGACAATAAATATGAGAAAAGAGTGACTGGCAACCCGCCTTCAAATTTCTATTCGATGGTGGCTAGCTATGATGTTTTTCCACAGCATCCACGTCGAATGCTGTGTCTTCAAGGTAAAGTTCCTGAGGAACAGAGGTCACAAATCGAGTTTGGCGGGTACCCCAGTCCACCCGTACTAGCTTTACGTTTGGAACGGGTACCCGTACCCGTCCGTTTGCCATACGGACGGGTATGGCTGGACGGGTACCCGCTAACGGATACCCGTTGCGAGCTCTGCTGAGGAATGATATTGACCACTCAAAACGCGAATGGGTATGGTCATATGAATTCAAGTGGTCGTACAGATAGGCAAGTCATAAATATATTGTGCACAACAGGAAGGCAACCAAAGAAACATGTCACTCAAGATTTGGGACCGTACCACGAATCAGAAGAAGATAATTGTGAAACTCCCGGTTAGAGAGCACACTATACATTACCTGAAAAATGACCATGAAATGAATCTGAAACTTTTTAAAGTCTAAGAGAAAATGGCATGTAAGAAGTTTCAAAGTAAACATAAATAGAGGCTTATCGTCACTGAGCTGCTGCACGATGCAATTGCACGATCTGGAAATGAAGATCTCGGCACAGTTTAGGCTTTTGCTCGGATTTGTAGTTGTTGTCGGCACCAGTGCCCACGTTGCACCGAACACCAACAGGAGCTGTTTCGCGTCAACACCTAGGCAGCGGGTAGGCCCCAGACAGCTTCAAACATAAGAGGCAGTACGGTCGAGTCTACCAGTCCACTCCTGGCTTACTTAACTCCTTCAGATAGGCGCGATGGGGTGAACACGTTATCGGCAGCTTGCACCCCCGGATAGGGTCTGTGGGCTTGTGTCCCGCAAAGTAAATCCGTATTTCATATGCACATTGTGGGCGGTGAACTCCTACGGCAAGCCGCACATTGAGTTCGTTGCCTCCTCGGCCAAGACAGTCCTGCTCCCGTCTTGACCCCCGCGGTCTTTCTCCGCGATCCCCGAAAATCTGAAAGCCTCTTCCGCCCTCTATCGCTATGTTCCTGTCCTGCCTCACCTTCCCCTTTAGGGAACCTGTGCTTTCGGCGCCACTCTCTGCTGTATTTAGTCGTTACCTGCTCTCTGACCAGGAACAATCTCGACTGGGGCTCGAACGGCCCAGTCGCACGCTCGTGATCCTCACCTACGAAGCCGAACTACCCTACGAGAGGGCTCATTCCCAACTACCGCTGCACATCTTCTCTCTCGTGCCCTCCGGGCCTCACGTCTTGCCTCCAGGCGTCGCCTCGCCTCGTCGCCTCTGTCTTCGCTCGCTCGTCGTCCTGGTCGTCCCTCCTGGCGATCTTCCACGGACGCCTGCTACCTCTCATCTGTGGCCGTAGCCACCTGGCTCGCTCCCGTCACCTGCTCGCTGTCCTTCGCACATTCCGTCACCAACTCCGCCTTGGTGTACCACAACAACTACTCCGTCAAGTCGATCCCCACGAACACCCCGTCTCGGTGCTCTTGCTCGCGTCGTGCAGCACGGTGACAGTGCACCATACTACAGATTCCAATCGGGGTGGCTACAAAAAGCATTAGACTTGGTAGGAAAGGTAGGAGAATTTAATAATACGGTAATATGTATTATTGAGTGATGCTAACTGTAATATTTATTACTGCGTCTCGTTAGCACCAATTCATTTTTTACGGTATTCGTAGACTTTTGGTTGTTAGATACAAATGTGAACCTCCACTAATTCAGGTGAAGAGTTCGCTCTCGACAGCGAGGTCCGCCCAAATTAATTCGCGACCTGTCCTGCATCCAGCCACGATATCTTGAATTTCCCTAGGTTGGTAATTTACTACTCAGTACCAGTATTGGGCAAAACAACCCACAGGATAAACACACTGATCAAGGCCAAATACAAATACTCAGCGTGGAAAGAATGACCACATCGGACAAATGTAAATTATGTTTACATGTATTATAGTAGTACTACAAGCAGTAGGACTACTAAGAGGTACTACTACTATTACTACTACTACTACTGAAAGTAGGCAGCAGTTTCTACGATGTCGCCACGTTGAGCACTCCTCTGGTGCTTCGGAGGAGGAGAGACTCCACACGGCTTGGCGTTCTTTGTCAGTTGTTTGCATCTTGGGCAGAAGAGTTCAGTTTTCGAAATGAGGGAGCGGGAACTGTATCCGCTCTTCCCGAGGGCGGGAGATTCAAAATTTCAAATCCGATCACTTTTGCAAGGGTATCTCTTTTGAATAGTGTGAAATTTGATTGGCAAGCACAGAGGTACCAGCTACCGTACGTCAAGTGTTGTACGAAGTTCCTAACGGGTGACAAGACTCCTAAGAACCCGCAAAAACGTTTTCGAATACGGCTTGGCGAAGTTTAGTTGACGCTAACATTAATGAAGACAAGATTTGATACGCAATGAGAACACTTTGGGATCTATTCATTCGCTACGACGTACTACTGCAGTAGTATTCGGCAAAAACACTCAGATCATCCTACAGTGTTGGTCTTTGGGGCTTTTACCTTGAGTAAATCCTTGAGCCACAACTTGTATCCAGTCTTGAACGCGGTGATGTCTGTCTCGGACTTTCCAGCGTTTCTCATGGTTTTTAACCACGCTGGCCACATTTTTTCTCGCCAGGAAATACGATGTAAACGGACTATTATGAAACCTTTGGAGTCGCCCGGCCATCATGGCCGTTCTGAGCTGTTCCAGTTTTTGAGCCTTCGCTTTTTATGCCGTCATCTGCGTCTTCACCTTCGTTGTTAAACCTTTTAAAGCAATCGCTCGTTCCTCGGTCTGCTCGTCTGCATCGATTGCTTTGAGAGATCGTCGAAGTCGGTTGTTGCTTGAGGTAGCCTTCTCCGCTGGGGTCATGGGCGAGTTGTTTAAGTGTCGATGCGTAGAGATAGCATCCCCACAGACAGCTAGACTGGACGAAATGAGGGCTAGAAGGAGCACGATTCTAGCTAAGCCCATGGTTTTGCTTTCGCTCTTGGTCTTCAGGGGTAAATGCGAAATGAACTCAGTCAGACCACCAACCGTGCCGATGGTAGCCTAGGTCCCATCTCGTTTATGAGCCTATTCTTCCCATGCTGTGATCGCTGGATTTGACTGCAATGCTTTGCTTGTAAATTGTTGCTTTGTCGGTACAGAATGCTTAGTGTTTACTAGTACAGTCCAATGTTCTGAGTCCGTAGACCATGCCCGAGTCGGACAGACTGTCCGGGACAGTCTGTTTGAAATGGCAAGATCCAGTTCCGATGTTGCAGGAGATGCATCAGTGAAGTAAGCTTAATACGAATCACAATGGTCAATTGTAGCTAGCTAACGTCACCTTACCTTTTCGTACGAAACGCCGGGACAATTGCTGTTTCGTATCTAGAACGCATTCAAAAGGAGACCTGTACAAATTTCAGAGCTTCTTCGTGCCAAAGGCACGACTTTGTTTGAACCTGAAATGGTATATCACTATATTTTGGTGATACAAATTACCGGATGTGACTAATTCTGCATACAGACTCTGATTTCAATGCTTGTGTTCTTACAAAACATGACCTGATACACGTACAAGTATTAGTACATGCACATGTAACTTACATGTATATTAAAATACATGCCGCACAGTCCGTAGACATCGAATACTACCTGTACTGTACAGTACAATACGGAGTAGCACTCAACCACGCCACGTTCCACGTTGGATGACAACCGTTGTCACAACGCTTGGTCAGGATTGTGACTCACAATCCTCAAATCGAGCTGAATTGATTCGTGTCCGATTCACCGTAATCAATCCCGAACGCTACTGTTCAGTACATACTGTACATTGCTCATGCGACAACTTGTTAGTGTGAGCTGTGGCGTCGCCACTGGCGAGCCCACTTGTCATTCACTTCGTCAATCACTTACTTTCTTAAAACTTAAATATTTCGAAGTAAACGCGATGGTATGGTGCGAGTGGCATATATGAACATACAACGGGTGATACACGCAAGCGTAGATAAAGCTTGACGTATTTTTAACAAAATAACTTGCCACACGCCAGCCTGTTTTTTGTAGCCGAAGCGGTTTGTGCAAAGCTCCATGTGCAGTAAACAATGCACTTGTCCGAAAGAAGACCGCCGAACTGGCCTCCTCGTTCTTAGGATGGGAGTCCCATACTGGGGCAAAATAAAAACAAAGAGGGAGTGATGGTTGAGCCAACCAGATCAAACCAGCACCTCGTTCTGTCTACAAGAAGATGGCTCGTTAAGAGAACATTACAGGTCAAGCGAACTTTCACCGCCTGCCGTGATGCCATAATGGGTACGCGTAGATGCTTGCATAGGCTAAGATAAAAATTCCACGAAGCGAACTTCCCTCAGATTGTGAAGACTCTGTTCGCTCATACATACTTCGAAGTGGCTTACTACATGTACATGACATTTTCTTCTTACAAATACAATTTAGTATCACTTTGAAACAAACAAACGTTACAAAGTCCTGCGAGAACCACGCCTGCTACTAGGGTGAAGGTGACAAACCATAAGTTAAGACCCTGGAAAAGTAGATCGAAGGCTTGGACGTGTCAAAATCGAAAATAACGTTTGACTCATGTTAGAATCGATCACGACACCCCTATCATCGTTCAAAAAGCGTCGAGAACTTCTGTTCTCCACTGTCATTTTTTTGGATAAACCTAAATATTACGTTTGCTTTGATAGGAACCGATGCAATGTCGCGCGACGGTAGCGCAATTTGTCACAACCTGCCGGTACAAGCAACATTCACAAAGAATAACTTCTTGGTCGGGGTATCAAGTATTTATAACTTCACTGTACTCTCGTTTCTCTTGGATTAAGTATGAGGTCGACCATCCGATTTTGACAGGAGAGTGGGTCGCTAAAGGCGAAACTAATTCTAAAACCACCGGAATGGCGGGTGGCTATCCGCCAAACCACGTTATATTGTGGCTTTCACCGATTTTGCCCTCCGATTTGACGCCTTATATCGGACCCCGGTTTATATAAATCGGATAGCCGATAGGGTAAGAAAGTCCGATTTATCTAAATCGGACCAGAATTAGGCTTGATAAGGCCACCCAGGAGGACATTTTCGAGGCAGACATGCTGAGTCTAGAAGCAACTGTAATCCAGAAACCTACGACAGTGATGGATATGACAACGCTGTTGCTCAACAGATTGATCTTTTAGGTTGTTTGATAGCAGGCCGTGTTCGTATTACTCCAATGGTCCAGTGACCTGAAGTTATCGGAGATGTTTTCTGACAGTCACTTATGCCGTTGAAAACCGGCAATTATGAGCCCAGCGTCACAACTCGGAGCTTCTTGCGATATATCGGGCCAGAAATAGCTAGTTTACCTCAGCCCTATTACCTAAATTGGACCGTGTTCGCAAATCGGGTCCGATATATTGGATCTCGGGTTATCCGTTTTGCCAAAAAGGATGAAAGCCACAATACATGTAGGAGGATAACTCGCGGTACCACTAGCCAGAATAAGGAAATTTAATAATGCGTGCTAACCTAATATTACGGGTAAATGAGTTTTTTTTACATTAAATCGTGCTTGGCTTACTCCCCAGAATTAGCTCGGCAAAATGACTGGAGAGTACAGTACTAATTTATGTGTTGTATCTAGACAAATTGCGGGTAATGGCCTCAAGGTACGCTGTCATTCCACAGTGTCAAGCACTTCAAGTGACACGAGGGGCATTTGTCCATTTCCCTCCATCTCTTCATCCGAATCAAAATCGTCGTTCTGGATTCCAGCGTACGATATGTCTTCGTCTTCCTCGTCGAGATCGTCCGTGGTACATCCAACAAGTGCGGTGAAGTACCTAATCATGGATCTCATAGCCGAAGGCACACTGCGCGCGGTACCCGACGTCTCAGCAAAGTCTGCGATCTTCGTGTAGGAGGCAGCCCGACAGTTGGAGGTGTGGAGATTTATGCGGCGCGGAACGACAAAAGCGCTTACCTGACCACTGGCTTCAACGTTAGGAGCTTCCACTACTCGCTGGGGGTACTTCGAACCAGTTTACTACGGATATGCCGGTGCATTTATTAGCATCACTCATGTAGCTGCTTCCTTCTAGATGGACATGATACCAAGATCAGACGTGGATCCTGTAGTTGCGAAGTGAGATCAATTACGCTAGAAGCTTATCTGTCTCCTACTCGTACTTGCCTCATCGGGGCCTGCCTTGTGGCAGCGCCCGTCAGCTCCGCAGCACCCACCACTGGTGTCAGATTATGCAGGCCGCTTGTTGACACGACGGATTATCCAGTGCCGCTGTTGACGTGGCTGGAGATGCAGTAGGTATCCAGCTGGGATGAGATTATTTCCAATGCAAAAAAAGGTGGGAGTCCAATGCTTCCCCCCCAAAAGGGGGGAAACCAATGCATTGGTATCTTCAAGAACGGTTGAAATTCGAGCTCTAGGACGTGTTAGTGCCCCAGACCAACCAAAGCGAGCGGGTGCAAGCGCACGTAGCCATAGAAAACCCGCGCGGGGTGCCCGCGACGCAGGGCTGCGCGGTATTTGCGGATGTGGGCTCAGCGCCGAGCTCCTCAGCGAGCCGCGTATTGCACGCACCCGAACATCCAATGTTTATATCGCGAGCGAAGCGAACCGGGGGGGGGGGGTGTCTATCGTCGTCGATACTTAAGTACTCGTCGTGGCGTCTGGAAGCCGAATCCCAACAGTGGAGTTTAACTCGTCGCTTGGTGCCGAGCTATACCCCTCAGCGGCTGACGAGTCGTCTCGAGAGCTAATGTTCTGGTCGGCGTCGCTCACATCTCCTGCCATTTCCACTTTGTTTTCAACATCCCACTGAATTGTTCGTGCTCGCTGAACGAAATCGGGGCAGTCTGGATCCCCACTGGGCTTCTTGTTATTGATCAGCGAGCGGTACTGGTTTTTTGATGGACACAAAGCTCGGTTGTGTTTGGAGACGTAGCCATCTTGGTACAGCCGCAGACCTCGATCCCACTCGTTTGCTCCTGTAGGTAAAACATACTGAATACACGCAGAAAACATTTTGATTCGCGCTTGATTACCCGTCGGGACCAGGAGCTGGGCCTCCACGCCTCCGGGCATGGTACAGCATTTCCGCACTCGAAGTTGAAGTGTTCCGAGTAATGAATGCGCGCAGCAGCCAATCAGCGATCGCTTTTTAGAATTTGGAGCGACTTGATGGCCTGCTGTTTCCAAATCTACCTCTAAAGTTGGTTAAATGCACCGTCTATGCTGGGATTAGGGTAAAATCTGGATTTTGAAGCGTTCCTCAGCGACCCAGTACTGCGTATTCAGTCGTAACTGGATCACTTGAGCACTCCTCCGAGTATCCATGGCTAGATTGGCCAATTTATCTGCATAAATTCACGAAGATGATGTTTCCACATCTGTACCGTATTTCCCTTTCTTCTGCGGAAACTACGTGATGTTCATTGTTAACTTTCCGGATGCTTGTGACTCTTGCCTGTCGCGTTGTCCACTTCGGTACGCTGAGCAGACATTGTTAACCAGTGGTCTGCTTACTAACTTGAGTTTTATTTTTAAAAAAAATTGCAGGTGCTGTCTACTCCTTCAAATTTGCCTGGCTAACTGAGCGATCACGTTGACAACAGTAAACACCGAAGAAAACTTCGGATTCCAGCATAGAATCTACCTAACGAAAACACGGTTTGGATATAGATCATACGTGTTTTCTTGTTACACTGTTCGATACAAAAGGTATTGTGGGTGGTCAGCGGTTCGCTCAAACAATCACGATACTGCCGTTCCTAACTACTTATGGATTTGCTAAAATAATCACGTGGAGACTCGAAACTCCTGCCGAGTCCTCCATTTTTTAGTAACTCCTCGCTGGCTACAGACTAATCTCGGCACTTCTTCAGACCAGGCAATGACTCACCGCTGTCCGGTGGCGTTCCCGTAGACTACAAAAACACTATGACGAGAATGTCAACAATGAGAGACCGATTAGCGTCCACAGTACCAACGGGGGGTGAAGCATGGCAACAGACTCAATGGAGAGGCCCCATAGCTCGAATACTTCACTTCTGTCGACGGAAAAAGCGCAATTTGTTTATCGGGATGGTCATCATGGAATTATTTTACGTTTTCGTGTCGATACCGCTCCGTATCGGCTTCCTCTTTGACCCGTACGCTTCAAATGACTGGCGTACACATTGGACAGTCGAGCTCACAGTCTTCACAGTGCTGGACGTGCTCACAGACACTGCAGGTTTTGCTAGTCTAATGGATATTTTTGCTGCTCAAAGACGAGAACAAGCAGCCGTCGCTGCAGATGCCATCGGATCCATTGGTACACGTCGATCACGAGCTGCTCCAGGACTCAAGCAGACTGAGCGAAAGCCGTCTCTTATTACACGAATGCGAGACTCGATGCAAGTAACTTGGTCACTTAACACAATTCTTCCAGCTAATCACAAACACCACAGTATTCGTCGAGCTGTGTTTCTGGAGATAGCATCTATGATACCTTTGGAACTACTCGCGTTGGCTTTCGGACCCAATTCCTTGCATCTCTTACGAGTACTCAAATTACTACGACTATATCGTGTACCTGGTTGTATGCGAGAACTCAAACAAATGTACACAAGTTCACGTATTATGCAAATGTTGGAGTATACAGGTAACACAGTGCTCTTCAACACTGTCATGTTAGGACTTGCAGCTTGTCACTGGATAGCTTGTGGTTACATGGCCGTCGCACATCTCGAATGTGGCATCGATTTCATGCTCTGCAGTAAAGCACATATAGTTTTGACAACAATACCAGGCGCTGGTGAACATGGTACAGCGGAGGGGATCATAGGAGTCTCACCGACAGGAGATGGATCTGGCTACACTTGTTGGGCTATCGAAGACTATTTGGTTGGTACGAATGTGGGTCGGCAATACGGTCGTGCAGTGTATTGGGCCTCGCGCTCGGTTGTGACTGCAGGATTCTACGATGTTGCGGCAACAACAAATGCCGAGACGTTGTACGTGATTTTCGCACAAGTCGGTGGTGCCGTCTTCAGTACTGCAGTACTAGCCACGTTCCTATTTATCTTCCGGTATCGAAATGCTCGTATGCAGGAGTTTATGGCACATGTTGACAGCGCCAAAGAGTACATGCAAGTACGCCATTTTCCCGAAAGTGTGCGTGAAGGAGTTCTCGGATACTACAAAAACGCGTGGGCTACTCATCGCGCACTGCATCATGATGAAGTGATTGAGCGTCTTCCCGGACATCTACGAGTGAGCATTTACAGCGTTCTCAAGGCTCATCGGATCCAAGATGTGGCATTTCTGGCTAAAGAGAGTATCGAATTTATCAACACATTGGCACTACGCATAGAATACTGCGTATATTCTCCCAAGGATTGGATTATTGAGAAACTTCCTGATGGAATGTATTTTGTGCTGCGTGGCAGTGTCCAGCTTGGTGGTCCCAATCACCCACAAGTGCAATTTGCTAAGACAGGTGAACATTTTGCTGAAGGTTGTCTGCTTTTCCCAGGTCGATCAGATGAGCGTGCGAGAGCTCAAACTTATTGTGATCTGTACAAACTCCCACAACGTTCTTTCTACAAGACACTTACGATTTTCTATCGTGAAAATGCACCACAACATTTAGAAGAGATGCGATCAATGCATGCTCGACATGACCAGCAAGAACAGAAGATGAAGCGAATGCTTGGACGTTCTGCAGATAATTCCTCCAACGGTACTAACGCCATGCCCACTAGTGGTGGTCGGTACAGTGTGAGCTATGGTACTGATGTGCGTGCTCGTCCTCAACAGCGGATTCCGTGGCGCATGCCTGGCTCCAATTTTCGGAAATGGTGGGAACACGCGCGTTTATTCTCATTGGTTTTTGTGGTTTTCGAGGTTCCGCTTTATTGCGTCTTTGATGCAGATACATTCCCATTCGGCACAAAGTCGATTTATTCGGCACAGTCGATGACGTCAATTCTCGTTGAAGCCTTTTTCGTGGTAGATGTCGTGTTTCGAGCACGCTTTTTCGCGTAT
The DNA here is from genome assembly GCA_014706135.1 of Phytophthora tubulina. Classification (NCBI taxonomy): domain Eukaryota; phylum Oomycota; class Peronosporomycetes; order Peronosporales; family Peronosporaceae; genus Phytophthora; species Phytophthora tubulina. The sequence continues at coordinate 792,441 of JACBOY010000200.1, forward strand.
ATTGATCAACTTGCACTCATTACGGTGAGTGATGCGAGTTACATCTTTGATGCTTACAGAGAAAATGGTCTGTGGTTTGATCTACTGGCAATTATCCCTTTACCACTAGTGGTGGAATTCATAGTTCATCGAGGACACGGCTGGACAATGTGGCTTCATATTAGCAGACTTATCCGGTTGTTACGTGCACGTTACCTACAGCAAACCATCCAGGAATTCTCTCATATTCGAGGACTTTCGTCGAAAGTGCAGCAAGCAGGCACTATGTTGCTTTACGTGACTTTGACACTACACGTAGCGGGTTGTTTATGGTTTTTGATGGCACGTTTCAGTGTCTTGGAAGATGAATTCGAGCCTATATTGGAGGAATTCACCCGTGATCGATGTTTGCGTGACGCTGGACTTCACGGAAATTGTTCATGGATACTGTACGACGCTTACGGTCAAATCGGTACGACATTCAAGGTACAGGATCCGGAGAATTCGATTTATACCGTTAAAATGGCGTACCTGCGCTCGATTTACTGGGCTATTGTGGCACTTACCACTGTCGGATATGGTGATATCGTCGCTTTTTCGACGTATGAAAGTTATTTTGCAGCTTTTTGGGTTTTTGTTGGTGGTATCATCAACTACGGCGTCGTGGGTGCCATGTCTAACATCATCTCGAATCTCACAGCCAGTAGCCGACACCATTCCGAGAAGATGAACACTGTTAACGTCACTTTAGGTCACTTCCGTATATCTGAAAGTGTCCGAGCACGAATTCGACAGTTCTACCACCAGCAGCTCTACGTTCAAAAGGTGACAAGTGAAGTCCAGCTACTTGATGGATTACCAAACCAGCTACGTCACCGTATTTCAAGTATCCTTCACGCCGAGTCTGTGCGTAAAGTGCATCTTTTCGTCGATGCTCAGAACGAACGTCTGCTTTATGAACTTACTGGATTATTTCGCCGTCAACTTTTCCAACGTGGTGATCCATTTTTCGCCGAAGGAACACTATGTGAAGAAATGTACGTTGTTGTAAATGGAAGAGCCAATATTTACAGCAAACGAGTTGGTGCTGTACCCGTGGGCGCTCTCTCAGCAGGTGATTGTTTCGGTGTGTGCGAGTTACTGCTCCAGAAAAGCTTCAGCACCACTGTCATAGCTGCTACTGTCGTAGATGCCTCCGTTATCACTCACTCCACTTTTGTTGCTAAGATCGAGCGGTATTTCCCCACAGAGATGGAAGCATTGCGTCTTCAAGCTACACAACAACACATCTTTGACACGCTTACTCTCGAAGCTGTGATTGACAATATCAAATCTCGGTCGACACTAGCTAAATTCACGGAACAATGCACCAGTATGTTCGAAGAGAAGGAAAATTGGGGTCAACAACGGATCAAAATGCGTGTGCGACTCTACTGGGACTTCATTGTGTTGGTCGTGGATGTGTACAACGCCTTTCAGGTCACATTTCGAATTGGTTTTCTGGCTCACCCGTCAAGTGGTGTGCGTCTTTTACTCGTGATCTCGGATTTCGTGGGCGATGCGTTGCTTCTTGTCGACATTTACCTCAAACTTTACTACTTTGAGTGTGAAGGTGTCGGGCTGAGTAACCTCATTTCACGTGATGAAAGAAGCACTACTTACGCGGGACATGAGCTACGTGGTGATATGCTGAGTAGTCTTCCATTTTACTACGTTGGGAGTAATTTCCTGGTGATGAGTTTGTGTCGTGTGCCACGATTACTTCGATTGCATCAAGTGCCTGAAATGATTGATTCACTTATCATGCGGCTGCAACAGCGTTTTTCAGCAGGTGGCAACATTTCGGCCTACCTTAGTCCCATTAAACTCGTGCTTATCTTGCTATTCACAGGCCATTTGGCTGCTTGTGTCTTTTACCTCATCTGTCATACTGATCACAACCCCAAAAGCTGGACACACCACGACCCCATTGTGCACATGGAGCACGAATCGGTTGGTGTGTTGTACCTCCGTGCATTCTACTGGGCTCTGACAACGGTAACTTCCTTCTTCAGCTTTTTCGTTTCTTCAATTTCAGCTTACTAACACACTCCTTTTGCTATGTTTGTAGTTAACACTTGTAGGATCCAGAGAAATTGTGCCGTTAGGAATACCGGGTACAATCTGGGCCACATTCACGTGTTTGTGTTGTGCTTTTATTGTGGGTCACATCGTGGGCGAGCTTTCGGAGCTCATTTTGGAAATGGACAAGACCAAGAAGGAATTTAAAGAGCGCGAGTCTCATTTCGACCAGTTCGCCAAGGATCACGACTTACCCGCCAGTATCCGTACCCGTGTGCTCCACTATTTGAAATTCCAGCATCATTATCTAAAGGGAATGGACATCTACGCCACATTCAGCGATTTGTCGCCAAATTTACGTGTACAGTTGATGATGGATCTCCACGGGAATACATTGGAAAACCTTTGTATTGCACCCTTTTTGAACCAAACGCAGATCAACGGACTGGCAGTACGGCTAAAATCTGAACTTTACATTCCTGGTGATACCATTATTGTAGAAGGAGATTTGGGACACAAACTTTATATTGTTAAAGGTGGAACGGGTATGGTGCTCTGGAAGTCCACAGGTACGGCCGTGGCTACTCTTACAGCGGGTAGTTTGTTTGGGGAAGTGGCATTTTTCTTACGAGGTCAACGACGAATCGCATCGGTACAAGCCACTACATGCAGTGAGTTGCTAGTGTTGGGACGTCGTGCTTGGGAAGAATTGTTAGCTTGTAGTCCACGTGATGAAGCTGAAAGTACTGAACGTGCACTTGTTCAGTGGGTGCAATTCTGCCTCAAGGGCTACAACATCATGACAGTTGAAATCGTCAAGGACATCAAGTCTGGAGCTAATGACGGTGGAGAAACGAAGAAACCTAAGCTTATTGAAGAACTTCGTGAGTTAACTACCAAGTCGAAGACACATGTGAATGCACCTGTCGTAGACCCGCTCAGATACGTCTCCGCATCAGCACTTGAAGAGAGAAAAGTGCGTCAACTACTGCGAAAGGCAGCAGGTTATGGTGGCAGCAAGACTCAAGTCGAATCCGTTGCCACACCAAGTATTTTAGTGGTTTTCTACCACTGGATGCGGGATCATTTGCTTCCAGGAGGACGTCGAGCGGCAAAACTCGGACGAGTTTATGCTGACAATTCAACTGAAAGTGTTGAAGAACATCGAACGGTGAAAAATCTGACGCCTCCAAACGGTAGTCGACACCTCTTTTCATGGCATACAACGAGGAATACGACGGCAGCTTTGTTTCTCGTCAAAGCGAAGTCTTTCAAAAATGGCAACACTATGCAGATCAACCCCGTTAGTAGTAGTATGCGTGAGTACTATCGTGACGAGCAATTAGTGGAGATGGAGGACGAGTGTTGGCGTCGATACAAAGTGTCGTTGTTCATGGCCGAAGCATTTACAAGTGATATTGTGCAGAAATCCCCACTAGTAGCAACAATCCCGCCACAACAACTACTAATTCAGCCACAACAAACTCATATTTCGACAACTCAACCTCCAACCTCAAAAAACGAAGATGAAAGTGCACCAACCGCCTCAAAAGCTGCTCGTGGAATTCGAGTTTCTCGAAAAACTTTCTGTGGTGCTATGATGCCCGGTGCAAGCTCTCAACGTGCCACACGCAGTTTGGTCACTACAGACGGGATGCGATTCCTGGAAAACTACGAATCTAAGAACCGTCCAAGTCAACGTGGTCTTCGTCGAAAGCGTAAACCGCGAGGTAGTATCGGAATCCAAAAGGCCGTAAATGGTCATGGCCACGAACTTCATCAATCTTTCGGGATCGTGAATCTTCCTTCGGGTGCAGCTCGCGCACATCGTCGACAGCGCAAATTAAAGCGAAGTCAGTCCTTGCCCTTGTTTGACCGACATTTTGCTTTTATGATCCGAGAAGAGCTCCAGGACTCAAATGCACAGGAATCGGACACGAAACTTAACCTTGGCTTCGAACTTCTCCAGCGTTGTCGTCAACCTGAATTTTCGTCCCTATTCCGGGTTTATTTGTCGTGGTTAAAGCGTAAAGATCGATGGCGACAATGGTACGATCAGCAGACGCAGCGATTCAAATGGTTAAATAGTTTCTCGTCCTCTCGCTCACATTCAGGTGATGAAGATTTATTGAGACTTCGAACTTCTTCATTCTTTCATGACTCTCGTGGTGGTGCCACTGCGTCTTCAACTTCACTGTTACTCGAGAATGGCTCAAGAAGCACCTCAAGCAAAGCTGAAGAGTTTGTCAACTTTCTTGCACGCTGCTTTCGACTATGGGAGTGGGTCGTTGTATTCGTGGGTCTGTTCTACGCTGTGACGATACCGTTTTTCGTGTGTTTCGCCTCGGATCTGGTCACTTTCCACGAAGACAATGAAGACGTTGAAGCACTTGCGCATTGGGAACGTTTTGTAGTATGTGTCGACGTCATCTGCATCGCTGATCTCATGCTCAAACACTCAGCTTTCCGACGTGTACTGCATCTCAGTGCCGGTGGCAGTACTGAAGTTCCAACTACAAGTCAACCAGAATCTGATGCTCCTCCTGCACTGTCATCAGCGGGAAGTACAAGATCGCTCGCTGCAGTTACTGTACAACGACCCAAACACAAAAAGTCAAAGCATTGGTGGCAACATCACGGGAACACTACTTTGTGGCTGGACGTGGTGACTTCGTTACCACTCGACTTGTTGTTGTTTTTCCCTCCGTTATCGTCTTCAAGTATTGCGGATCATCGCTGGTTCTACTTGTCGCTCTTTCAACTTAACAAAGTGCCGCATATTTTAACGTCTATCGAAGCGAGTGAGCGACTGACGCAGTTTCTTGGAGCCGATCTGAATTTACCAATTGGTGAAAGTCGTCTACATTTTATCCGAACTTTGGGCGTCTACTTGCTGTCAGGCCACTGGATCGCTTGCCTATGGTTTCGCTTGGGTTTGCACGCGTACAACATCTACGGGGACTCGTGGCTTTCAACATACAAAATGCTTCCTGTCGACGGCTTCGGAACACTGAGTGAAATCCCCACATCTCGACGGTATCTTCGCTCACTTCATTTCGCTATCGGCTCAATAACTACCGTTTTCTACGGTGACGTTGTCAGCATGAATGTGATCGAAACAGTCGTGGAGATTGCGTTCATCGTGGTATGTATCTTGATCTTTGGTGTGCTCGTGGGTGCTCAAGGTGAGATGATCGAAGCGAACTACAAACACAAGATGCTATTCGAGCAGAATTTGATGGAGCTTTATCACTTCCTCAAGAGTAATGACGTCCCACGTGATGTACGTCATCGATTACGACTTTATTACACCAATACGTGGCTTAAGTATCACGGACACGACGACTTGGAAGGTGTTCGTGGTCTATCGACACTGCTGGTGGAAGATATCGCCCAGTACACACTACGAGACTTTGCCAATCGAGTCTCGATCCTCAAGAGCTGCGACGAGAGTTTCTTACGTTCTTTATTGACGTGTTTAAAGCACATCATTTGCTCTTCTTCTGAAGCGGTAGTACGCAAAGGTGACGTCGATCGGAGCATGTACTTCATCGCGAAAGGCAAAGTACTGGTGCAAGGTCCCGGTTTTGAGCTGGTTAAGCACGAAGGCGACTTCTTCGGTGAGTTATCACTACTGTATGGTATTCCTCGCTCAGCAACGTGCTCGTCACTAGGTGTTTCATTGCTCTACGTGCTTGAGTGGGAGACGTACGAGAGGCTACTGGCTGACTACCCGGAGTATCGTGAGCAGAATCGTCGTGAATGGGTCATTGTGAGCACCGTTTTAAAGACTGGAGAGTCACGATTCCGCTCGATTATCGACATTGTTGCTCGCATGGAGAAGGCCAACTGGGTGCTTGTGGACGAGATCATCCGCAAAGCCAAGAGTCTCAAATAGGGTCAAGTTCAACATGTGTAGCCATCTTCAAACTGTAGCCATCTTGAAGTCTTTCTACTGTAGCCATCTTTTTGCAATGAAGCGCCCTCACTTGCTCATTTCCTATTGGTTATTATTTTGATGCATCCCATACACTGTGTTTACACACCAAAGAGCCGATCCAAAGTGCAAGGTCATCTCTCCGTCCACTCCTTCATCCGCCTTCGTCCGCTCAATATGATGCGTCCGTCCGCTGTCTCCCGCGTGCTACGCCGCAGCTTCTCGTCGTCCCCCGACCTTAAGAAGACACCGTTGTATGACTTGCATGTGTCTCTAGGCGGTAAGATGGTGCCGTTCGCTGGTTACTCGATGCCCGTGCAGTACAAGGCCGGTGTGTTACAGTCACACCTTCACACACGTGAACAGGGCAAAGCGTCGCTCTTCGACGTCTCGCACATGGGCCAGCTGCGTATCACGGGTGAAGACCGTCTACAGTTCCTCGAGAGTGTTGTGGTAGGCGACCTGCAGGCTCTGTGCAGTGGGGAAGCTAAGCTCAGTCTCATCACCAATGACCAAGGAGGTATCATCGACGACTGTGTGGTCTCTCGCTATGACGACTATCTGTACGTGGTGGTGAACGCCGGTAACCAGGACGTAGACCTTGTGCACATGCACAAACTGCTCGAGGGTTTTAAGGGTGACGCTAAAATCGAGCGTATCCAGAACCGTGCTCTTGTGGCGCTGCAAGGTCCCGGAGCTGTTGATGTGGTGGAGACGCTGAACCCTAATGTAAACCTGAAGGACCTTGAGTTCATGCACGGTGCGTTTACGCCGTTGAAGCTTAAGGATGGCAATCAGGTGGATGTGATCTTGACTCGCTGTGGATACACTGGAGAAGATGGTTTCGAGATCTCGGTGTTGAGTAAGGATGCTGAGACCTTCGCACGTGCACTGCTTGACGATGAACGGGTGTTGGAGGCGGGTCTTGGAGCTCGTGACAGTCTGCGGCTTGAAGCTGGATTGTGTCTCCATGGACACGACATTACGGACAAGATCACCCCGATTGAAGCGACCTTGGCCTGGACTATTGGTAAGCGTCGTCGTGAGGAAGGTGGCTTCCCTGGACACGGTATCATCATGGACCAACTGAAGAACAAGACGGCGACCAAGAAACGTGTTGGTTTCGTTGTGGAGGGAGCGGCGGCGCGTGAAGGCGCTAAGCTCTTTGACGCCGACGACAACGTTGTAGGCCACGTGACCAGCGGCACCTTCAGCCCGTCGCTTAAGAAGGCTATTGGTATGGCCTACGTTAACAAGAGCATCGGCAAGCTCGGCACGGAGCTGCACGTCAAGGCTCGCAAGAAAACGCAGAGCGCCGTCATCACCAAGATGCCCTTCGTGCCGGCCAACTACTACAAGAAGGAGTAAGCGTGTTGCCATCCGCGAGCACCTTGGTTGACATTCATGCCCCCGAGCTTCTTCCCTTTGGCACTAACCTTGATAGTCCTGAAGCAGACGCAGGTAGGCTTAAAATGTCAATGCACAACAGCTCTCTTCCCGGTTTCCCATCTTCGCTCACAAACCTTCAAATTTAAGCTGGGCTTGACTAAATTACTTGTATTATTGTTTACAACGCCCACTGCTTTTCCTCTGGAGTCTGGACTCCAGAGTCTGGAGCAACACCGTGCACCAACTTCATCCGCACAATCCACTTCGCATTGCGAAGTTCGCAATAGTAGCATCGTTATTGACCAAGCTACAAGAGGATGAACTTCAAACTGAGCTGCTTACTGCCGCGTGTGAGAGCCGATTCCGCCGTGGTACCTTGCGGGTCCATTCCTAGCTCCGAGAAGGGGGAAATGAGTGCTCCCTCCAGTAACGTGGCCACATCTTCAGCGTTCTTCAAGATCTGGAAGAAAGCACCAGCAAAATCAATGTGCTGGTCAAGCTTGGTCACCTTGGCATGTGCATCAAAGTGAAACGTAGCTGTAAACTCCGGCTCGATCGTCTGCCCCACGACACGCTGAGCTATGTTGTCATGATGTCGTAGTAAATGCGGATATACCAGCATCAATGTGTCTCGCGAGATCCGCATACCGACGCTACCTCTTGCTTCCAGAACCCACGTAAGTTTCTCTTCCTCTACCTGCTCACCCACCTCCTTCATAGGCGCATGAATCACTCTCACGTCCTTGGGCAGCAATTCGAACGTTCCATGATACGACGTGTATCTCTTCAGTTGCAATAACAAGGCTTCAATACCGTCCGTCGTGGCTCCTTGTGCAATTACGTCTGGAGTACAAACCAATCGAACGAAACTCTCCTGTAAAGTACTGGAATCGGTCGAATGCAGTGCGAATCCTGCTCTGAATGCTCGTAAAAAGTGTTTAGCCACCAACGTAGGTCTAGGGTCGTTCCAGGTCGTCAGTGTATGTGGTGCCTCATCGTCCTGCGTCTGTAGGAAATAACCTCTTAGAAAGTCTCGATAGTCCTGCAGGTCCTCGAGATATCCGTTCATGTTCTCCGTCTCGAGCGACAGTGTGCTGATAAGTCCACGCTGTCTGGCTCTGTATCTGCGTTGGTTTAGTTTGCATTGTGCTTTGCGCCTCGCCTTCTGTTGCTCTTCATCGTGTAGTAGGCGACGACGACCGCGCTTCTTGGGCTGCGGCGGGTTCTGTTCTGTCGAGTCGGTGGCACTAGCGGCGGGTTTCTTCTTGGCGGGTCGCTTGCCTTTGGCCTTGCTGGTCGTCGCGGGGGGGCTGGGGGCTGCGGATGCGGGCAGGATAGGGGCCTTCTCCTCCTGCACAGCCATCGTGAGAATCGGCATTGCGTCTCGTGCGTCTGTGAGGCAGTTTTTCCAACTGGGCAGTAGGTGAGTGAGTTATCCAAAATACTTGTTAAAGTAGATACAGATTATCAAATGGATGTAGAAGGGTATGCGTTGTCAGAAGCGTTGTCCTGGTATAGGACTGTTACTTGCATTTTGCATACGCATACGAAATATCGAGTGAATAAGAAAGAGCAGGTATGAAATTTCAGTGTTTGTTGCACACCTTCCCCTAGCTGTTTGATTGGCCAATAACACCACGTCACTTTGTCAATACATGTAGAATTTGACAGAGGCGTGGGATTAACAGCAGACACTGCTTACACCAATGCGGCTTCGTTTCGTGTGTACCTCAAAGGCTACTGTAATTGAAACTTTCAAGGACCCTTTGAGGCTTTCATTGGGAACCTGGTCTATCAAATAAAGGTACAAACCGCGATAAATTGATGCTTGTATGAAGCCGAAATGTCCGAACCAGCGCCAAAAATAATCCGATTCTTAGTCTACGAGTCATAGACAATGACTCAGCGAGTCTGCAACTTGGTTATGTTTCTGACAGGCGCTGTCAGCGACGACTCGCAACATGGAAACGATAATAGCCCCCGTAATAGCGACGTAACAGGTGGTTCATTTTCCATGGAGGAATTTCAGCTGTAGGATGTACAGCTTGCATATGCATTGCGCTGCACAGTAGGAGTCTAAGGAGTGAACTGTCGTACCGTAGTGCTCACACGTTTCGAAGTAAGAAACTAGCTGCATCATAAAGTCGGCGAGGTCATCGAATCCTCGTTTTTGCCATAAACTTGTTGTGTATGACATGTGCCAAGTTTATGGTACTACAGTAAATGGACGGATTCCCGCAGGCGTTTGGGTTCCCAAACGCTGGCGTAAATCTCAAATTTGGCCAGAAAAGGGACATCCATCAGTCTGAGAGCCAATCACAAAGTCTGTGCGAGGGGGCCTTCGCATAGATCTATTTTGGGGTTTGAGACTCTCCCATAACGCTCCCTAAATGCTGCGGGAATCGGTCCAATGGTCGCGTTTGAGATCTCAAACTCTGGCGTGGACGACCCCCCGCCAGATCTATTTTTGGGTTTGAGACGCTCCCTAAACGCTGTGGGAATCGCCGATTCCGAATCGGTCCAATTTGTAAGTTGCAAGCTAAAACGAATTGTAAATTGGATACATGTAACTCGTGACTGCAGTATATGTAGAGCCCGTAAAGCTCCTGTACTTTCGAGCATCGTTGAAGATGTTGCAGGTGGATCTCTAATTGTGATATTGTCTAATATCCGCTCGGGTTGTATACTGCAAGTGCCACAAGTGCAAGCTAGCGTTTTTTATTTTTTGTTTAAAAACTTAAAGGGGTGATTTTACAAGGTACACAGAAGTTACACCGGGACGTTGGTAGCTCCCAGAGAGGACGGGGTAGTGCTACCCGATGGAGGAAGACTGCGGAGCAAGCGCACAGCGTCCTCCACTGACACGCGGGGGTCGCCACCGAGAAGGCGTTTTGGCAAGTTGGTCGCCGCCAAAATGTCGTGCAAACGGCCTTTAGCGTTCGCGATCGCGAAGCGCACTTTACGCACCGCCAACTTCTCTTGGGTGTCCGACAACACTTGGATCGTGGTGGCATCCAGATCGTTCATGTGGAGGATCTTGACACAAATAACAGAGCGCACATAGTAAACTCTCCTTTTCCACTGAGCTCGTGTTTCCTACAGTTTGTCGAAGCCTTTGTAGGATTCTTGTGGTTCGTCGATGTAAACCATATAGCATAAATGCTGTTTGAGAGAGATCTGTGACTGTAATAGCAACCACGGAAACAAGTGACGTAGCACTCTGCATACACGACGACACATATACGGCGTTGAAGAAATCCACAGTGAAGATTACAGCTTCCGGAGTCATGTCTTCCATGTGGGATGCACATCGCAACACAATATTCTTGAGAGCCACCTTAATCACGGGTAAAAGAAATATCACTGGAAGCTGGTATTTAGTTCCTTGTGCGAATCGAAAGAGTGCCTCATAGGCTGGATACGTACACGCCATGACGTTCTGAGCAGCTAAGAATTTGATATAGCGGAGAAGCTCCACACGACTGTCCATAATATGACGAAGAGCAGGCCCACCCACGACAATGCGAAATGCCACGACATACACCGTGTAGAATAGCGGGGCCAACGTTTGAAAAGCAGGCCCGTGACGGTATTCAAGTTTACTCGTGTCTCCCACATGTGCTATCTCCAGAGGGTAAGAAACTTTTAAACAAGCTCGACCAAGTCCCCGGTTGCTATAGTAGAGACCCTAGGAATCCGGAACTTCATTCTAGAAGAATGTAATTGTGCCACGGGATCCGGTTACCGTGTGTACGAAGTCGCGTTGATATCGTCTATCCCATTGTCATCGACCCCGTCAAAGGGACACATTTCTCGTCTGCGGAGAGTCAAAACGTGTTCCAGAAGTGTGAATCGTTTACATCACGCAGAAGCGTCCTGCGAGAATCCCTTGAGACGCTCTTTTCCATCGAATGTCTCGTAGTTACGGCCTACCTGGAGGCTGCAACTCCAATATTGTACTGCTGCTACGTGTTGGTGATGGTTCACATCCCAAGTTCTCGGTATCACATGGAAATGGCTGGTGTTACCATTGATAATGTTGGATCCAAAGTCCAATCTCTATTCGTCTTTGGATTGTTTCAAATTGCCTCATTCATTCTTTTGGCGGTAGTGATAAAGCGTAATTGCGGTATGCACGCGCTACACCATCTAGCATTCGTGATGGAAACGCAGGTGTCACTAATCCAGGGGAAACTAATGGCTTGGATGGTCGTTACGCTGTGTTTTCGCGTAGTACATTTCGGTACGTGATACTATGCGAAAGCTGGTCCTCTCTCGCTTCTTCATTGATTAATAGTTGTTCAAATATGCAGGTGTGGATTTTACCTTCCAGTTTACTAACTAGAAGAAGCTACGGTCATTATCTCGTGGCACGTAATTTTCTTGACACCAAGTCCACGATTTCAAAATGGTGTTCCGAGGTAACATGCGTAATTAAATCGCTGATTGCTTGTGGGTGCCTGTTGCTTTGTCAAACAAAAGGTTTGCTACAGGAACATGACCTGCTTCAGCGGCAGCCAGGAATGCCGTGGTAATTGCATCTCGAGATGCCCGATTATGACTACAAAACCACTCCACAGTCTTGAGGCAGCCATTTTGGGCGGCATCAATAAATCTCGTCATGAATTGTTCGTAAGGAATCCATGCCTGCGCCCATAGGAAGTCCACAACACCGAGACTGTCACTTTGAATTGCGCTTATAAGTGTCTTAGCACCCAGCTCTGGGGAAAACTCTAAAACTTCCTTGCGGTTGAAACTTGAGGTAGCAAGGTCACCATCGAGTGGCAAAAGTCCGTGCTGGACATGAATCATGTCAATTTCACAGTGCTTGGTATCCTGAAGGCGGCTTCTGCAGGGGCGGAGCCAGCCCCAAAATGTCGCCGAAGTTGACGTCCGGGGGAGAGGGGTGCTGATGATGGAATCAGCCCAGTGATAAAGGCTTTTTACACAAACCAAGACATAACAAGGGTGCTTCGCTTCAGACTGGGAGGACATTCTCAAAGAAATGTGGTCCGGCATAATGGTAATTTAGCGTTGCTGAGGGTGGATTTCACTAGGTTACAACGCGGCAATGATAGATTGGTGGTAGCAATGCAAATTGAATTTGCATAATGCATTCGCTGCAACAAGGGCAACTTCGTTTCAGGGGCCCGCAAATGGTTGTGGACGATAGATGGAAGGGTCAAAATTTCGCTTCCATCCATTATGGCCATTTCAATGGCCATACCATTGGTCCTGCTTCGTTTGGTGTGAATCTATCGAGTGCGAAAAAATATATAGTTTTTTTTAGTTTTGTCGAAGTGTTGGGCCTTTTGTGTGGCACGCGTTACATCAGGTCGTCCGAAAGGTGCATGTGCTACAGGCAACTTTTCGACGAATTAATCTCATAAAGTTACAGCTCTTCTAGCTGTCCTCCCCAGAATTACACCATACCAAACAACGATACATTCCAGGAAAAAAATATATCCTGGAAAGATTCACGATAGAACTACATGTAGTTGAAGCATCGAAGACAATGCGCGAAACCGGATTTTCTCAAGTTCATTTTTTCTGGCGCTTTTTTGGTCTGTGTGCAGCTTGTGCTCTATGTATCGTTGCTTGGTAGTCTACTTTTTTTCCGGTTTTCCTGGGTGTCGACGGCTGTGCGCAATATGCAACTACTTCGTAAACAACTATCACGCGATCCTATCATGCGTCCGTCGGATCGGGCTAGTCGATCAAGTCTTCGATTCTGCTTTCCCTGATAGCCGAAGCTCGCCGTCGCAATACTATGTTGGTCACATTCTCATCCTGCCACGCCACGCAACCTGCTCTGCTGTTTCTGTGTATCCCCTACTGGAAGTATCTATGCCGTCTTCTCGTCAGCGGGCGTCTCACCCTCCGCGAGCTTGATGTACCGGGGCACGCCGTATCCTCCATCAGCATTGGGCCAGACCCACTTCTGCCATCCCTCACGAAGACGGATCTTCTCGTTCTGCTCGTCCAGTTCAATGGTCTCCGAGTTCTTCATGGCCTCCAGCAGCGACTCATAGTCCTGGTGGACAGAGTACACGGCCTGGAAGCTGCCCACGAAGGCCAACGGGACGTATCCGTCCACATCCATGTGTTGACGCAAGAAGATGTCGCGCACCAAGTTGTCCGACGTGAAGTAAAATTCACTAAAAGGACCATTCAGCAACCATGCCAAGTCAGTTACCAGTTAGCAAATAAGAAACATAATACAGTATCAATGATAACGTGTTCTTAGTCACGTACATTTGGTTCTTTGCCCACTGAGCCGTGATCTTGACGTCGGGCGTGGGCACATACACACCGTTGTAGTAGGAGCCATTGCTGTCACCTTGTGGGCGACGTCCAGCAAAGCGTCCCCCGGTGCGCGGGCCACGACGTCCCTGTTGATTCTGTCCTCCACGCGTCCGCACGTCCGACGACGAGGACACTGGGGTGTCCACCTGAGCAGCTGAAGAGTTGTCGCCCTCAGGCGCCACGTTGTCCTCGCCCTCCATTGGGAACTGTGACCAGTTGAGTTTGCCCTTGCGCTTGGGCTTGGGCTTGGCAGCACGCGTGGCAGACGACGACGTCTGCGGCTTGTCGCTCACCTCCTCGGCCTCTACGAGGCGGTACTTGACGGCGCCCTCGGGGGCCTCTGCGTCCGTCGCGTTCATGCCCATCGACTGAATGTTGCTACGCTTGTGACTGTGTGGTTCAACAGGCGGAATGGACTGGAGCCGCCTTCGCCGCCAGTCAAATGTTGTGTAGATGTGGTGTGGACGAAGACCTGTCAGAAATAGATGGATCACTAGAATGCATTATGATAGGTTACGTAGTGATGTTGCGCTGATTGCGCAACGTAAGGTTAAAGTTGCGAATTGGAGTGGGTCACACCATACTTGGGCCAGATACCCTAATCTGGTATCTCCCCCCATCCGAGTCGTGCGTTTATTTTTTAATTTTAAGAAAGGATTCTATAGTTAGGCAAATAACTAGAATTTCGCTTGGGTCCAAAATGACGTTGACGAGCTTATGAAACTGGGTTGGCTCGTTGTAGAACGAAAACGGGCAAATACCTACGGTATATGACGGTCAGGACACGTAGAATTTGTTGCAAGTATTTCTCATCGATACTGGATCTACAAATTTTCTCCGTCATTCAATACTTTGGATTTTTTATTGTGCCCGCAGTGATCATTGCCACAACCACGGCAGTATGTATTCTAATAGTTCGTACAACAACGACGATGCCAAACAACTTGCCGCTTTAGTCAGCTATTGTTCTAGGTTTGTCTTTTGTGGTAGTATAGTCAGACCGAGTAAGCTCCTCCAGATCGGTTGGTTAACCGATCTTTTCGCTTCGTTTCGTGTAGCGGTGAGGTATATTGACGGCACTTAGCTAACGACTATAGTAGGCCCACTTTGCTAAAAAAAAAATCGTTCGTCCAAAATCCGCATTCACTCGAGCATCAACACTTTGCAGACGTTGCCTGAAACGCTTTAAGCTTTGCCGCCTTCTTCGCTTCTAGTATTGTCAGCGCACCCGTATCGGAGGTAGCAGTTAAAGCTTTGTTAAACACGTCAAGAGACCAGTCTTCTAAAACACAAATTTTCTTGAAAGCTTCACGCCGACCGTTATGAGCTGCAATCACCATCGCTTCTTCCTTGACAGATAGCGAAATGCAGGATTTGGAAAGTAACACTTCCACGACTGCAGCAGATCCCTTCATGGCGGCTTTCTTGAAAGCTTCAACAATGACATCGGTGGAAATGCACGCCTGGTTGCATAATGCCAGCACGACAATTCCACCATACATTCCCCAATAACTGCAGTAAAAACTTCGCAAATGAGCTCGTCTGGAACAAGTCCCGTGGAACACAATAATTTCAAAATGGCAATGCGATCCCTGTTGTTCATGATAGTATAACGACCGCAACAAGCTGCATTCTGGAATGCAGTCATTACAGATTCATCTGGACCGTCCAACTTGTTGTACAGAAACTTGGACATGGCACCAAGTCGATGTTCTGAGATTGTTACTGAACACCGGGTCTGTTTCTAGTGAGAGCATTGATCAAGGTGTCTGGCATGCTGCACGTTCAGGACGCAACACCGCAGTTGAATTCTTGATCAGCAACGCCAGTGTATTAACTCGAGCAATTAGCACAGCGTTCGAAGACTCGGGCAGCATTCGGATCCCGCTGCAGCAATGAAAGTGTCCTCAACGAGGCCTGGCTCGTTATGTCCGCGATGATAGAGATAGTTGAGAGCATTCACATATCCGTAGTATCCCAAGTAGACGAAAAATTCATTAAAAGAAATCCCACGAGCGGGTTTCATGAGAACACCATAAATGCAATCTGCAACCTCATCCATTTTGTGAACCAGGGCTTTCTCGAGACCTTCTCTAAGATCCCATTCACGGTAGTATCGAGCGATTAAGAAGTTCGCCGCTGCAGAGTGGCCACCAAAAATCGCGCGTAAGAGTACACCCCTTCTTTCATACCGCGGCTCGTCGAAATAACCCTTGTCTGCGGTATCAGCTGCGAATTCAAGAAGGTCCATGTAGCATCTTGCTGCTGCAATACCAATGACCGTCCATGACACGTTACATATCTCGCCAACACGACCCACTTTGGGCAATAGGAGGCGCACGACGTCGGTATATCCATTCTTTGAGGCAGTTATAACTAATTTCTTTAAGGCATCGAACGCCCCGTCCTTCAGTTCAACCGAGTCTGCTTCATTCATATACGGAAGAATCAACTTCAAGGTTTCCATGGCTCTGTTACCAGCAGCGAGTACTAACGCATCCGAGACATGCCAATCATACTGTTGGAGTAGTGACTTCAACCAATCCGTCTGCTTCGTCGTTGCAGCCTCCACGATCGCGTCCTGTGGAGACAGCAAAAGAGTGCGTATTTGCTCCAAAACGTGCGGCAGCGCGCCGGGTTTAGATGAGAAGCTTGTATTCTTGAACACCTTGTACCCAGGAGGCCACGCATCTACTCTGGGCTTCTTTTCACTCCTGTGTGACTGTGGGCTCCTGCATGAATGCTTCATCGTGAAACCTTGTGATTCTAAACTAACGATGTTGAAGCTAAGAAAAATATCTACTGTAGTTCCTCCAACAGTGGACTCTGTTATTGGTCTGCCACCATCAATCAATGCGCTGAAGAAGTTCTGCGGCATGATCCAATTTACATTTCAAGCTGTTCAAGGAGAGCTCCTTGTGCTTTGTATCTTCCAGGATTTTCTTCAGAGTTTCGTGGGACCAGTCTTCTTTCACAGAGATATTGTACAACTTCCCCTTGGTTAAACTCATGCTAGCATCTCGGATTGAGGCCCGCGATACAACGGGGGTTATTCGCCAGAAATTCAATCATTTCGAGACGGCCACTGATCACTGCTTTCTTGAGAGTTTCAGTGGGGGTTTCACGAGAAATACGTCGGACTGTACATGAAGCCTCTGCTAATTCAATATATCCTTCTTTTTTTTTTACAGCAATCAGGAAGACATCTCTTATCACCTCAGAATGGACGCGCTCATCATTGTACAGGCACTTTACAATAGGGGGTTTCAGTTTAGATTTCTTGGATGATCGACCGAGGAATGAGCCGAAGAAAGCGACGAAAACTTTTTACTTGGGGGGGGGATCAGTTTTTAAGTCAGTAACGAATCTTTTTGTGTTCGTGGTAGGGAATCTGTCAAGGTCACACTGCAATTCTTAATATCGGGAACATGCCGCTGCCAGGCTCAAGAATGGCATGGCGGACATCGTCTTCCAGCTCGTGATGGCAAGAGAGCCGCACGAGATCAAGCAGCCGACGATGACAGCGATGAGAAAGCTACAGACAGCGATATCTAGTCACTCTACTCAGCTCCGTGAGCATGCTAGCGCGCTCTTGGCGACGACGCGTTCCATAGCTTCATTCCCGTCAGGATTTTCATCGTTATTCGTCGCGTACGCGTGGACGTATGCTGACACAGATTTAGTCTTCTAACGCTTAGTTACAACCATTCACTTTCCTATCGCCAAGGTAGACAGAACGATAGGACGCTACTTTCATCCATAACACCATGACTTCAAACTGTTGTGTGCTTGTATTTGCTTAACCCTTCTACCTCTTGTTGCTGCTCGATGTCTGGCGAATCCGCTACGTCAAACGCTTCCAAACGCTCGGATCCCACCTTCTCCTCGGGCTTCTTGGGCTCTTCCGACTTCTCCAACATCTCCAGCTCCTGCGACCCGCCGTCCAACGCCACTGGCGCCTACGTCTTCTGTAATACCCGCAATGGGTCTTTTTCTGCGAAGCGTCTTCTATGCGGCCATCTTCTGCAAAGTGTCCTTCAGCGGGGCCTTCCTTGGTGCGACCTTCTTCTCCAATCTCTTCTCGAGAGAGGACTCATACGTCGCTGGCTGGCGCACTGCTTGCGCGTGGCGTCTTCCCCCTGCTTGGCCTCCGCCATGCAGCTCTTGACATGCTGCGGGTCGTCTTCTAGCGCACAGTTGCAGTCCTTGCGGCGCGCCCTAGTCCAGATGCGCTTGAAGCCGGAGCTGTTTCCTTTTGGTGATTTGGTGACTTCAACCTTGGTCTTTACAAATTTATTCCCTTGCAAATTCCTTCTATCACTTTAGACAGGGGATGAAAATGGTCAAGGAATGAGGTCAAGGAATGAGCCTGCCAAAATTCGAAGGAATCTAAAACTGAAACCCCCTAATATCAACGTTGTCATGCTCGACGGCGATAGCAAACGTTTTCTGGGTCGTTTCGGCTGGGATACAGGCTTTAGTATGCAAGAGCATAACGACGCTGTCCAATGAGTCCTCGTGGATGAAAGTATTCCAAGTGCTGACGGAAAGCTGCAATAGGGGGTTTCAGTTAATTCTTCCTTCATCTGGCGCAAGGAATGAGCCCCATCTTTTCAAAACTCGAATTTCATGTGGAGCAAAATCCGTCGATGAAATTCTTTAAGTACAAACTTAAATATATTATATTGCCTCAACCCATTTACTTAACTTCAGTGAATTAAAGCTTTAAAAGTTTTGTGACAACTAATACCCTGATACATTCGGTTGTGAATTGTTTTGGGAGGGCTGGAAAGAAATGAGCCTTACCAAGGAATGAGCCTCATCGTTCCAAGGAATAAGCCTCCGGAGGCACATTCCTTCAAACGATGAGCCGATTTTTCGGCTCATTCCTTATAACCGAAACCCCCTAATAATGATAGATTCGCGCGGAATACGCTATTTTCGCACGAGGAATTTTGCAGCCTTCGCACTGCCCACTTTATTGGACGCTCTTTGAATCGCCTGCGTCGATATGTGTCCACTCCTGTTCACAAACACCTGAGCTTTACTTGATTCTGAGTGAACCGCCTTTTCAAAAGTCTCATCGAACGATGCCGGTGGCACAGTTCCCGTATTCAGCAAAAACTGGATGATATTGACGCGATCATTAGTAGCTGTGCCCACAAATACGTCTCTAACCAGTTTCGAATCATCGTGCCCGATGTTATACAAATATTTTACTGCCTCGATAGTACCACACGTAGCCATGTAAACAAGCAAATTCTATCCTCCATTAAAATGTGGGTTGGCGTCGTAAATCAAGTCTACGATCTCCTTTCGATCTTTAGTCATCGCTGTTTTAAAGCTTTCTCCAAATACCATTCAAAGGGATTCGAATTTAGTAAGAACATGACGGTGCTTTGGAAATAAAATAAAAAAATGAACTGGGCGGGGAAGGTCACCATAATAAAGGATGGGAATAGACAGTGGTACAATAATTAATATTTCAATTATTTTAATATATTGCATGGGTCAGAACGGGGCAGTGGGAGGAATTTCCATAATCCAGTCGAAAAGTACTGGATCTGCCCCGACTCGATACCCGAATTTCCAAAATACAGTACAAGTTTGTTAAGTTCGTTTAGCAATCAAAGGCCACACAAATAGCGAACTTAGTACTCTATTTCTGGGACATCTGCTGCTGTTTTTACGATATTTGACCCTGGAATCTTCACTGTACCTGTGACCTATCTTATCACTATACTTACTTATTTTCCAGACTACGGTAAAGCTCGCTTTGTGCTCGTGAGTAATTGTGGGCACCGACTCGTTCACGTACTTTCAGGGGGTGAATATCACTGGAGATTACACCGACGAGGACTTGAAGACTGCCGAGGAGTACGCCAGTAAAGCGAATACACCGTGGCTGTCATTGGCGAAGTCAACTATGAAGAGAAGAGTGGTGACATTGACGACTTGACGCTGCCACTAGGTCAGATCGAGTACGTGAACGCACTAGCAGCTACTGGTACCAAGGTTACCCTCGTCCATTTTGAAGGACGCTCACGTCTCCTCCAAGACCTGCCTCAAAATGTGTACGCGGTTATTAGGGGGTTTCGGTTATAAGGAATGAGCCGAATAATCGGCTCATCGTTTGAAGAAATGAGCCTCCGGAGGCTTATTCCTTGGAACGATGAGGCTCATTCCTTGGTAAGGCTCATTTCTTTCCAGCCCTCCCAAAACAATTCACAACCGAATGTATCAGGGTATCAGTTATCACAAAACTTTTAAAGCTTTAATTCACTGAAGTTAAGTAAATGGGTTGAGGCAATATAATATATTTAAGTTTGTACTTAAAGAATTTCATCGACGGATTTTGCTCCACATGAAATTCGAGTTTTGAAAAGATGAGGCTCATTCCTTGCGCCAAATGAAGGAATAATTAACTGAAACCCCCTATTGTCGGTTTACTTCGCTGTGGACTCGGCGGCCAAGCAGCGGTGGAAATGCTATACGGCAAAGTGAGTCCGTACCGTCGCCGTGTGACATATCGGGTGACTATTGCGTGATGCAGTGAGACTTTTTGGCACGGGTCTCAGTTCACGTACTCGAGCTTGACTACCAACCTGACGTCAAGTTCGCAGTCGTTGGACATATCAGTGACAGTGACGAGCTCGGGCAGTGTGGCCGGTAAGGAGACGGTGATGATGTTTTTGAAGCAACCATACCGTTCAATCTCAGTGCCGGAGGTAAAGCAGCTCAAGAAATTCTCGAAGATCAGTTTGGAGGTGGGTGAGTCGCACGTTGCCAGTGTGAACGCCACGCACAGGGCACCACAGTTTCGTTGTACACATCGCAGTCTGTCTCCGGCTTAATTGCGATCGCGTAGTCCGTGTCCTCCACCACCAACCTTAGACCCTGTCCGGTCTGAGGGTGGTACACGCTTCGGTCGGCCGACGTCAACGTGAACGCTACCGTCTACGACTCACCCACCGAAGGTGAACGTGCTTCTTCGGTCGGAGCAGGACTGAGAGAGGAACGACGAAGAGGAGATGGCCTGCTTGCCAACAACGACGAGCTCGTAGAGCTGATGGAGATACCTATGAAGTACAACGGATCTATGCTAAGCGATGGGTTAATAACCGTGTTCATACCGTGGGTTGGATATCGAGAACTGACCTGGAAGCCGACAAGAAACATTCCAGCTAGCTTGAAAAATGACTTTTGAACGAGAATCAATTGATTTTACATGTATCTATCAGACTACAAGAGGGGGTAGATCACTCGCCCCCAACCATGCCAACAAAGCCTGAGATTTACTTAGATATTAGATATAAGGACTGATATTTTGTTAAGTTCGGTATTGCGTGCTTAGTAACTACTGTGACAGTAGGCGATTTTTTCTACTGTCCCCGGGGCAGATCCAGTACTTTTCTACTGGATTATGGAAATTCCTCGGGCAGTGGTGTAAGATTGACCCTGGCACACCCACCAGTTGTATTTTTATTAAAAAAAGTTAACCCTTTATTAACCCTAACCTTGAACTTTTAGCTTAGACTAACACAAATAAGCTGGCGACAGCCTCAATACATGTGGGCCGTTGCTCGTATCGGATAGATAAATGACTCCAAATAAACAGCGACAAACTGGCGAGCTCTTGACACCAACAATACTTGAATGAGCATGGTAAAACCCAGTTCAATTATTACGGACCCAATTTGATATTTTACTGGCTTCGCTAACTCGACCTAGTTGTCGGACCGATTTCCATTATTCCAGTCAAGAGCTGCCGACGCAGCATCCCACACTTTGATTTCATCCTCGTTGAATTGCGTCTTTCTACTACTATGCTTCTGCATCCTTGCGGCGATACCTTCGTTAAGCAAATATTGAAAATATAGTACGCAACCCTATTAACCCAACCCAGTTCATAACATGTTTTGAGCAAGTGCTCACTGCGCTCACGAATAACATTTAAAAAAAAAAAGCCAGAGCTGTTTGTATTCAGTAATATCGTTCTAGACTCGCCATCAACATAGTTTTAATTTCACGTGTCCTGCAACAAAAGATGGTACCAACATGTAAACATGAATACCACAACAATCTTGTGAACCAGCTTCAAATGTTCTGCTATCCAGACAAATCTATCTTCGCACTTCTCACGAAGTGTGAAATACGAAGTGTGGACCATTGAATTCGTAGAGATGCACCCCGTGAACATGTGGCTGTATGCTGGAGTAAATAAGTCACTACCATCTACATTGCGAACCGATCGAGCATCGCGCAATCATGATCTACTACAATCTATCCGTTCCTCATGCTGGTAACCAAGCAGGAAACAGTCATCTTCGTATCTTCCCTCTTCGAGCGCTGCTTGACGCTGCGGCCCAACACTCCACGCATTCATGTTCCATCCTCGTTGAAGTAGATCGATCCACTGTCGTTATGAGGAAGTTCGTGGAATACCTACTTCTGCTACGGCTCGCACCTACGCACAAGGAAATTCGTGGAATATCTATCAGGTTACAGTTTGGCTTTTCTTACGCGTTGCATCCCTCAACGCTAGCATCAGCAGGGTCTGTCACAGGTAAGAATCGTACTGCAAGCACAATGAGTATGAAAACGCTGTATGAATGAACGCAACGACTTAGCTACATTCTGCCTAGCAACAGCTAGTACCTTATTACCGCACAAAAATCTGCTTAAAGTCATTGTTCCTAAAACGCGATTTCATTCTACGTATGTTGTGTGTTGTATAGCCTACATCTCGAGTACAATAACGCGTGAGAGCCTTTCGTCGACGCCGCTGATCACAGCGGCTTTTTCGTGAGTGCAAGGCTAGCAATACCAGCAGTAGAATAGTCTTGATCGCTACAGCGTCACATGTAAAATGATCAAATAATCGTACCGCGCTTGTATTGAACGCGTACCCACCCTCGTTAACGTAAGTAGGCACGGCTTAGAAGACGCTTAGCGAAGGCTTGACGGTGTTGACAGGGAAGCTTGGCACTTGTGGAGAAGAAGGTAAAAGGAAGAATGAATTAGTTGTGAAGGCTTTCGTCTAGCCCGCTATCTGCAAGACCTACAACTACCGAATTCCCTATGTCAAGACATAGGATATGTCAAGGCATACACCACCCCTTCAGCCAATCAGAAGTCAGAGTTTGCCAAGCGTGCCAAAATACTGTGTACCCTATGTCATCGCATACAGCAAATGCAACCTCGCACGTCCAGCAGTTTTAGTCTGCCATTTAGTCTGCCATTTGATGGTTTTAGCTCAAAAGAAAAGCCCAAAAGGGCGGCCACGGCTACCGGGAGGCAAAGGACGAACCGAGAAACAGTTCAAAATCTCATCCTACCCAGCGGAAGAGAAGTTGCACGTTCTAAACCATTTGGAGGAGCACAAAGACATCGACAGCATAATTCATCGCTTCTACCCCGACTTGGCATCTGACAAATTCGAGAGTCGCCGAACACTAATTTACTCATGGCGTCGTTACCGTGCCAAAATTGAAGAGCTTTTCGCCCAACCAGGCGGGGCAAGCAAATGTAAGTCGCGAAGTGTTGGTCTAGGCACAATATTGCCCGGGAGAGAAGAGGAAAAACTAGTGCGGTGGGTAAATGAAATGCGAGAGGAAGGAGTACCCGTTACATCAACTATGCTACGTATTCAGGCAGAAGAAGTAGCAGTACTCGCAGGTATCACGCAATTTGAGGGCTCTTGGTGCTGGCAGAAGCACCGACGACATTTTTCACGCTGTTGCCTCAGTTAACTGAAATGCAATAAACTCCATGTCAAAATATTTTTTTTCTTAGTGGTACATGTAGTGCAAGTCTATTTAGCCGGGACAGGGTGTCACAGGTCTCTGCACCTCATATCAGTTGTATGCCTTGACATAGGGAATTCGGTAGTTGCCCTAACAAGGATGTACTAAGGAAAAATGCCAGTTGTGGCACGGTGCCAATTCGTGACACGGTGCAAACTTTCTACAAATCATAGATGTCAAAAACTGCGTTCATGATTCTAATTGGCTATTCCGTTTTTGGATCAATTGATGGCACGGTTTTTGAGGTGGCAATCAATATGGTGATCAAGTGCAGACCGCGCTGGGAAATTGCTCGTGGCAGTGGGCCCATACGCCCAGCACCAACTCCACCGGTGCCTCTGGAGCTTCAGGACGACCTACCTGTGTGTGTGTCGCCATGCAGCGCTGTAGGACATACTTGGTGGGCGCACAAATGGCACTTCGAAGGCCAGCTTGCCGCTGGGGGTCGCCACAGCGCCGTAAATGTCCACCCGCTCCGCTCGGACTGGGTACTGACGACCGGAAGGTATCCTCCGCTTCCTAGAGCGATACTCCTCTCTCTTTAACATGCAAGTATGGCATCTAGTGGGCTAGGGGCGGCGTTGGCGATGATGGAGTGTCTACACTATTTTGCGCGTGGGCGAAGCACTATAAGAGGTGCTAGCCGAAAACTACTGCTCCTCGCTCCCGTCCCAGTTCGTCAGTGGGGTTAAAAGCGTAAGATTGCTGCTTTACACGTTGCAGGACGCATCGTGGCGACGCTAGCAGGTAGACTTGTGACCGTGCCACCAATTGGTCCGACTAAAATTACCTTAAAACGCACCGTTGACTTTGCGGTTTCATAGTGTTGGTTGTAGGTATGACCGTTGTCACCAAAAAAATTGCCTTGCAGAGCTTTTATCTTACCTTTTCTATGACTTAGCTTCTGTACGATTTCTTTTGCGTTTTAAGGTGTTTTCTGAGACGATTTCTGAGTGGCCTCGAAACCGTGCCATAATTGGCATTTTACCTTATCTAATTACCGACGCCTTGCCCGCCATGAGCGAAGCGAAATTGGCGGTGCAAACGAGGAGCTCACGTTGGGAACGTGATTGTGAGCGAAGCCAAGCGAGAGATGTTGCTAGTGCGGCGCAACAAGTGGCTAGTCGAAAATTAAAAAAGTGGCTAGTTCAAAACAGGCACCCACCGATTAAGCGCAGAATGCCCTACAGAATTCTGACTTTGGCATCAAAGACGGCATTTTCACTGAATTGCTTGAGGAGGCTTGGCCGTTCTAATTCAACCAGGCATGTGAACATAGCAAATAACTAACCATTCGAGACAAATCGTCAAAGTGTCCTGTCAGCTACCAAAGGGTTGCATGTACATTTAGTGTATGACCTTCACAGGCTTCTCTCTATTCAATAATCTTATCGGTAAGCGTGGATTTCTTTCATTCTTTTGACTCCGGGTCAAATGATTACTTCCCATGTTTACCAGTTTTGAGAGGTCGATTCGTGAGCATGCTATAATTGAAATAATTGACTCTTGAACGGATTTTGCAGGACATACGCAGGACATGAAATTGTTCACATTATATCCAATCAGTTGGTGATTTAGATGTGTTGCCCAACTACATTCACAACACGCTTTTCATGCACTGGTAGTACTGTACTACAGTAGTGCATGTAGTAGTAGGGCCCCTACGTTGTGGTCCTCCCATGAGGTGCTGAGTGGCATCTCGACGGTAGAACACTCCGTGTAGATGCTGATTAGCATCTGCCAGTAATGCAGTAGGTATTAATAGTAGAGCAAAACAGGTTGGGAGACAGCGGAGACACTGGTGTGTCGTTCCAACCTCTAAGCTTGCTGGCCACGCCCCAGATAGCAGTAGATAATGTTCACGAGCAGTCCGCGTACGAACACGGAAATCATGTGCGTACTCAGGTACATGTACAACACAGTCAACATTCAGAGCATATAAATGGTTTCCCACGCGGATGGCTGTAGTGGTGAAGGTGGTAATGATGGTACTCGAAGTACTCAGCAGAACCAGCTTGTATTCGTATTAGCATGTAGTACATGTAGCTGTTTGAAGTTCTTCAATTGCCTCAACTGGTAGATTCTGATGCTGATACACCCCGGTATAGTTTGGCCCGCTCAAAATAAGTTCCTTGTTGCAACATAATTGATTGTCGGGGAAACGTAGGCTGAACCTTGCTGTTTGTATGAATGAGTAGGAAAATCAGCCGATTTTTCGTGCAAAACACGAAATGGACGCGAGCAAATCGCAGTTGTTGTTCTATGGCTTCGCACCTTTTTGGCGGGATGACTGGGTTTCGTAGCCAGAGAATCCTACGCAGTAAACAAGGCTTATAATTGGTTCAAACTCAGATTCCCCCCGCCCGCCCCCACAGCATGCAGAAAGCCACACCCTCTGCTAGCAGACCCAGCAGCGACACGAGCCACGCGGTGAAGCCCAAGACGCTCATCGCCGATAGAAGCAACACGAAGACCGTCAGCAAACCCGCATCCAAGAGCAGTTTGATGGCTGCCAGCTCGACCGCCACCAGGAGCCGTCTAAAGAAGACCAAGATGCACTCCGCCGCCGCTAGAAACTCGACGACAGTCGTCGCGCCCACTACCGGGGGCTGTGAAGAGACGGTCATGGTGGCTGCTGCTGTGAGCACTAGGGTCCGCGCGGCAAAAGCTAAGGCCGCCCCCACAAACTGCACCAGCAAGAAAACCGCCGACGAGACCAACGCCACGCCCAGCGCCAGACCCAGTTACGCAGAGAAGGATAGTGGCAGCACGAACACAAAATGACAGGGGCTATAGGACGACGAGTGCATACTCGTGCGCCGGGAGTGGTGCGTATACAACCGCGGCCTGGCGAGAGCTGTTCGGAGAAGCCCTCGCCGTCGTAACCTACGAGCAGCAGCAGAGCGCAATGCGTGGTCGTCGATATATCGAGCATTACCACCACTACAGCGATTAAACCGCGGAAACTACACTCTGCAAGGCCCATTGAGCTAGATGTGGACAAAAATGACGATGAGGTTACTGCTCAGGATGTCCGTGATGCTTGTGTTTCGACAAAAACACAGCGAGCTTACAGTGGAAGTATTAGGGCGATTGCACGTTGGATTCAGGAAACAAAAGAGGACAGCGCCAGATATTTTGTTTCCAATGACAGCAGCACAGCTTACTACTATTACGGAAAGTTTCACATGCTCCCCAAAACGTTTGCGTTTCCAAAGACGGGTGCATTTGGCGCCTGGATGCTTTGGTGGTTTGGGGATAAGGCCAGAGGCTACCCTCCCCTGAAGCGGATCGGCACACATGATCTTCCCCGACCGGATATGCGCAAAACATTTTCAGACTGGACAGTCTTAATGAAGTACATCTCCGAAGCAGCTCTAGCCACAGGCGCGAAGGTCGACACCAGCATGACAGAGGAACAGGCAGCTACAATTTTTAGCGTAGGAATCAGTAAGCTGCCATTGTTAGCATTGACGCGCTAACGCAGGGCGCATGAGCTGTCCTTGAAGACGACACTTCGCCTTGTTCGACAAGGTGTAAAACGTCAACACAGCACAACACCATAAGTACTGTAGACCAATAGCCCCCCGCTACATGTCTGACAGCTGTCCTACGATTTTCTAAGATAAGTGATTTTCTTCATAACGCTTCACTGAGGCGCTTCTCGATGTTTCTTTAGGCATGTCAGTGCATTTTAATAGAGAGGTCGTCATGCATTCTCGTGGTTGCAAATGTGCCTGCCAGTCACTGCCTGGGATGAAGTGGCGAAGGTTCAGAAGGCGGCGAGACTGCTGGCTTGTGTGTGCTTGCAAATCTACAGGACATGCTGTCCTGCAAAATCATGAAAAAAATGCGCTTGTCGCAATTATACTGGTTTTTGTATACCTTCAATATTTCGACATGGAAAATTCAGGACATTGCTAAGGTGCGCACACCACTGAGATGTCCTGCAAAACCTGGAGAATGTTCAAATGATCTGAGAGTCACAAAAAATAACGTTGGAAACAAAAAATGTAATTATGCAATTCGTTAATCCAGTACTCAAACAGGCCACTTTTTGGACTTGCCTCCTGTGTCCATTACTGCATGCGCCACTAGACTTTGACCACAGCCGCATGCACACTTGATTTTCCCATCGAAGTTGGTCGCAAATGATTTTGCGAATGTAGCCATCACCATCACCACCTTTTGAGGCAGCCAACGACTCCTGCAACACCGAGAGAGGCATGTCTCCATCTTCGCTCATATTCAGTATTTTCAGCGCCCATGCCCAACCTCGTTTAGCAGCATGAATAAAGGCTTCCAACGAATTGCTTGTGGTACATGGGATCTCTCGCACAAATACTTCGAAATGTCTCTGCGAATGCCGACATATGCTGAACTCTTCGTAAACGCTGTCAGGATTGTCTCGGGCGATATCCGCTCGACATCATACACCGAGTTCATCAGTTCTTGATGGTCATATCTCGCTGCAGCCAGAAAAACTTGATCTGGCAAAAGGCGTGCGTCGCCTTGCAGAAAGCTCATCATCTCAGTGTCATAGTGTTCGGCAGCATTGGAAAAAGCCTTGCCAATCACCTCAGAACGTATACAGGTCAGCTTGCTCAAATACTTCACGATCTCGCGGGTTTCCTTACGCGTTGAGTCATACGTGCATCTATCCGTAAACGCTCTACGAAAAGCTGCGATGATGGAATCGTCGGAAATTTGCTCGTTTTCGTACAAAAACTTGATGGTATCGAGTCTCTGGGTAACCGTGAATGCTTGGTTAATTGCCATGGCAGACGCGCGCTTCTTATTGTATAAAAATACAACGGCATTTCCCCTGCAGGAATCCTCGGCCGTTTTTTCAAAAGCTTCATCAAAGAGTTCATTTGAAACACGTCCCGTGTCGAGAAAAAAATCTAGTGTTTCCGTAGAACCGTAACGGGCTGCAACAATAAACGCGTCGGCAATCAGAGTGATATCGTCTCGTCCATTTTCGTACAGATATTTCACAGCTTTCAGGTAAGCATCTTCCCATGCCAAACCAACGAACAAGTTCTCCTTGTTGTATCGCATGGTTGGATAAATTTCGTATATCCTTTCCGCGAAGTCCTTCTGCTCCGTACGAACTGCTACCGTAAAGGCAGCTTTTAGGTTCCAGTTAAATTCTTTCAACAAACTGAAGAGATACTCCATCACGTCGTTACGTCTGTAATAGATAGCATGCGAAAATGCGTCGACCCTCCTCCACCTGGTGTACACCCATGTTTATCTCTTCTGCTGTGCGTGGTTTACCATAATCTTCACAATGTCGATATGCCCTGCTGCTGATGCATTCTGCAGTGCTGGGGCCAGTCCCGTACACGTTGATTCCACCCTATTCTGCACCAAGTCGACCCTCTCCGACAGCATGAATTCGATGACTTTCAAGTGACCTCTTGTCGACGCACAGCTGGCTGCCGCTTGAATAAATCCAACCATCACTTTGGTCTGCTCTTCATCTTTGGGTTCGATGTGGAAGTACAATTTTCTCAAAATCTCCAGATGTCCGCTACCCGCAGCAACCACAAGAGCGTTTTTCAGGTCGCAATCCTTGTACATGTCGATAATTTTATCTAACCAATCTGATTGGCCAGTTCTTGCTGCTTCAACGGCAGCTTCTTCCGGTGACATGAGCAGCGTATCGAGGAATTTCAGAACGTGTGATAACGCCATAATAGATGATGGCAATGGAATATCTTCGAGTCGAGGGAAGGAACAGTCACTCTCGACCTGTTTATCTTGTGCTTGATGGTCTATACTTCCATCTGGATCTGTTCGAGAGCGCTTAGTGGGGTCAGGAGGCTGTGGATTGCCGCCCCCACTTGGGCGCTTCGTGCTGGTCGCCATGGCGATCATTGTGACTGTTCCCGACAATGTTTCCGTACTTAGTGGGGAGTGGATACAAAAATGCAGTACAGTACATGTATACACTGCGATAATGAGATTAGACGCTGCCGCCTTCAATTCAACCTCGGGCGATGATTAGATTAGACGCTTCACGCTGAAGAAGGTCAAATAAGAAAACCTCGAGGCTAATAAGCGATGTCACATTTGAAAGAGCGACGCTAGCATCACTTCAACCAACTATGGGCAACGATCTCACTGTGGACCAAAAAGCCACCATCACGCGAAGTATGGTCGACGGTGCCGTCAAGTACAACCATTTTGACAAGAAGAACACGTCGCACAACATTGGTTGCTTGTCACCGCACCTACACAATTGTGTCAAAACATCCGAGGACGTCAAGGCTCATATTCAGTCAGTGCCATCGCCTTCAGTATTAATCCACGACCCTGTTGGAAAAGTTAAGCAGACGACAAACAACGTGACTGCTGTCGCTGCAGCTCTGCAGTCGAATTCCACGATTAACGGATTCAACACAATGGTCAAAGTGCACGTGTCCAAGGACTACATGAAGTTCAATGCTGCTCACTTCATCGCGTATAAGGTAAAGTGCTTGTATTTTGGCTATAGGGTGGATAAAAGCGAATTTGACAGCATTGCATTTTTTACAGGGATTCCGGGAGAAACTGCACGGACACAACTATCGGTTGGCCGTCACTATTACGGGGCAGGTGGGCTCGGACGGCTACGTCGTAGACTTCGGAGAGATCAAGAGGATCTCGCGAGTGATCTGCAAGGACTTGAACGAATTTTTCCTTGTGCCTATGAACAGCGATGCTCTCAAGGTATGTGAGCGCTTAACCAGGGTGGGATGTGAAGCCCAAATTGACGGTTTAAATGTTGCATTTGCTTCAGATTTCTATCGATGGCGCGAATGTACACATTGTCACGGAAGACAAGGCGACGTTCAGGTATATGACTGAGTGATAAAGTGTGGTAGTACATTCGTACATCTAACTCTGTTATAATTCTGTAACTCTGCACACCAGCTTCCCCAAGGCGGACTGCTCGTTGCTACCAATTATTCACTCGTCTGCAGAGGAACTCGCCGTTTATATTGTACGTTCTGTATTGTTTTGTTTCCATGGAACCAGGTTGTTAGATACGAGCTTATGCGATTCTTGCCTGTGCTTTCGTTAACCAGAGTAACCAGCTCGTGGATGCATTCACATTAGATTCCCTTCTGGTAAGCAACAACTGGATGGGCAAAATTGTTCTTGTTTGCTGACATATTGGGCTGATTTACAGGAGCGTGGAGTACGAAAGTTGGAGGTAAGTATCTCCGAGGCCGATAAGCAGTTCGCCTCATACGAGCGTGTTCTTCTCTAGTCTGTGCAAACGTCGAGTCCGCCCTTTATTCACGAGGTTGGCATTGTATACATGCACGAGCAGCATAGGAATCCTTTCAAAAATGCACTTGTCTCTTAGGCCATCGTACGGCTGACCAAACCTGATCTACAATCCTGGTCACTTCAACTGGTTCCTAAACGTGTGTGACACACCACTATTAGCCCCTCTTCAATCTAACAACTTGTTTTCCGGAGTAATCAGAGAGACTCAGACATGGCCGAGATGCTGCCTGAGCCGGGCTTCAAGAGCGCGTTGGCCGCACCCTCTTGACGATGAAGATGCTGTATCCCAGCCGGCGCCGCCCCCCGAAGAGCCAGTAGCCGACGCTGCGCTGCCCAAGGCGCCCGAGACCAAGACATTGGCCGATTTAACTCATGAAGTGTCCAACTGGACGCTGCACTCGGATCAGACCTGCATGCGTTCCTAAAGAAATACTCGGCTGACCTGTTTGCACGCACGAAGGACCTGGAGGACAGTGTGCGTGACATTGCGGCGGAGGCGGACTCAGCGCATGTACGGCTTAAGAACACGTTCAACCAGTTCCTTATGCTCTCCAACAACCAGTTCATCGAGAACCGTGTATACGACGAGGAGCAAGAGGATTTCTTTGGTGTGGAGAGTGGTCAGAACAGTCAGGAGAAGCAGGAGATGGACATGGAGGAGCAGACTGCAGCTGAGATTGCTGCCAATACTCCTGCTGAGAGCAAAGAAGGAGGCACCAAGGCTGCTGCTGAGTCAATTGTCAACAAGTACAGGTCGGCTCTGGATATGGGCATGGAGGCCATGAAGCTCTTTGTGATGATGGGCGATGAAGACGATGACACGAGTCACACTTCGTCTCAGTTTGATACTGTACTGGACATCTACAATGAACGCCCGTTGCCGTTTATCATTGGCACCAGGGAGTTCTTGGAGGACGAGACGCTGGGACTTGGTGCTGCACCTGAGGACTATGCTGACAGCGACAGCGACTCGAGCTACGGATCGTCGCTGTCGCTGTCAGAATAGTGTAGCTCGGACTCCGATTCCGACTCGGTGTCTTCGGAAGAGGCGTCGCCCAGGTCGAGGGATAAAAGACGCTCATCGCGCTCGAGATCACGCTATCGCTCGAGCTCCGAGGAGTCCGATGCGTCGTCGGTTGCGGCCCCACCGCCACGACGACATGCGGATTCGGAT
Organism: Phytophthora tubulina; assembly: GCA_014706135.1. NCBI lineage: Eukaryota > Oomycota > Peronosporomycetes > Peronosporales > Peronosporaceae > Phytophthora > Phytophthora tubulina. The sequence goes on from JACBOY010000200.1 coordinate 824,377, forward strand.
GAGAGCGACACGAGCGGATTGTTTAGTCGCCCGCCACCGGTCGAACCTCACAGACGACGTCCGGACTCGGACGAAAGTTCTACTAGTGAGCTGTTTGGCCGTCCGTCCGTACCTGAATCAGCTCCACAGCTTCCGCCACCGGCAATTGCAGAGGTACCTGCGATGGTTGTCGCCAGTGACAGCGACAGTGATGACAATGGGGGAATTTTCGGAACCTCGCAACCCACTAAAGTTGCTGCATCGGTTGCTGCCCCTCCAGCGCCAACACGACAATCGCGCGTGCTCAGCGACTTGAGTGACTCCGACGGAGGCGGTCTGTTTGGCGCAGCGAGGGGAAATAGACAATCATCGCGTTCGAGATCACGCTATCGCTCGAGCTCGGAGGAGTCCGATGAGTCGTCGATTGCTGCCCCACCGCCACGACGACGTGCGGATTCGGATGAGAGCGACACGAGCGGATTGTTTGGTCGCCCGCCACCGGTCGAATCGCACAGACGACGTGCGGACTCGGACGAAAGTTCTACTAGTCGGCTGTTTGGTCGTCTGTCCGTACCTAAATCAGCTCCACAACTTCCGCCACCAGCAATTGTAAAGGTACCTGTCGCCAGTGACAGCGACAGTGATGACAATGGGGGAATTTTCGGAACCTCGCAACCCACTAAAGTTGCTGCATCGGTTGCTGCCCCTTCAGCGCCAACAAGACAAGCGCGCGTGCTCAGCAACTCGAGTGACTCAAGTGACTCCGACGAAGACGGTCTGTTTGGAGCACCACTCGTGCGATCTACACCGACGCTGACATCGCCCGTAGCGAGCACTCCTGCTCCGTTTCCAGCTCAAGCTGCTGCGTCAGGTTCGCTGTTTGGACCTCCATCTGGCACATCAGCTCCCGTTGTTCACCCACCAATTCCCAGTGCTGCAACACGCTTTCGTGCTATAGAGTCCGACTCGGATTCAGATTCGGATTGGAATGACGATGGCGGGCTGTTTGGACCTCCGAAGAAGAAATGATCATATACGAGCTTGAAGCTACCCATGCTGTTTTTCGCGCGATAGACATGCTCAGATTTAATTATCACGAGAAGAAGAACGAGGGTGCGGCGCTGTATAGGATCATTGGGAATCATTAAAAATGGCATTGCTTTGATATCATTAGTTGTCTTGCGAGTGCTGTCTCAGTTCATACTCGCTCAAGACTCAGCTCGCCCTGCTGCCTGCTTCTGCCGCTCTATAATCTCCTTCTGCACTCGAGCCATTTCGCAAATGCGGTTCTCGTTGATGGAGATCCGCTTCTCGAGCACCGACAATGTCCGCGTGATGATTTCCAATTGCCCTACAATGTGCTGCAGCGTGTTGTCCATCGAATATCGCTGAGTTGCAGTTCCGTTTTGACTGGCAGGAGACTTCACCTCACTTCCAGGTGATTTGGGGGTCTGGGTAGATATCGGAGGTGGAGGTGGTGGGGGAGGCATCGACGTCGCTGATCCACTTGATATTGGAGACCTGATCGGCGAACTCGTCGGGCGTACTTCGTACTTGGACGCAGTGTACGGATGTCTCGGCTTCTGCTGCGGTGCTGGCACTGGTGTCGAGATGGGCGTCGGTGGAGGCGACCCCGCCGGCACCTCCGTCGCTATTCTATTCCCCTCTTGCTCATCACTACTGGCACTTAGCACCTTCTCCTTGTTCACACTTCTGCGTCGTTCCTCGACTGTCACCGTGGCCTCAACCTTCGGTGCTGGCCGTTCCATCTGCAAACACTTGTCGAGATCCGCCTCCCATACCAACACACACGAATCCACCGCCCCAGACGCCAACAACTTGCAGTCCTGCGAAAACTCTGCACAATTCACAGCTCCATCATGTCCCTGCAGCGTGTACAGCACTTGTCCCTCTCTCACGTCCCACAACTTGATAGAATTATCATGCGATGTCGAAAGCAGATAATTTCCCGTCGGATGGAAGGCCACACAGGTGGCACTCGCCTCGTGTGCCTTGTAGTGGTGCACCAATCGGCCCGCTCTAGTGTCCCATAAGTTGACACTTTTGTCATAGCTACATGAAGCCAAAGTGTAGCCATTATCACTAGGATGAAAGGCTACACTGTTGACAATACCCGAGTGCTCGTAGAACGTATGGATACATCTCTTGGTCTCCGTATCCCAGAGCTTGACCGTCTTGTCATCACTACCGGACGCAATACGTCGAGCATCGCCACTAAACCGAGCACTGCGGACCCAGTTACTGTGGCCTGTGAGGCTGCACCGGAAGCGGCGCGCAGGCAGCGTCCACACCTTGAGCGACATGTCGTCGGAAGCGGTCAGGAGCTCGCGTCCTGAGGCCGAGAAACTCACACTGCGCACGGCGCCAGCATGGGCCTTGATGGTGACTGAGTCACCGCGCACAGTAGGCGCCCAAAGACGCACAGTGCGGTCCTGTGAGGCTGAGGCCAGTACATCTCCGGTGGGCGAGAATGTCACGGCGTGCACGGGACCTGTGTGGCCTTTGAAGCGGAAGGCGCGCAGCTGCGGCTTGAAGTTCCACACCATCACAAGACCATCTAACGAGGAGGAAGCCACCTGCTGCACATTCGGGTGGAAGCTCACGTCTGTGACAGCAGACTTATGCCCTCGGAAGGTACGCTCCAGCGAAGGGTCCTCCATCATGAGCAGATCCCTAACTGTAGTGTATGCTCGAATGGAGGTACACCTGTTTTTTTGTATGCGGATATGAAGGTTTGAAGTCAAATGGCTACACTAAAATTTGTAGCCATGTTGAAGCGTGCTATTTTTGAAATAATTGCACTTTACCACAACTTAAAGTTGCGACGATGGTGGCGTGCAAGAAGAGAGCGCACGGTGGCAAGTCTCCTGGCGATGTCAAGCGTTCCCGAGTACGTCGCAGCGACGACAAAGAGACCGAGATGGAAGACCAAGCAGAAACGAAGAAAGAAAACACCTCGTCTTGCCAGTACAAGCATCTGAAGGACGCCCACTTTCCAGCGGCAATTGTGGCACTGCCACATGTAATGCGCCACATTAACATTTTCTTGATGACACCCAAAGAAGCTGTCGAGGAAGCGGCAAAGGCCAATGACGCTGATTGGGCATACGACCTCATTTCCATACACAATTACCCTACGCTGAACAACTGGCGTCTCGATGTATCTGATGCTCTCGCCATTGCTGCTTCCGGTGGACATTTCGAGACTTTTGCTATTCTTCTTTGGGAAGGGATAATCGCTGATGAAGGACCTTTGGACTGTACCTCCGAAAAGTATCGGGACGTTGTAATGAGGGCAACTGCAAAGGCTGCCGAGAACGGTCATCTTAAGATCGTTAGCTGTGTGGTGGAGATGTTGGTTGATGGGGACCGTCAGGCGACGAGAGGCGTTCAAAGAACTTGTAGTAAATACTACGGACTAGGAGGAGTTCTGGAGGGTGCAACTAAAAACGGACATCTGGCCATTGTTAAGTTCATGCTGGAGGATGCACAGAAGAAGGACTATGGGTGTTTCTTAAAATCAAATGCGCTGACACTTGCAATATTGGGCGGACACACTGAAATAGTGGCGTTGCTGCTCGATGTGGCGGAAAAAGTTTGCTGGAATATGGTCACAGCTTTTGAAGCAGCCATGAATGCGGACGACAAAGGGTTAGAGGAGAAGATTTACGACCTTTACCCCAAAACTGTCCGGGTGGGGAATTTATTTGTTGAGCTGGCACGCAAAGGACGTGTGGAGGCAGTGAAGTATGCATACACAAGCGGACGTGACGACATTGAGTTGGTCAATAAAGCGTTCTTCGTCGCTTCAAACTAGGTATCGATTGATGTACTCGATTTCTTGCTTGGTACTGGGCGGATTTCATCTGATGTCTTCGACAAGGCCTTCGTGAAAGCGGCCTGCTCTATGTTGCAGATCGCCCAAACGTTGAAATTCTTTCACGATAGACAGCTCGCATCCTCTGACGCGATCAACAGAGCTTTCGAAGCTACACGCTGTTTTGCCGTGATCAAGCTGTTGAACGACAACGAGGACATATCGAATGAGTCCATCATTGCTGCTTTTCTGAAAGCAAAAACCTACGGACGTAACACATTCTCACGGTTGGGCGAAAACGAGATTAAAATTGTTAAGTTCTTGTACGAGCTGGAGTGCATTCCCCCACAGGCCATTGGTGAGGCATATGCTGAGGCAGCAAAAAAAAAATCCATTGTGAGGTCATGGGGCTCCTGAGTGATTATCCACGCCTGACACATGATGCCAGAGGCGAAGAATTTGCTGCAGCGGTGTCTCAAGGTCACTGGGATTTGGCCAAATCTGTAGACAGATACTATTGTTACAAACCAGAGAGCCGGTTTGGGGACGGGTGTCATGAACAGCAAATCTTCAAAATCGGAGGCGTCGGCAGGAAACTGTCCCCTAGCTACGCCCCTAAAACCCCTTTCCTGTGCGTGTTAAGCCTATAGGGCCGAGCGGGATCTGACCATGCTTGGTCCTGGGTTGAAGCCCGCGTGCTCCGCACACGGATCTTAAACCACAGGCATTGTTTCGGCTTGCCGAGCGAGTTGGCATTCACCCCCTCCGGGTATTTCAGCAGAAAAGGGCGTAAAGGGTGCAATCAAAAGCTCCCATACAAAATGCTGGTATTCCAGTTTGTATCTTTAGTCACTCTCAATCTATGTACGATCCTGAGGTACTTTCTCCAAACGCTCTGCTGAAGGCATTTACGAAGACCACTTTTTCGGAGCTTTTGGTGATTGTAGAGAATCTCGCTGGCCTTATGTGCGCAAGATTATCTGCGACCAGATTTTCAGCGGAAGAGCGGTTTGTGGTTGTGGCCTCGTGATTGACAAACTGGAAATGAAAGAAGATGCGTGAAAAGCGTAGCTGGCAACTCAAGTCACTCCCGCTGTGTTCTAAGTCTACGCAATTACTCGAGTACATACCAACGCCGGTACATGTAGTGAGTTCAACAATTCAACAAAGTTCTCTTAGCGGCAGCTAAGAGCCAGCAGGTTTTCGTGTGGAACCTCTTGAATAAAACACTTATGTGTGGACCACATTCTGGATGTGTGGGTCACGTTTTGAATAAAACAAATCAAGGTGGGTCACACCATTCGTATTTAGCATGACCAAGCGCATGCGTCGGTATGAGGGTATGGAGAGTTTCACGCGACATCATGACGCGCCTCCCCGGGTCTCGCATCTACTGTAGACGTCGACACCCAGAGAAGAAAAGAAAAAAAATGGAGTTGGTAAGAAAGCACTGGCATCGTCTCCAGGGTTGGGAAGGATGGAATTAAAATGAATGTGAATATTGAAATTTAATTTATTTATTCTTTGGTCCAGGAATTCATAGTGGAATGATACTGTAGGGCTGGTCTGTAGACCGGGTCCGCGCCTTATGCGACTCGAATCTCGTGATCCAAGGGAGCAATACATTCGTTTTGCACTATGCAATGGTGGTAATATAAAGGATATTACTAGTGCTTGTGTGTAGCTCGTGAATTCTAGTCGCTTGAACCACCCTGATAAAATTAGTTGTACATGAACGTCGAATCTCTTGTTGAACGATCACTACGCGTTCATCAACGTTTTCGCGTTGTTTGCACACCAAGCAATAATAAAGTATTTTAGACCCTTCAGAGCTATCTTTCCCAGTTCAATATTCACCTAGTATGGAAATGTGAATTATTCGAATGATTCATTTTCCCAATTTTCACATCAATATGCATTTATCGTCTAGATACTTCCTATCCCTAATCGGCTTTGCACCAATGCAAAGTAGCCACCTGGCAGGGTATCAATTATTGACATATTTTACCATGCAAAATGTATTTTCTGAAACTCATTCCCTCCGTTTCATAATACTTGGAAGCATTATTTTTAGACTAATCCAGGCAATCGAGATCTATTTGAACCAATTAGAATCAAGAAAATATGTATGCGTAGTGTGTTGCAGAAAATATAAGTATGCAATAATGAATTTGGGGATTTTTTTTTTACTTTGGTGACATTATTTATTTCATAGAAATGCTTTCATACTATTGCAATAATATTTTAGAACCAGGCCAGCGAGGGTGGCTCCAGGGTTGAGCGGGCCGTTGCAGCGCACCGTGCCGTTGTACTCCTGGTGAAAATCATGAGGTGTTGGCTGGCCCAACGTACCACCGAAGGTGCTTCGTACACGTCAGTGATAAAAATCGCAAAGTTGGTTGAGCCAAACAGCGTTGCGCGAAATCTGATTGTTATTTAATTGAAGACCCTGTTTTCGGTCAATCAATAAGAGAGGATCAGAATTGTCGATTGAGCTACATAGACTGTATCACTACTAAGAGGCATGTAGGGTGGTGACCTCAAATCTCCTACCCTGACTAGATCCTGCTCTCGTCCTCAACTATATGATTCTGCTGGCTCGATACGTCGGGCTTCACGGTGTTGGTGCGCACACTTGAGCGGATGGCTAGGTACGCTCAGCTTCATCCGAGGAGCCTGCTTGCAGGGGGGGCATTGGAAAAAAGAATGTGTTTGTTACCAACTAAAATCCAATCACGGCCATCTTGTCTTTGACGCCAAATGTGGACAACTGAAACGACTTGGCAGCCATTAATGATGACATTTGATCGCAATAGCAAATTTACATGTATTTGGCCTAATAAAAGGGCCTTTGAAAAGAAATTTGGATTTGATCATCGCCGTGTACTCTGTCATCCCGCCACAGCTTCGTGGAATACGGAGCTGCTCAACTTTTTATATAGGGGATTTGTATGGGATAACTGACAGCGATTGAACTCTCGCCAATGGTTTATTGAGTGGGATTTAATTGGAGTAATCGATGAACAAATTGTGTTTGAATCTAAAGGCTTCATAACCAGTATATTTGGAAGTGCATGCCGCAGTTGGAGAATATTTGAAACTTGCAGCATTGCTAATACCAGTGCCAAAAATTCTCCAGCATATATGTATAGCGCAGAGATAAGCTGGAAAAATGGCGTTGATAGCAGGAAAAATCTACGGGAAGATCTGTGGTCCAAAGACGTCTATTACCTGTTGTCGTGTGTTTTTCCTCGCACTACCTGGCGCGGGTTATCTAAAATGCAGACATCGTCGATTTAGTTAAGCTCACTAAGAGACCTACGGGTGCAGCGCTCCCCAGTTCTTAGGCTGAAAGCACAGGGGTTTCTAAACGTTTCGAAATGGCCAGCGTGTGATCTTTTGGGATTTTTTCCTCGATTTCACACTTTTGGATACGGCTTTATTCGTTTTGCCTTGGCCTCAGTAAGCCTCGCTCCGACATGGGACGCGTATAAACTGATTGTTTGCGGCGTTAGAATGTAGAGACGCCCTTTTTAATTTGACACAAATTTACAATACTTCCCCGTCTAAGTTTAACAACGGTCAGTTTACGTACTACTGTGATAGAAATAGAAATAAACGCATAAGTGCAGTAGTGCGCAGTATCCACGCGAGTTTGCGTAAGTAGCGAAAGTCTAAAGATGGGACGTCAAACGCAGATGTTCCGATAGTGTGAACGGTGAAAATGATTGTTAGACGGAATCTGCAGGACATTTGCAGGACAATGAAAATGTGCACTTTTTAGCCAATCAAAGACAAATGAAAATGAATTTGAACCAATCAGTTAGTGCTGCTTGTGCTGACCCAACCCCATTCAACCGGCAGCCGATACCACTACTTCGATGTATTTTATAATGAATAGTCCATGCACTCCACCGCCAGTGTGCACTCTGTTTGGGCTAGCCTCTGTTTGCATACAGTTCACGCCCCTCATGAACTCCACGGTGTCAGTAGCATCACATCTCATCGAGCAGTCAAAAACACGCTTCCACCAGCGACACCAATGCTATCACCTACGTCTACATACCAACGGCTAGGTACAGACGCAGCTGCGATTTCTGTTCTCTGCGACTGAATATCGCGACTTTTGTTACGTGTGCTGCAACACGCACACCTTCTTCCATGAGAACGTTTTGTTCACGTATGACACTCACGTACAACCGTACAGTAAAGATCACACCTTGCTTCTCGGATAAAGCGTTGTCTACTTTTTAGCGTCGTCACCAGTGTCCATCTTGTATGATGACATCACCTAGGCTCTGTGTTGCCGTCCATCGACGGCGAGACCGATATCGCTCCCAGGCCCATACCAGCCGCGTCCGCGGCGTCTACAGCGCCAGTATAGCACTTCTGTTCTTGGCTTATTGCACTACGTCCACCTCCTGGTTTTACATTAGTATGGCTAGCTTCAACAGCTCAGTTTCATCATTGATCCATCCCTCGCAACCGTAAACTTTCGGTCACCTTTGTTGCTAATCGACGAACTCGGCTTAGTACTGTACAGTATGGTTTTCTGTGTGCAGGACAAATGTCCAGCAAAATTGGTGGAAATTGGTTTTTGCGCCGGCCCTACAGTGAATCCCTGTTTATTTGATGATCACGCCTCTTTCCATTTGGAAAATACAGGACATGTTGTCCTGCACTAAGCAGCCGAATGGGTACAATGTCCAGCAAATTCTGGAGAATGCGTAATAGCAGCTGGCCAAAGCATCTGTCACTCTGGCGGATGCCACAAAGATTTAGATTCAGCTCATCACTGCCAGCTACCACTGATACTACCGGCGAATACTTTTAGGCCGATGACCTTGCGTAATACCGCCAACTATAAGTCAGCGCTGTACAAATGTTGTGGTTGGTGCTGAATTCGCTGCAAAACATAGTCGCGCTATTCACTCGCAACGCATCGCAATTCACCTGTATGAACAAGGCGATGAGTAAGATGACCCACATGGTCCCGTGTTTTCTGGGTACATCCACGTTATAAGTACAGTTTCTACTTAAACCTACGTTGGTAATTGCACGATTTGAAAAGTACGAGATCGATCGCCGATGTGTAAGGTAGTGTAAGATCGAGTTGCTAGCATGTGCGCTTGGCCACCAGTACAGTGTATATGGCATGCAATTGGTAGGCTGAAAGATCTTGCGCGGTATATACAGCGCTACCGATGGGGTACGACTCGTTTAGTCGGTCTTCCGTTGGAGTAGTTGTGCTTCAATTTGCAAAGCTTATGTTGTTGGACGTCCAACCAAAGTAAGCACGGTCCGGGTCCTTCTCGTAGTTCTTCAGGTCAACGTACTCCTCATCATTGTAGCCACCGAAGGAAATCTCTGTAGAGTGCGCTCGCGGCCCTTCCAGCACGGTCTTCGGCGCCGCAGCATATAATCCGGGGGCTAGTTATTATCTGTTGTTTTAGCACTGATCGTCTGTTAAGTACGTTTGTCCCCTACTTACCTGTTGATGGAACTGCTAAGCTGTTACTTGCTCACACCGAGAATTGTTGAGGAGAGCCTAAGTTGTTTGTGGCAAATGCCGAAGTGAGTAGATTAAAGTGAGTTAAACTTGTCCTTCTTGTCTTCCTAGTCGCCTCTTGCTTCTCCGGTTGTCCTTCAAACCACCAAACTGGCTATCATGGGATGAACCAATCGAAACCATTCTCGGTCGGACGCACGGACCGTAACCGTAAACCGCGGTCCATGCGCGCGAACCGTGTCAGAGCGGTGTCGCTTCAACAAGTATGTTCGACCTGTTATATCATTAGATCACAAAAGCACGGTAGGTCATCGGTATCCGGATAAAAATCGAATGCTGCGGAACATAATGAGGAGAAACATGATATCTGGAATGGAATTAATCTTCAATTCCATGAAGCCAAACTGGTAGAAAAGTTCGAAAACCGACTTTGACAGGGATAGGATGGGTCCACAAACCAGATAAAATAAATATCTACCGGGGTATGTAATATATGAGGAAGATTTGACAGTGAGAACGTAGATATGGTGTATCGATTTGAGAAAGTTATTAGAAAATAATAGATTCAGACCTCGTTCGTATCCCGGGTAGGACTCTGGATATAAAATCCAGAGAACATAAATTGGAATGCACTGGCATCGTCTCCCTGCCTATTTGCACAACATTTAATGCAAGTTTACATTTTGGGGGCATGCGCACCCAAGCGTTTACAGATATCTATTGTTTATTGATTGTATGCGTAACCTTGTGACTAACGAGGTCACAAGTAATGCAGTCCGGATAGCAGAGACGATGATGTACAGAAAACGACGGTGAAATCGTATACGAGAACGAGGCAATGAGTAGTTACGTCCCACTTCCGAACAATAGTGGACATTGAATGGGTCGCAACAATCAATACGGCGACGTCCAATATCCATTATTGAACAATAACCATGATTTTACGACCCCTGCTGCGCACTCACTACATGTACTTACGTACAGGAACTTGGCGATTCCGTACCCCACTAGGCAGAGTATCAATTATTGCCATATTTTACCATACAACAACGTACATCCACCCTCCGTTTCATAATTTATAGTGTCTAGGTACTTGGAAGCATTATTTTTAGAACAGGCAATCGAAATCTCTATTTGAACCAATCATAATCGAGAAAATATGTATGCGCAACGTGTTGCAGAAAATAAAAGTATGCAATAATGACTTTCGGGAGTTTTCGACTTTGGTGCCATAATTTATTTCATGGAAATACTTCCATACTACATGTATTCCAATAATATTTCAGGACCACGGGATGAGCCGGGCGTTGCACGGGACCGGGCCTCGGTGGAGATCATCAGGTGTAGGTTGCCCCAACGTGCCACGGAAGGTGTTTCATACCTTCCGTGGCACGTTGGGGCAACCTACACCTGATGATCTCCAAAGAGACCACCGTCATCGTCGTCGTCACTGCTGTCAGAAAATGTTGAATGCCGAGGAGGTGGAACGGCAGAAGTGGCCGGTACTACCACAAGCTTCGCAACCGGCATAGTGGGTTTTGAAGGTGCTGCTCCAAAGAGACCTCCACCACACTGCTGACATCTGACAAGTAGAGACGTCGAGCCTGCTGCTGAGGCGGCGGAAGTAGTGACACACTTGCACGTGTTTTGTCTCTCTAACAGCGCTGGTTGGCCGTCCAAAGAGGCCACTTGTCGTTGACTCAGCGTCACTGTCGCTCAAGATAAAACCCTTCTTAGGGCAGCCAGCTCTCATGACGATGTTTCGCCCATCGGTGGAATCGGAAGCCTTGTGGTGGTGCTGTCGCGGCCAGGGGGGGGGGGCTACCGCTTTGGCACCTCCAAACAAACCCTCTTCGTCATCCGAAGATGATGAGCCAAACGAGTCGGATCGCCGCGGTGTTAGCCGCTTGCTGCTGCTGCGTCGCTTCGGGGTACTGGCACCGCCACCAAAGAGGTCATCACCAGCAGAAGACTGCTGTTTTTGCTCATTCACCTCGTCCATGGCGAACACGCGCGGCTTGGTTGTAGGAGCGGAGCCAAACAACCCAGCATCGCTCTCTTCGTCTGAGCTGCCCAGGAACATGCCCTTTCTCGACGGAGTTGGGACAGCAAATGGTGGCGGTGTTTCTTGACCTCGGCGACTCGCTGAGCTCTGCTTGCGCTTCGGGGTCTTCCTGCCACCGTCATCACTGTCACTTGTCCAGTCGCTGACATCGCTATCCTCGTCGTCAATCACAGGACGGTGCGACGACGATGCTCTCGGAAGCTGTGGAGCCGGTTCAGGTACGGACAGACGGCCAAACAGGCCGCTAGTGGACTTTCGTCCGAGTCCGTACGTCTCCTGTGCGGTTCGACCGGTGGTGGGCTACCAAGCAATCCGCTCATGTCGCTCTCATCCGAATCTGCTCGTCGTCAGGGCGGTAGGGCCGCAACCGACGCCCATTGGACACCTCCGAGCTTGAGAGATAGCGTGATCTCGAACGCGATGATTGTCTTTTTCCCCTCGACCTCTTCCGATGACACCGGGTCAGAATCGGAGTCCGAGCTACTGTACAACGACCCGTAGCTCGAGTCGCTGTCACTGTCAGAATAGTCCTCAGGTGCAGCACCAAGTCCCAGCGTCTCGTCCTCCAAGAATTCCCTAACGCCAATGATAAATGGTAACGGACGTTCATTGTAGATGTCCACTACCGTATCAAACTGAGATGAAGTGTCGCTCGTGCCATCGTCTTCATCGTCCATCATCACAAAAAGCTTCATGGCCTCCATGCCCATATCCAGAGCCGACCTGTACTTGTTGACAATTGACTCAGCAGCAGCCTTGGTGCCTCCTTCTTTGCTCTCAGCAGGAGTATTGGCAGCAATCTCAGCTGCAGTCTGCTCCTCCATGTCCATCTCCTGCTTCTCCTGACTGTTCTGACCACTCTCCACACCAAAGAAATCCTCTTGCTCCTCGTTGTATAATTCTCTGTCCCACGAATTTATGATGATTTAGGTTTTTTGTGTACCACACAATGTTTTTGATTGGTTGAATGACGTTGGTTAGGGTAAATTTCAACTTTGACCAATCATCATACCCTTACTTGGAAAAACCTCGCAATCTATTACGCGTATTTCTGGGCGTTCTGAAGCCTTTGATAGGCTGTGATTGGGCCAGCAGCAGAACATTCGTAAGAACTTCACATCCTGAAAGTTTGGTGTAATATCGCCATAAACCGATTGTTTTACGAAATTAAACCTATTGAAGCCGAAGACGGAGCGCAGAAGAAGTGTTTTCTCGGCTATAGTTATCGTTTGCTATAGCTGTTAAAACAGAGAAGTACACAGTTCTCGATGAACTAGTTGTTGGAGAGCATAAGGAGCAGGTTGTACGTGTTCTTAAGCCGCACATGCGCCGGGTCCGCATCTGCCGCAATGTCGCGTACACTGTCCTCCATGTCCTTCGTGCGACAGGTCAGCCGAGTAATTAATAATGATGCCGCACTCTTTTTAGGACAAGTTGAAGTGACTGCATGTACAGGAGGAACAGCTGAAGGACCAAAAGACGTGTGTGTTTCCGAATGCTGATGCTGAGCGATTGGGTTCCCTAACGGTCGGGAAGACGTTAACCAAAAGTGTAAACGTTCACGGTCCTCTACAGACGCTGCCAGTGGTGACCAGCTACTTTTACGCTATCCCCGACTCGAGAGCGTTCCCTTTCCAGCTGAAATTCTGGGTCTTCCCCATATTTTAGACTACATCGATGCCTCCAACTGAAGCCATGGTGGAGGCGGCAACAGAAGGTCAAGCTGAGAGAGTATCTGAATTGTTAAGTCAGTACAAGTGCGACGTATCTGAAGCTCTTGTTGCTGCTGCTGCGAATGGACAACTCGAAATTGTAAAACTTCTCCATTATGAGGCCCCAAAGCCTCGAGTCACCGTCAATACGATCAGGACATATGTGATTGGGATATTGCTAATAGTTTAGTCATTGCTGCTGCTGAAAACGATCATCTGGATGTTAGTACGTATCTCCTGAGGTTCTGCCGACGACTATTACGAGTCACACTCCCCAATGATGGGCGATTACGGCTCCGAGCTGTATAATTTAACTCAAGAAGCTCTTCATAAAGCCGCAACGAAGGGCCACTTCGGTGTGGTGAAATTTCTGGCAGATCAAGCGATTGAGGTAGGTTTCTCCAATGGTTTGAAGTGGTGTTGCGGTCTAAACGACGCCCTTTCACATGTCATACGATTAAACACGACAATGTGGTGAACTACCTGTTTAAGCTACATCCACATCGGTTATTCTGGAACATGAAGGAGGCATGTGAGGCCGCTGTGGAAATTGGAAAGAACGACTTGGTCGAGAACATTTATGAAATGTATCCTCAAGAAAATCGCGGAAAAAATCTCTTTATCAAGCTGGCTGAATCGGGTAGTAAGGATGCTGTAGAGGTTCTGTATCGCAACCGACATGATGATATTGAGCTGATTAGCAACGCGTTTGTGAACGCTGTGCGTTTGGAAGCACCGACATCGTGGAATTTTTACTTGATACCGGACCGATTTCATCAGACATCTTCGACAAAGCACTAGTGTATGCAGCCTCTTCACACTACGGAAAGGCAGCTACTGCGCTTTTCCTCTATAACAAGAAACTCGCGTCTGGAAAAGCAGTCTTACGCGCACTTGAACAAGCGAACGACGTGCCTGTTACGAAACTGCTTTACGAGAACGAAGACATTCCCGATACATCGATAAATGCTGAGTTTGGCCATGCAGTGAATTGCTATTCCAGTACTCAAGCAGCCATTTTGAAGTTTTTTTACAAGAAGGAGTGCGTAACCAGCGAGCTGATTGAAAAAAGGTTTTGTCCATGCTGCTATCAGCAGCCAAACCGACATTCTGGAGCTTTTTGTTTGCGACACTCGCGTTGCTCAAAAAGCTGTTGACGATGCCTTCGTCGAAGTAGTGACCCGATCCAATGGAAAAGTAATGAAATGGCTCCATGATACCGAACGCGTTTCACCTCACGCGATCTTGGAGGCATTTACGAGCGAAATTGCTTGCTAAGAGTACATGCCCCTTGAAGTGTTGCAGGACGTTGCCCGTTTTCTGTTTGGAGAACGCCATATATCGCGAGAGAGTAAACGCAACGTATTGCTGACTGCAGCTCCAGTCCGGCAAGGCAAGAAAGCAATGCTCGCAATATTCAGCACGAGCGGAAAACGTTACTTGTCGCTCGACATTTTGAGGGAGGCTAAGGTTGTTGCGAGAAATAAGTACGTCAAGAATATCCTGATCAAGCTGATTCAAGAGCGAACCTGAATGCATGGCGAGTCTTGTAGCAAGACAGGGTGCATGTACACGATCTTCTGAGTGAAATGTCTGCTGGTTGTTGTCTATCTAACATGCTTGATTTGATTTGAAACTCCCATCAAGATTTCGAAAACGAAATACATTCGCAAACAGTTGAGTCCGCTCGGATTCGTTGAAACGGAAGCCGTAAAAACGGAAAATCGCGGAAATCTCTGTACATCTTCTATTTGGTTTTTCACTATAGAAGTTAGTCTCAGTACCACTACGTAGTAGTTATTTTCTATTTTATAGTGCGGGGTCGAAGCCTTTTGATTTTCAACATTTTGACAAGAGATAACTTAGTTTGTATAGGAATTTGTATTGTGGGACTAATCTGTATTTAGAAAAAGGTTTTATTCGGGCGCGTCCGTTAGCTGCTGACCTGGTCGCAGCGCTACTTTAAGGCAGTACTAATGCTGAATAAACCTCACCAGAATTAGGAGATCTTGTAAAGTACAGATGTACTCGAGGCTAAGTTAGTAGTATTGAACCAAGATTCAAACTTTTAAAATTCACAATGTGAACTTTGTATGGAGAGAAATGATACGAAAAGGGTGAACGAAGTGTTCACCAAGAAAACATCGGTAGCTGCGCTTAGCAAAGTTCTCTGAAATTTATTGAGCGATCCGAGCGAGGTCTGATTTTCCGTGAAATCATAACCTGATGATCTAGATCCGGCTATCGGAAACAGGTTTAACGGGGAAATGTACACATTTCAAGCGAAAAACTACTGTAGCTACGGTAGGAATTTATACCTGTTTCGGTTTGATTAAGTACGAAAATGTTGACTGTGTCGTTTCCCTCTCTGTTAAGCCCACGCGTAAGTGAATTGGATGTTGCGCGAATAGAACATAGAAACTAATACCCGTCTGGGTCGATACAATTGTTAGGAGCGTTATACTAACTTAAAGGGTCACGTACCATCGTAGTTTTCGCAGCACCGGGCAGATGCTGCGGCTGACTAATTGGAGGTTAAACCCCAAATTATGTACTATCCATTAAATCTAAGTGCGATTTTGCGAAAGAAGCGCAGTCATGAAGCATTTTGCTGCCATATCCACAGAGCAAAGCACAGCTAAACGGGGTAATGCATGTGCGACCCTGCCGCAGGGTTTCCAGCATTTTCTTTTTCTTGTTTTTTTTAATACAATTTTGTTATCGTAGACTAAAAGATCTGCAAAACAGCCTCGTTCAAGCGCACAGCTTAATGCTAGGCCGTGGTTTTATTTAATACATTCCTAGATTGTGTGAAAGCAGAGTGAGCGAGACCTTATTTTAGCTTTAGATAAATTCTACAGAGAGGCGCTTCAGCCGTACAGAGGGTTGAAGCCATATTGAAAAATAACCAAATAAACCAAATTAATTTAATAACAATTGGGCGGGTTTGCGAGACCTGTCAATATGATACTGTGAGATTCTAAGGCCCACTGAGCTCCTCTAATCTAAGAAAGGATGATCGACCAGGGTACATTCACTCCACTAAAATTCAGAGCTACTTCGTGCACAGCGCGACTTTGTTTTGGAAATTTATAGGTAGTTTGGACACCTAATGCGCCACCGATTTACACCGTGTATACATAGTACGCAACACTTGACTTTTCTTGGCTCTAACAACATCCGGGTATTGATTTCTTGCATCATTAGCCCAAGTTCCTAATTGTTGAATCCGAGAAATAGCTTTTAATTCTTATTTTCGTATTCTTTTTGATATTCAAGCTTAGCAGCATCAAAATACCAATACACCGACACGAGAACTCTTGATAGTCGACATCCGGATTCCGCTTGATTATTGCCCACTTACCACCGCACTAGGTACCTATTCCCACATAAGGTTGGAGGCAAGATTCTGTTACATTTGGCAGAAGTTAGTCATCGCCCCTCAGTATGTCGGCTGAAGTTCGTGTGTCGGTCGTCGTTGCGGCAAAGGAATCAAGGTACAAGTTGTGGTGAAGGTTGAAGAAACCAACGAAAATAGGGTGTTTGCAGTGGTACAACCAATGATGACTCGTCTAGGCAACGGGCAAATCTGGCTGCGTGTGGTTCTGGCTGGTGATCGCGACAGCAGAACTTTGTATGGGTTTGCATGTGTTAGCGTTCGAGCTGAGAGAGAGAGAGAGAGAGAGAGAGAGAAGAGAAGAGAAGAGAAAGAGCTGTAGCAGCAGCTAGCGAGAAGCAAACAACTTTGAATTCACTTTCGGTTTTACTTTTAACAACTCAAGTCGTTCTTCTCTTCGAGAAAAAAACGCCTCTGTGGTTTCCGAGAGTGCAACAGGTACTTAGCCAAAGCACCGCATTCTGTCGAAAAAGAAGGCGTTTCGTCGATTTCAGTCCCTGGACGTCTCGACTTCACGGACTTGGATAGTCCCCTGGCGATGCTGCCGGTCGCTCGTGCAGAGCGAGCCCATCGTCGTAACCTGGATCGGGTTCACCACGAGCTGCGCAAAGAACTGTGCACGCCGACGGGTCTCCCCCGTGGAGGGACCCACCGGAGCACCTACGGACGCCGGAGAGGTACTGAGGTTTTATGACACCCGATCCTGCGTCAAGAACGGCACCATCGCCGCACACCATTCCAGTGTCTGACAAAGACATGGTCGCGATGACAGCGCGTCTGGAAGATGCAATGGTTGTCGTCAGTATGCAGAAGCGGCTGCTGAAGGAACAGCAGAGAGCCGCGATACTTCGTGAAGTTGCAAATCAGCACGATGATCCTACCGAGGAGAAGATGCATCCGAGTGATGTCAAACCGGACTCTGTGGGACCAAGTGCGGTGAAGACAACGACGACGACGGTGACGACTCAGCAGGTTCCCATCCGTGAACCAGAGAAAGCGACAGCAGTTGACGAGTAAAAGGCGCCGTCGACACCGCAGAATAAACCATCCAACACACCACAGTCAACAGCTGAGCTATCAGCAACAGGCGTCACACATAATCCGGTGACGGTAAACCTGCCGACCTCCAACCGCCGGCACCTGTGCTGCAGCAAGTGACTGTCGCTGCTCAGAATCAAATAGCTGAGTAGCCCCCAAACCTCAAGGACATCCATTGCCGCCGCTCGATGACAACGAGGAATACCCGGGACTCGGCGCTAGCATGGAGGATTTCCTGAACCAGTCCGAGGGAGCTGTGCGATGGAGAGGATGCTATAGGACGCTTAGACCAGCATCAGCAATACGTAGTTCCAAATGTTTCAGTCCGTCGTGCATACCAAGAGCGTACGATGAGAAATCGAGGGGATGACGAGGTCGTTGGCAAGACGCAATGCTAACCCGTCTCACCACTTTGCCATGCTGGCGTGTAACGCGTGTGCGGATCACCTAACGTATCCATGTGGAAAACCAACATGTCTGTTTTTACGCTAGAAAACCAACATTTTAGTCAACAACGGCTGGTTATTTTGATTAGCATACTTAGTCTAAGATACTTTACTACTTCGTTTTTCTATACAAAGACCAGCACAACACGCACGTTGGAGATATTAATTAACATACATAGTTTAAGATATATTCCCAATCACTCTGAACTCTGCCATGGGGCGGACTTCATTTAGCTTCGACGACGATAAACAGCTCGTGCAGTTGGTGCGCACCTACGAGGACGCCGACTCGAGGATTTCCTGGCGTGATGTCGCTCACAACATGCGCCACACGGGCCACACACCTGCGGCCTGGAAGCAGCGTCTCAGGTGTCTGATGCGCATGCACGGCAACCGTGTGCCAAGCTTCCCCGCCAATTTCTTCTCGCCAGCCCGCAGGCCTCGTGGCTGACCTCTTGTCGTTATGATTCAGCTTCGAGGTTCTACTGGCCATCTCGCAAGGACAGCCCCACGCGCACCCCCGACCGGGCGTAACCCGCAGATCCCCAGAAGCGCATGCGAGTCTTTACCAGAGGTCATTTCAGCCACTCTGAGCGCTACATCACCACCAGTCGTGCCCCCGTCAGAAGCCCCTACGTCACTGCTGCCAAGCACCTCCCAGTTACTGCCAGTGGAAGCCTCGCAGTCACCCCCGTCGGAAGCCTCAAAGCCACCGCTGGAAGTCTCAAAGACGGTGCCGGTGGAAACCTCGAATTCACCGCAAAGTTCGGGGCAACCGTCTTCACTCGCAACTACACTAACAAGCATAACCCAGTCTCCACCAACTACATTGTCGATGGCGTTGACTAGAACAAGGGCCTCACGGACGCCGCCGCTGTCACCTACGTCTGCAGAGCGAACTGTGAACGAAATCTTCAAATATGTTCCAAGAACGGTGGTCGAAAGCTACGACAGCCGCTCAATTCGCCACAACGCTGGTGAAGTGTTGCCTGGAGGTATTTTTAAGCTCTTAGCGGGGCTTGAAATCGACATAGGTGCCATATTTGTGAACATCAGCACCGGACTAGGAAACGTGGTCGCTCAATTGTTTTGCAAACCAAGGTATATCGAGCAATCGGGATCGAGGCGCGTGAGGAGGTTCTGCAAGCCGGGTCGGACGCAATCCATAGCGGGTTATATGTGACGAGGCGGGTGAACGCTTGGAGCCGCCCAAAGGTGTATAATTTTAAACGTGCCTTCTGGATTAGAAGGACGATCCTGGTTGGGATGTCGCGTTCAGAAATCACCTCCAGCCGGAACTTAATCCAACCGGAGTGGCGTGTGTCCCTTGTGACTACCCTCGTAGGTTCGTTGTCCGAACCGGGTCGCCTTTTGAATTGTAGGTCTTGGTTGCGAGTCTGGACGTAACTTCCTTGTATGCAGCCTCCACAGCACCGATAACCAAACACAGATAACAATATAGAGTTATATACAAATATGTAGTTTTTCCTTATTCTTTCAGACCGTGGAAAGATCGGTCTTAACACCAGTCAACGTAGACCAAACTTCCAGGACACTGGTGGTCTCTTCACGCGCACCACTCCCAATGTATTGAGCTAAATTAACACAAAACCAATACAGTCCGTTCACAGAACAGTACTTCCGTTCAGACTCCTACGTTGGGACTACCACTCCAACGCAAAATGTAATCAGTTAATATGAAATGCAGGGCCCTCCTTCCGGACAACACCCACAACTAGGATATGAAATGGGTGGTTCACTCCGGACGGATGGCCACCGTCTGGTCCCCTAACCCAACGCGGCCTTGATACTTACGAGAGCCCGTCGAACGGTTGGTCTTGCCGAACGAGCCTTTTCCTCACTTCTTGCACGGGCCTCCAGGCAAAGTCTTTTGGCAGGCTTGTCCGGTCGACTTGCGGGGTACTTGGTAAAACGAACTCTTTATTAAGTGTTTATCTGACCGATTTTTATAAGGGGAGAGTCGAATCACCCAGACGTCTTGGCGCAGTACTAGTCCCATGGGTATCCAGGCATCTTTTATTCTGGAAACAACTCCATGGCCACTGAACAGCCCTTCTGGACAGTGCCGTCCCTTGGTCAATCCGGGCATGCTTCTTCCGTCAGGCAGCTCCAAGGTAACTCGTCATTGACGCATAGGCTTTGGCCACTTGATCCTCCAGGGTGCGCTTCTGGCAGGCTCAGGCAACTTGACACCAACTGGGTAAAACGAACTCGGATTGAATGTTATCTGTCTGGCTATTCTAGCCGGTAAAATATGCATACACACTTTTGTCTTGTTTTCAGTATGGTCGTGTCAACGTCGACATGTTTGATCGGTTGATCGTCTTGGATGGTCCTTCGAAGATGATGGGACTTGGTCTGTTCTTCAACGGTTCTTCAATGTTCTCTGGCACCAAAAACAGATCTTGGTCGGTCGGCTTGGTCGGTCGGAAACATCTTGATTTCACTATGGGTAATCGTCCCATCCAGAGTAATCCATTCGGACTTCTTCCGTCTAGGCTTAACCCAACCAGACCTTCACACCTGGACTCTTGTGTCTTCTTCTTGGACTTGTAGAATTCCTGTAATTGTCGTGAGCACTGTACTATGTCAGGGCAGGTAGCTTCAACCAACTTATAACCGGTCGGGAGCGCTTTTACGCTTTGTGAGCAATCCTGCCGTCATGAACTTGGTGTCCATCCAGACATTCACGTCTGGGACCTGTACGTCTGGACACCTAAGCCTATCCATAGCTTCTCAGGCTCAGCACTTTCCATTCCACAATATCCACGAGTCACACACATAGAGCCAGCTGGTCGGCCAATCATAAGACCTGTATGGGAAGAGACCAGAAATTTTCCCGGCCACTTCGTGTCATATATGCAGGGGCACTTCGAGAAGGAAACTCATTCTTCTACAAGGATGGTCAAGACATCCACCTACCAGTATTGCCGCCATTTTTCGAAGCCACCATCGTATTCTGGAACAATATGCTGTTTCAGCAAGACGCGATAGAGCACGTGAAGGAGGAGCTCTGCACGATGACCGACATCCGATATTTGCTGAGTGGGATGAACTTCTGGCCACGTCACCGCGCACTGTGCGACAATCGGTTCTGTTGTGCTTTTGCTTTTTTCAAGGTTGTTGACGTCCCATGTAGCTGGAAAGCTGAGCCTCTGAGTATTTCCATGTACAAGTCGACACACAACGAATAAGTTCAATAACAATTATAAGAGCGATGCCCTAATGATATTAGATACGTACGTACATGCAAATGGTTCCATTTGACGCTGACGCTGCAACGTCCGGTCTAGATTCTCCGTAAGTGTCGCCATCCTTGTGCCTTCCCATCGTCTTGGTCTCCCTATCGACGGATGCGATTCTACTGTGCGAAGCAAGCAACACAAACCTACCGATTGTATAGTACAATAGTAGTACATTCACACCTGGATCTTGATCGTGAAAATAACACAATTTAAAATTCATTGAATTAGTATACTGAGAATTATATAATTACTCGCATTTCGAATTTTACTTTCTGAAATCGACATGTCTGTTAATCTCCACAAAACCAACATGACTGTTTATCCCTAGAAAACCAACATTTTATTCACACCTTCTCATTAAAAATCCGATTTTGTTTTAGTGTAAGGCATTTATGCTACATGGAACACACGTTGGACACCTTAACCTTCCTCCGCCCAAGGTGTTTCTTTTACCTGTTTTTTTTATAACATATTCCTCTTACACCATGTTAAAGACGCTGGACACTTAAAGTTTGTATAGTGTCCAAACGTACGAGAATCCTTTCTGGTCTGACCGTTCCGTACATCCGTCCACAAGTTGTATATGTACTGCAAAACAAGGCTATTCATGCTGTCAGATACAGCATGATATCTGATTTGAGAGGTGATTAGAGGTTAGTCATGTGGCTTTTTTATCAACAGTCCGGGCGAAGACCACAAAGATGCTGCGGAACCAGGGCTTTGCTGCCAGCAATCAAGGTCACCACAATTGGATACGCTCATAAACCACGCAGGTCGTAGCATTGACTTACATATATCAACTCAACAATTCTGAACCACCCGCATCCTCTTCATAGCAAGCACTCCTTACGCTGAATCATCTCCGCTTTCGTCCTCGCTGCTGCTGCTGCGCGCCGAGTACTCTTCCTCCTCTTCCTCCTCATCGTTATCGTCGCCCTCCCGGCGCTGACGTTTGCGCTTGCCTGCTGCCTTCCTCCCGCTCACAACTGCTTCTCGGCTCTGTATGCCGCGGAGGCATCGAGAATTTGACCGCTTCGTTCCATTTTTTTTCACTTGTAATGCCATATTTGCGAACACGTCATGGAGTTGCCGGGGAAGTGCTGGGGCCACAATCTATTGCACAGGTACATCCTGCAGATACGAACGGTTAGGTCCTGTTTGTGTTTCACACTGCATAGTCTTTTGTACGTACCAAGCTTTGTCCGACGGGCTGCATGCTGCGGAGTAGTACTTGGTGGCGCGACGCTCTTTGACTCGACGTTTCAGAATGGAGCATACCTTGCACTGGCGTTGTCTGCGTTTGCGTACGACATGAACAACGTCGTACTCTGGACAATCTTCTGGCTGTTGGCCTGGTGGCAATGGGGGCAGTGTTTCACCATCTGCAGTCTCGGCTAGCAGCATACAGTAGGCGTTAGTCACATACAGCATGTGGCCCGCACAACATGTATCTTGGTGTGCACACGATACCGCATGTGGTCCGTACAACATGTATCTTGGTGTGGAGGCCACCATTGCAGACAACATGTAGATGATGCAGCATGTGAGACTTACCCGATCAGCAAAGTCTCGTTCAGATAGCTCCAATCATCTCTGTGTGTACAGACAATCCTCTCGGTCGTGATTTCCGGATTAGTGATATCCTCTAGATAATGCGGTTAGAGGGGTCTCCCAATGACGGCTGGTATACAAAGTTAGGTTAAAAGCACCTCTACCCTCTGATTACTGATTAGTGATACATTTCCCCCAAATATCGCTATTCGAAGGTAGTTTACTATAGATAAAGCTCTTTTGTAAAATAAGTAGCTGATTTGAATAGACGTCCGGCCAGTGGAGTGACAATGGTTGCAAGAGTGACGCTATTAGGAAGGCCGAAACGCCCAAGAAATGCATTTCAAGCCACTATTAGGCAATACTTCGAAATATAATATAATGTCTACCGTATTCCTTATGTGCTTCCTGACATGCATCTGCATGGATTTGATTCTGATCTTCCTATCATGGGAAACAGTAATCTTCGACAAATGTAACATTAGGTTTACAAAAGTTGTATCAAACGAATATTGCATTTGACGTTTACCACTAAACCTCGCAGCTTACTCTTCTTCATCGTTGTCCAAGTCGTCATCAGATGACAGATCGCCTACACGTCTATCTATTAAGTTGTATTCCATCAAAAAGCAAATAGCAACGTCGTCCTACACATCAACTGCAGCAGTTTCTTCTTGGCGTGCGTCTGGCAGTGGGATTGGTGGAAGCAGGTGAGCTTTCCAAAAGCCTCGCTGAATCGTTGTTGTGCTCAGACAATTCCAACTCTCGTGTACCCACTTGCAAACTTGAGAACGAGTCGGTGCCTTCATTTTGAACGCTTGGTCTTGTGCGGTGTGAGCTCGAAGCTGGTCCCGTAGCATGTTGACCCATGCAGTACGTAGGTAGCTGTTGAAAGGCTTGTTCCATGCGATATCAGCGGGTTGCAACACTGCCGTACAAGCCGATGGGACCTTCATGAGATATACATCAATTTCGTTCGCGTAGGGTTGTACTTCAGTCGTCCAGTAGCCGGAGAAATTATCAACCAGCAGTAAAACCGGCTGCCACGGCCGCGGCCGCGATCAAAAGGATCCCTTTAGAAAATCTTTGTGAATGTCAGAGTTCCACCACGCAGTGGGGTTTGTGTAAACTTGCATATTGGTCGCTGCCATGATACGTTTTGCTTCGTTCCAAACATGAATACCAAATCCACGCCGATACTTCCAGTTGGCAGCGTCACCGCCTTCTACAGTTGAACGAGCACTTTTTAGTACGACGAAAAGTGGGTACTTGATGCCGTCGGAATCCGCAAGGGACATGGCAGTGAACCGCTCTTTGTCTTTACCAGCCATACAGTTTTTGAACCAGTTTTATTGATTGAGTTCTTTGATAGATACTCGAACAATACACCTGTAAATACGTATTTTAGTTAGTAAAACAAAAGCAATAACTGCAATTAATCCGTACCCGTTTGGTCGGTATTAAACACTTTTGTCACACGTAGCTCCAACATCTTCTGCTGGACGTCCATCGCGAAGTTGAGAATGATGGCGTCCGCCTCCGCTAGCGAAACCAGACCTTGTCTTGTCTGCGCGCGAATATTCAACCTATGACGCTTCATAAAGCCATTTCTCTAGTGCCACGAGGCCTTGAACGGACTGATATTGTAGCCACCAGCCGTTTCCTTAGCCTGGATGTCCAGCATTTTAGCGCCGAAAGGAGCGCCATCTTTGTGCAACACATTGATCCACTGTACAAGCTCTCGTTCAGCATCGGCGGGGAGGATCGTCGCGCTGCCGGTCGGCCGAACGTACTTGAGCCGCGCTAGTTGAGGGTTCGCACACAGTAACTCAGTTTTTTTGCGCTCCTTGTGCCACTGATAGATCAACTTTCGTTTCTGTTCACGTGCGTGGGTATTTAAGCTAGGAAAAAAAAATGTCGAGCGTGTCATCCATAGTGTTGTTAGCAAAGAAGCGAATCATCTCGAGCTTCTCACTGTTTGTGAAGCAATCCCGAGAGTGTTTTCGTTCCTTGCTGCCGCCTTCTCTGACGCAACTGCGTCCCGGCGGCCTCACTCGCGTGCTTGACGTTGTCCGTCTGCGTCTTCTGTCAAAATTCCTAATGGTAAATTTGTGGTTGTGCTGAACCACATAAACAGCTACAGTGCGATTTGCACTTGATGCTGATTGGCTACTTACTTCTGTCAGTAAAACGACTCAGTCAGGAAGCACATAAGGAATACGGTCACATGAAAATATTAGTATTAACTCAGTACTGTGTGTTTAACATATTCTAGTAAGTAGGATATTTATACTGCATATTTGGCTTTATCGGTTGACTTTATACTTCACGGGAAGAAGTACATTCACCCCGACGAACATATTCAATACGTAAGAGGTATTAGTTTCGTAGTGTAAGCGACGCCATTGCATTCATGAGTACACACATGTTTAAATAGAGGCTTCTTTTAGAATGTACCACAAAAATGGAAAATCTCCTGATAGTGATTACTCTAAATTGTGAAAAAAAAAAATGTGGGCTCCCGACCCTATCACAATCGAGAGGATTGTTTGTAGCTCCATCAGGAATTCAGCATGCTGACAGTTCTCTCACGTGCTTTTCTTCTGTGCCTCTCTGAAGACGATGTAGGCATTCACAATGGCGACGTCGACGAGACCCTCACTATACCTATGTAGTAATTCTTGCACCACGTCTGCATTTGTAGGGAATACCGCTAGAGACGCAGCTGGTCATGAACATCCACGCTCCCCCATCCAGCGGTGGTAATCACGGATCATCGCAGGACAAGGGATGGCGTGGCGCGAGCCTCCAGATCCTCGCGTCCGTCTCACTAGTGCACAAAACAATGTCATAGTAAGAATGCATCATAACCCAGCAATATATATATCCTCAACCACGTACAGCAAGTTTCCATAGCTCGGCTAGATCCTGTCCCCAGGAATTGGACAGGCTTTCTGTCCCACCAACCAGAAGCAGTTAGTAGTGGGCAGTTCTTAGCCACTGCCATCCGTGAAGTGCTGTGCGGCACCTGCTGGGGACGATCACGATTTTTTTCCACAACTTGCTGGGGGTACCCGACCCTGTCACCCATAATCGTGCCTATACTCTAGACGTTGCGATGAAGGAGTTGAAAAGCGAGCTGAACCGACGTATAAAATCGGTTAGTCACCACGAGGTGATACACGTCGTCTTGCGCTTTGAGCTGCACAGATTCAAGGTTGCAGATGACGGCCGAGGGCCACGTGGTTGGGTTTGCAGAAAGCTAGCTCTCGGGTACGTTTCCCACTTCCAGAATGTGTTGAGCCTTGCCACATAAAATTCAAGCCTACATGTTGTCAGGTACAGGATATACGCACACCACATGTTAGATATAGCATGATTAACTTAGCGGGAAAAAAGTTGCCGCAAAGTGTTCACAGACTTGGGGCAACGTACTCACCTCATGCAGTAAGTTATCTGCACAGCACGTCAGGAACATCTTGGTGCCCCATTTGTGCGGCTTGGCCTTCAGGTACTACGGTGTTGGGTTATTCCGGTTTCTTAAAGGCAAAATGACCTCGTCAAACAAGATCACGGGAGGGGTACGGTACCCCTGTGGGAACGTATTCGGCAGTGTTTCGATGACGGACCTCGCTTTCCATGCCCTATCCGTAGCTGCGTTCTCATGCGCGTTGTCGGTGAAGTGGAGGTTCGCCATAGTGTGCTCAAATCGGTTGCATGGCTTGAAGTCACTGAACGTGCCCCGCGGTACCGCCCCCTTTGCTGTTTGGCCCCAGTGGTCTCGGAATCTGCGGCGATGCGGGTTCAACATTTGGGCGATCATCAGCGCTACGACTTGCGAAATCTCGTGAGACTGAATATCAGGTTTCTTTGCCTTTAGATGTATGTACCACGCTTTCGATCTTTTGCCAGGCGTCTGCTGCTTTTCGTACATGCGGTCGACGAGGGCGGTGAGGTTCTGCGAGAAGTAGCGATTCGATTCCTTTACTTTCTTCCACAGACGCTAGGGCTTGAAGAAAGAAAAAAGACTCAACGGTGACTGCCAACGCAAGAACCTCGTCCGTCGGCCCATACTCTCCCGATTACAAGCCAGGATATCGTTGGTCAGGTGGGAATTCATCATGCTCTACGCACAACATGATCGATGTTAGTAGATGTACTATCATACGGCATAATTAAGTACAACATCAAGACGTACCGAACACCCAGCCGCTAGCTCGCATTTCCGCCATCTTTTCGCCATCCTTCTTAAAGTCGGCCATTTCACTTTGATCTAGGAAATCCCACGGACGTGCCGGCGGCACCGCACCCGATTCAGCAGCATTGTGATCAGCAGTAGCTCTATCATCGTCGTCACACATGCGAAATAACCCCGGTTCAGTCTCGTGCTCTATATCGCTGCTTTCATCACTGTCTCCGTCGGATTCGTCAATGCCTCGAGCTTTCTTCGCTCGTTTCAACTCGTCGTCGTCATCGAAGAAGCATACTTATGTCTCTGTTTCATCGCAGTCAGAATTGAGCACCTCGAACTCTTCATTCTGCAGTTCAACGTGTGTTGCAGGTTGGCCAGACTGCGTAGGACTCGATACAGATTATGTCGGCGAAGCTCCACTTGGCACCGAAACTACATGATTCTTCGGCGACGCAGCAGTTCGATCTGGGGTTGAAGACAGCACATCACTTGGCGGTGGCGGTGCAGCAGATTGCGGTGACGCATCACATCGCGCTGTAGATGCGTGAGAATCCGGCGAGTCTGCAGCTGACTTTTGAACTTCTGGTGGGCTTGAGGCTGGTGGCGTTTGCAGTTGTAACCTGTGTAGGCAGCATAACCCGTTAGTATAAGGTCCCAATAGCAATATGACTCATGTTGTTCGTGGCATCATGACGAGATGCTGTACACATGGTGGACGTTATACATATCACCATGTCAACATGTTGAGCTCATGTTGGAAATTGCAAATATTGTAGATACTTGCATAAAGTACAACATCAGTCGTGAGCACTTGTAGTATCTGACAGCATGAAACATGTTGTACCTTGTTGATGTTGGGGATGGAGCGGGTGAATCTTCAGTCGGCTTGCGTTTTTTCTTCTGCAGGCCCACCGATTCGCCGCTGGCCTTCCGCTTGGTTGTAGGTTTCGTCTTCTTTTGCTGCTTCTTCGCAGCCGCAATTTCTTCAAGCTTCTTTCAAGCTTCCTCGAGAGACACAGCACCTTGCGCTTCGGCTACGGCAGATGAAGCAGCACGCTTGGCAGCCTTCTCCTTCTCTTTCTCTACTTGGGCAGCGCTACGTTTTCGCTGGCTTCTTGCTGGGTGGAGACCTCTTCTTTGCCGCCTTCTTGCTGGGCGGCGTCTTTTCAGCTTCGTCTTCGTCAACTAATCCATCCATTTCGTCGTCGTCTGCGTCCTCCTCAGCGTCATCCTCCGGGATATAGTCTCCATCTCCGTCCTTGGACTGCCTGGGCACTGGCTCTTTCTTGCCAGAATCTGCCAATATCTGATCAGCAACACCGCGACGTCGCTCCGATTTCTCGCGATCCGTCGCCCTCAAATAGCTTGCTTCCATTCCCATTGGTAGTCTTGGCATGGTGCGCGGTATCATGTACGCGACTGCCGGTCTGGGTGAGGCTTCGTCTCCGAAGTCGGCGTTCGTCGACCGCTCTCCGGCCAAGTAGGCTGCGTGCTCCTTCTGGATGCGCAATCTCTCCGTCGATCTCCGCCCGGCCAGGCGCCGGAGAAACCGCTGGTGGTCGTTGCGGGTTTCTCGGAGCGGAATCATCTTCTTCGCGACGTGTGTTCTTCTCGGCGTTTTCTGTAATGAGCTCGCTCAGCCACTGATTGGGGGAGGTCGTGTTTGGTTTATGACCACTATGCGGCCGATCGTTCTCTACCTAACCCTGTGCATTTCCGACTATTTTCACGAGATGTCCATTTTCTGAACAGGTTGTACGTACATCATGTTTCATGGTGTACGTACAATGTGCGGGCGTGGGGGGGGTTAACCCTTTCAGTCATGGCAAAATGAACAAACCACAATACGCATCTACGGTAAATTGCAGCCTTCATGCATTTCATGTCGAGCTCCCACCACACAATCACCACTTATTTTTTTAGCCGTATATCGGCCCTTCTGTCAGTGTGCAGCCATATTTTAGTTGAAGTTGGTATCACTCGAAAATTCCAGCACGGACGGCAGACTTGAAACTTTATGGATAGACCATTGCAGTACGGCATTCGGCGGCCCACTTCATTATTAACAAACGGGGGATACGCACCTCTCTTCTTGAGCCGCACAATCGTTTTGCTTGACTACGAGGCAGCAGTCGCTTCAAAGTCACAGTGTGAATGACGGACTCGAGGAAGCGACAGCGAGAAGTAGACGAGCATGTGGGCGTGGCAGAAGAAGAAGATCTGTTAGCCACACTTGGATGTTTATCACAAAATTGAGTGGGCTAGGTTGGGCAAGCGTGGTTGCTTCATCACCCCTGCGGTTAAAGACGATAAAGTCAGCGCTACATGTGCAATAACTCCACAAATCGAAATAACGTCACCAAGACCTCGTTGTTCGTGCCTTTGTGACCAGCGTGCTGTGACACGATGGAAACTTGGATTTTTCTAGTGGATGGATCAGCGCCTATGATTGGCCGGCGATAAGGCCAGCTTTGGGCCAGGAGTACGCACTTGGATGTGTGATTTACGGTGATGGAGGCCAGTTGGGCTTGCGCTCAGCCGTACACGGGCATGGTATTCCCGGATGGATATCCCAATATGGATCCCGGACGTAACCGTGGTGGAGTGGATCCGAGAATTTTTCGTCAGACCCAAACTCAACACAATTCGCCCTCACGCCGATTAACGGAGGGGGTGCTCCGATGACCGTGTAGGGTTCGCTGACTTGATTCACCTTGTGTACCCGTCGGCGGGCGGATTCGCTCTCTTGATGACGAGAGAAGCGCAGTGATGTGAGACCTTGAACGTCCTTGGCGGGGACGTGGAATGTGGATCTTGCGCGGGTATTCCTGCGCGCGAGTTCTGTGTACTTGGATCTTGGACTCTTGGTCGTCGATCTTGAGTATCCGGTTGGATCCGAAGGGGGCCTTGTTTGGGGTGTTTCCTTTTCCTTTACGTAGCTTGACCGCTTCCTATAATGGGATCTTTGAGCGGGGCGAGGACGGAAGGACAGTTGCCAGCCAAGCGAATCTGGTACGTGTCACTAGAGCGCAGGTAGTTAATATCTTAATATTTGTATGGGTCAATACTAATCCCAATACAATAAAGACACTTGTCTTTTACGGCGCAAATTCGGTTCTGATTTACGTTAGGCTATGCCTATCCTGAATCATATCATCCCAAACTAACTCTCCTACGGCTGGATCTCAGCATCCCATCACTTCTCCTGGCCTTCAACACTTGGATCAACACGTGTATGACGCCTGTTGCATGGATCCGCCTTCGTCAAAGTTGGATCCGGATCCGAGGTTTGGATCCGTACACATCTACGGATCCGGATCTTAGATATATCATCGTATCCTAGCCCAGCTTGGGATCCGTCCACCTCACACATCTTCCTGACCCGGGGCGTAGTCATGTCACAGTCCTGGTCCTAATGGCGCCACTCTCCCGTCGGATCCAACTTCATCCTTCGGCTGTCATCCCTGGCGGTAGAGCCCAACAGCAGGATTCCTTCTTGTCAATTCGTCTTCTGTAATACCACATAACTATGAACCCGACGAGAGGTAATTGCACTAGGGTGCAACAAAGAGCCTCTACATGTGAGTGCCGCCTTCTCTTGGCGGGGTGTAGGGTGCCTACGTAGCTCGATCGGCCTACCCAAGAACAGAAGGTCACTCTAGACGTACCAAGTACCCTGAACGGAGATCCCCAAGATATCCTGAATTCCGAAGGGAGATATCCGAGAACCCTGAACGTCAAAGCTCCCAAGGCATACAATGTCCAAGTCAAATCAGGACCGACCAGAAATCAAGCATCTGTGAGAGCAGTGGGACGTTGAACATCAGCACATACGCACAGAATCTACACTGTACGAAGTACACAACAGAACACCCAAGAGACGATGACGTCGACAAGAGCATAGTGCCACCAAGTCAAGAGAAGAATGCATGTGAGACTCAGCTGTAGATAACCAGATAGCAGACAAAAGATAACAGACAAACATAATTCGTTTTACCGACAAGCCCGCAAGCCGTTGGACAAGCCCGACAGAACGCAACATACCCGGGGCCCGACTAGATGCTACGGTGTGAAGGCCACCCAGAAGCAGGACGACTGGGTGTGGAATTCTAATACTGAGTCTAAGCCAAATTGAGGTGATTACCGAGTGTGGATACCGCACTGTATTAGGTTTTACAGAAAAAGCGCAAGGAGAAGCAGCGCATGAACGTCAAGTGTAGCTTCTAGATCGGTGCGGAACGGCCAGGTGTCGTTGTTCAGAGCAACAAGCGGGCGCTTCGGATCATCGGTCAGTGCTTAGGTCAGAAGGAGTGCACATGGCACTGCTTTGCGTGGTTGGGTAGGCAATAAGTTTCTCTTTATTCACTCTGACGTCTGTCACGACTTCCCTAACCGGGGGAAGGGGGTAGTTAAACCTAAAAATACAACATTTTTGCATTTGTTCTTTACTTCACTTTGTTTCACTGTACAGTTGTTTGGGCCGTGCTGTACTGTGGTATTTATAGAAGTATCCCTGTTAGCCATAAATTAGTTTAATGCATTTTCTTTTGGCTGGATTGTGTGTGATATATCCAGTTGTGGTTTTAAAAGAATCTTCGCGTAATTCTGAACATGTTGTTTAACAATTTACTTAAAATGATTGAAAGAGTCCTAGTAGAATGATTTTAGTGGCTTTAGTATTTTTAGTCTTGTTTATTCCATATTTAAGTGAATACTAACACAACATCCTTCATAGTGTCCAAGAAAAATTGTATTACCGTTATCGACAAAAAACACGCCAAAACCTCGGAATTTTAGCGTGTTTTTTTTCTCTTGAAAATATGACAGATCAAGTCATTTTCAGGGCATTGGCATGAAATTTTTTTGGGTGAAGGCTCATGACAAAATAGTAACACATTCAGGATATTTTGAGATTTGCACAAAACTTGCGATACATATGGGGCTTTGGCAACTGGAGTTGCTGTGGCATTGGCTCTTGGGTATGGGGGTGCTACCGGAGGAGCTACCGGAAGAAGTGTCGACGCTCGTGTTGCTGTTGAAGTTGGAGATGTTGGCAGCGCCCAAGGGGCGCGCCAGGAACGAGCCGCTCACGGAACGAGGGCCACTCGGCGGCGGCATGTTGATGTTAAAATATATTTAATTAGCGGGGATGCAGTGTGTAGATAGCTTCGCTTCTTTCTGTACGCAGCCATAACTTTGTTGGAGGAAGGAAGTATTGTGCATGATAGTCTTGGAAACTAAACTTAGCCAAGTCTAGTCACTTCAATGCGGATTTATATACAGATCTTCAGCAGTCGCAATTGATATGGTGGTGCCTTCCTCTTCGCCAGCAAAGCAGAATGAAAATACCAATCTTAATATGCATTTTTAGTGGCAAAATAGGTATGCATATTTTTTTAATAGAAACAGCATATGTTTGTGTGATGCGCTTTGGTGACTGAGTAGCTTGCGCTAAGGTACGCAACAGTCGAACTTACAGCTAATGCACAGTTGCAAGGAAGTGCCGTTGGAACCAACGTTAGAGTTGTCTTTTAAAGATCAATATATATATATGTAATTTACCTTTGTGCCGCTCTAGTTCAGTCGTTGTATCAACTTTGATCGTCACGGCACACAATTTACCCACTTCGATCGTCGTCACTAGCCCGTGTTACACTTCATGGTACCAGTCGTGGTGCGGGCTCTATAGCTGCAGTGCTGCAGTCCGCTTTTTATTTCTTTTTTCACCGCTTCACCTGGTTGGGTATAAGACAAAATAATTGACATTTTTAGCGTTGTAGGTTGACAAAATGAGACATTTCCCATAAGATATGACAAAATAAAATGGAATTTACTCGTGTTTTCGGCAAATACACTTTTTTTATTTTTTCGGCGTTTTCGGATGACAAAATAAGGTATTTTGACGATATAAGGATGACAAAACTTGAAAACATGTTCGAGTGTATCCCCGGGTATTTTTTTTATTGAAGGTATTGTAAATTATACAGGGACTCTCTAAAATTTAGGACAGTTGGCTCTATGTTAAAATCTATGCACCGTCTTCTTTGGTGTTACAGTACTGGATCTTAATTTAATTCATACAATTTTCGTGCATGAAACAGTAGACGATGTGAATATGTTATTTCTACCATGCAGCTCTTGATTGTACGAGAGATTTATACAGCTCTAATTGTCGTCGTATAGAATAGTGACATGTGGGATGTTTTGGTTTCGCTCAATGAGCAAGAAATTTAGGAAGATTGCCTCATGCTCTCAGTGGCACAGAGCAATATATTCTGCTTGTATTGTGGATAGAACGACTGTGTTGTGTTTCCATGTTGTCATGAGATCGGAGTTCTGCACATGTAGGTAATTTATACTCTTACAAACCGACGTGGGTAGGGCCAATTAGCATAGTCCTAGTCTGATGTGGCGTGGCGACTCAACAGAAAATGTCTGAACATCAGACTCCCAGAAGCCAAGTACTGTGCAACGGACGTACCCAATGAGGGGGCACCTAGACGTACACCAAGTTCATCTCGACGTTCAAGTACACCCTGACGCATTTAATAGGCATATCAGATTTCCTGCCAAGTATAATACTGTAGCGATCCAACAATGCGAATTTGGGGCCTCAGTGAGTATTTTGCCGGATAACCAGTGTCATGTTGAAGCTAGCAAAAACAGCAAAAACAAAATAGTAAAATAATTTAGTAGTAGTGTTGTATAATAGTACTATCAAGTGAGTATGATAGAAGTCAAAATGATATTTGCCGAAGTTTGGCAGACTGCGTCAGCGTTCGGAGGTTTGTCATGAGAGCTTGTATAACACCTTGTACCGGGCGACGCTGTGCTGTTGGACAGCCCGGTTCAGCCCGTGGGTTGCACAACCTATCAGCGGGACTTGCATGGTTGTAGCCAAACGCTTGTTTACTGAGTACTTGTCCCAATTATGTAAACACAACCGCTGAGCGTTTTCCCGTAGGCATTTCAGCCATGAAATCTCGGTGGGTGCGAGCTGAAAGGTCATCCTCTGGCTCTTGGATGATCGGAGCCATGCCCAGGAGTGCCCATTTCGGGCTCCCATCAATCTCGTAGAAGATGAACACTGCTACATAGCGCAACGAGGCATGGCTCTAACCATCCAGCATTAGCCCAAATAGATCGGGCAACTCAGCAGCGATGTCCGACATTACTATCCTCATGACGACCTCCATGAGAGCCCGGAGTGTCTCTACAGAGGTCGGCTCGAGCTTGGTATATCCAAACAAAATACCATAGTTAGAAATATTAAAATATAGTAATAGTACTCTCTGAGTCAGAGGGTTCTCACAGAACATGAGGAGGAGATTGACGATTATGATCCACTTCATCCAGCCAAAGCGGTTCATGGATGTCCGACGAGCGCAGTGGATGACTGAGTCGGTCTCAGCTGTCGATACTACGAGCGTCTCTTCCTGGAAGCTTGGGTGCTCCCGGCGGACATGTTGAATTAGGTTAGTGAACCCGTTGCGCCGTGTTTGCTTTCACGCGGTACCACACCGGCCCCGTTAGTACTCAGGCTCCGATTCATCGTACATGTCTTGACACAGCGTAAAGAAAAAGACCGCAACCTGCGCGTTTAAAAAGGTCCAACGGGGACGAGACTCGGCGAGCAGACTGTTTAACGGGGAGATGGGGATGTCTTGAGCTTGTGACGGTGGCTAGAACTTGCGAAGTGGTGAATTGTGGCTGGGGCAGACGGCGATTAGGTGGACAGTAAATGGTTGGTTTCACAGGTGGCATGTTCTCGCGTATATTGTGCATGTATGATAAGTAGTTCATCTGATTTCGGGTATTGAGGTTAATATGAAGCTGAGCTTGCAACATAAATAATGAAAGCAAATAGTACTATCCCATAAATCATGGTATGTTGTCCACAAATTGTGGTGTATTTATGACCATTACTTCAGCCCCTATTTATTTTTCGGTGGCCCTGCTCAAAACCCAAGCGTGCACGTCGCGCTCAGGTAGTTGGCAGAGGTGGAGACGCAAGCGTGGACGATAGGATGGTGCTCCCAGTAGGGGTGTAAATGTAGTTGAAAATGATGGTGGTAAAGCCCGAGCCGTTGATTAGCGTGTCTGTCCTGACGATGGTGTTGACGTCGACGTAGGCAGTACTAGTCGCAACTTTGGGCTGCTCAGGAACCATCCACGGACGTCGCAAGCATCGATTTTACACGAACTATTGGTTGGTCAAATGGTTGCCTTTTCTCCTGCAAAAGAGAAAAGGATGGGTGAAAAAGTGTATCGGCCAGTTGGCAACTCGTATATAGTTGAGAGAGTGCGAACCCGTGTGAAGAAGGCCCCTCCTTCATGTACTAGGGCGGGACAGCCAATTCCAGAATGCGAAGGTGCATATAAGCTTTGCGTTGGATCAATGGGGAATTAGCGATTACGGTAAGCTGCCAACAAGACCGGTTGGACAGACCTTGTGCTCGGATATATAGATGTTAATTTAAAGGGTGACTCGGACAATATTGAAGTGCGTGAAGAACGGCTTACTCAGTATGAAACAGATAAAGCCCTTCCTGCCAGCCTTGCCGAAGTAGAAGTAATCAAAAATATGCGCTTTACGCCGGACATGGCGGTTGCCGGACCGACGGTTTTGTACGAGATGGTGAATCTTCAACACGGTTACGCAGTGAATATCAACACTTGTTTGAGCACTCAACAAGTTCAAGTTTCTTTGCCTATGTTCTGAATACTTTTGGAGAGGAGTTCTGCATGAAACCAACAAGAGCGCAGGCCTGAAGAGCGCGTGAAAACACCTTTTTTTCGCTCCGCGAGGTTATGACTTAATTGAAGGTCTTTTTCTACATTGCGCTGTCATATAAGGGCGAGTACGCCAATTATTGGGGGACGCAACCAGGACCACGCCGTGACTAGCTTAGACGGAATCATGGTACTTGCTCGCTTCAAGTTACTGAGGCGAGGGTTTAGTCTAAACGCTGAGCCAACGACGCTGGAGAAGGTCCCAGCGGGACGGATTAGACCGCTCTTGAACTTTCCGAAGACAATGAGTGGCTAGATATATAGAAGTTGGACATATTGTTGCCCTGGACGAAGCAAGTGTCGCGTGTCGGTCGCGTCAAGGGTGTCATCGAATAGTCTATAACTCGATGAAACCCACGGGTAAATACCCTTTTCGTCTATACATGGGTGTTGCTCTACCACGTGGATCGCGTTGAACTTCCGTCTACATTGCAGCAACGGTGTTATCACGGAGCGATTGCAAGTTGTGGCAAGACAGGTTGAGACCCAGGCTTTGTGAGAAGAACTGGTCAAAGTCGCCAAGGTGCGCAAAGTCGGGTTGGAGGTTACACTTTTCGGCTCGGCGCGTATTGTGGAACTCGATAACTATTATATCTCCGTTCAACTACTGCAGGAGTTGCGAGTCAAAGGACTCTATACGAGAGAGATGATTCGAGTGACCAGCAAGCACTACCCGAAACATGTTGTACTTGATATGGATGCTTCCGTTCGTGGTGATAGCTGGCTAGCTGTGGCAAATCACCAGATGCTGGCGGAGTCTAGGTGTGACGGCAATATCGTGAGCGCGCAGTCCAATGCTGATGCATCAGCACGCACAACTGTATCGCGGTTAGTGGGCAAGACAAAGACAGAGTATACCCGGCGCCGCTTTGCGCGCAGCAGTACGATATGAACATGCAGGGCGAAGATCGCCTTGGCCAAATTCGCGGGCGGTTCTCGGTGGCAGATGGGCGCTCGTATAAAAAACGGCATGAGAAGTTGGCACTGGTATTGATAGGCATAGCTCGCTCCAATGCCTTTCTTACGCACCGTCTGACGTGACCCACACAGAGATTTCGCCCCTGCTCTAACTGCAGTGCTGATTGGGGGGAGTCATGAAGCGCCTTGTGCGTCGCCAATGTTGTACAGGTACTGCCAGCGTTGACATCACCACTAGAAATTATGAACGGCGTCTTCATTCCTTCAAGAAGATCTTTTGTGTCCAGCATTATGTGTACTTGTGTCACGAAGTGTACCCATCGATATCGCTGCCACATACGTGCTTAAGCGTATCTCAAACTTGCTGTGAAAAATTCCACGGATTTATTAGGAGAAAAACCTATCAACTGGAAAAGACAACATATAGCGTAATTCGCGTTTAGCTGTGCTAAAACGTCAGTCCGATACAAGTATTTCCTTGACTTGCAGTATGCAAAGGGGGTTGATACAAATGCAGTGAGTCCGGCTGGTGACAGCTCAATATGACGTGTAACAGCAATGTTATACATGTACGACAGTGAGCCAAACTACTACACGGACGACTAACGTACCACTACTAGAGGTAGATAGCGATTGAAACAGCTTGTGGTGGAGATAATAGAGGAGGGCTCGAAGGTGGGTCAAGATAAGGGTGTGTTCAAAGACGGATGAAGTGACCCGGGCTAACCAACTGACAGATTAGGTGGCACGTTAATGCAGTATGAACGGAGAAGGTGGTGGAAACGTAGAAGATGATGGCATGGTGAGCCGCGACGATCATGGTAGGTGGAACGGGTGGTCCAAAAAACTTGGTATAGTAGCTTGGTATAGTAGCAGTATCTGGTAAATGGGCGCCTGCCGTGGTGCAGCTTCAACAGGTCCAGTTGGGTGAGTGATAATACCAAGTTTGTTGGGTTTCTCTAAGAGTTTGCCATTTTGTGGTGTAGCTATTGTCTACTTGAATAACCTTCTCTTCAAAGAGGAAATATGAGTTGTGTTTTATTCCTTCTGCTGAGGATATGATCGCTACTAGAAACCTCTGTCCTCGCCATAGGGAATTCATGTCAGGAACCATTCTGTTTGGTGTGGACGTTGAACCACGCTGACTGGATAGTAAGTTGGAAGTCAACCTCGGTAGCGATATTCATGTATAGAAAAAAGTAAAACACTTCTATCCGACCGACTTGCACCAGAGTGAAGTTGTCCATACCGCTGCATTATGTGCACGTACAAGCCGGTCATCACGATTGCATACAATCTCTTTCATTTCACATGCTCGTGCCTTAGTCTCGATCGCAAATTGAGCAACGGCGTTTCTAACTCCGGCTCCAACATCCAGAAATACATCTTGACAGTCGATATTTCCAATAACGCGAATAATATTCTGCACTGCCGAAGGGAGCATTTTCCCTCACATTTTTCTCCATTCGGCCCGACCGTTGTCAGACTGCCTTCCGCGTTACTTGGTCTAATCCATCATGAAATACCTGATCCGATCTAAACGCGGCGAGGGGAAGTAGTATGCATTGAGCAGGTCTTCTAGACGCGCCTTTGGGTCAAGAGGGTGTTCTTCTTTGTGGAGGCAGCATCGATGGTAATCTTGCCAGTTTCCGTCCGTACGTCCTCTTTAGCGCTTGAAGCCGTAGTTTTAGCTGTGATGGAGTCCACCGATAGACACTCCTATCGCGGGCAACCTCCTTCCAGTTAACACGTTTGCGGCTAAGTTCATACTCTAGAGCAAGATAAACTAGCCGTCGGTCGTCTCCTTCTAGAAATAAAGTTCGCACAAGTATGATTCTTACAGAAGTATATGTGTTTAAAAGTTTGTATTGGATGAAGGATAGCAGATTCATGGATATTCGACGGGTGGTGGGTGCTGGTTTAATTCGTTTGCGATATAAACGTGTGATGACCCGGTTTTAGGCTGCTGTACGCGTTCTGTTATCGACCAATCCTGATATTTGGCAAATAATCGGTATGTTACCGTAGTTTCCTTAATTGTATTAAGATAGTAAGTGTTATCGTTTAAAAAAATACGCATATATTACCGATAAATTACCCGAAACCACCAATTCGTGAGGATATGAGTGGTCAAAAACTCACCCAATAAAACAAGGTGGAATGTTTCCAGCACAAGCGCAAAAGTAGCACTACTCTCACTTATAGCGGGTCATTTTCGATCTTGTTTTGAGATCACATTAAAAAGAATCCTGGTGACTCCTTTTATCTCGAAGGGGTTATTAACCGTTCGTTACAGTTTAGAAGCCTCGGAGTCAGTGGAACAGGCGACCATCGACGGCATATAACGTTTCGGCACGTACACCATACAGTACAGGAAAAACGTAGGTACCTGACACGATATAACCGAACAGAATTCTATCAGCGCCCATTTCCAACTCACTTCGGAAAGCCTGGGCGCTAATTGGACCTGTGGAGCCCGGTGTGTGCGACAAACATAACAGCAATGAGACTATGAAAGGATTTGACTGGTGGAATTTGAGATCCAAACTACCGATGATGGCTACAGTGATGGATGGATGTGTTGCAACTGAACAACGTGCCGCGTACAGACAGCAAGGGACTGAGTAAGGTGAATGGCCTACTCCAAGATGTGTGAAGCCCTGGTTGACGTCGGTGAAGAGTTGTTTGGGGGCCTGGTGGTGCTGTATAAGTCTCAAGATCAAGGTCATTCTGGATGAAGATTTCGTGTTCCAATCGACGGGAGTCCAACCGGTGTGCTTCCAGATGGCCAAGTTCCAGATACCCAAAGTGTACCCACAAAAATGGACATGTATTCAGTCGGTACTCACAAAGAGAGTTTTTAGATTTCCAGGATACGTCGGCTAAGATGTCAACGACCGACCAAGACGACCGACCGGATTTGCTATGCACCAAGAGTCGGATGATGTGCGGCACCTGACGTCTGATGAGGTCATTTCGCCGCCCGCACCTATAGTGAAACCAAGTTTAAAACGCCTGCATGCGGAAAGACCGTAGCATAGAAATCGTCTAGCATTTACTTTATTCAACAGAGAATTCGTTTTGCCCTGTGAGTGACAAGTCGACTGGACAAGCCAGCTTGAGGAAAAACCTGCTTGAGATCCGGCGCTAAACACTCATGTAAAAGGTTACCTCGGGACGCGAAGACCGGCGTGGAGTTATCCGAACCATTAAGGCCAAATGGATGGGGATCACGGCGACGCACACTAAGCAGTGGTCCATTCACATTTCATTTTATATTGCAGTTAGAGATATCGTTCTGCTCGGTAATCCTATGTTATCCTGAGCTAGCAGCTGCCTGGGATTAATTCGCTTGTCTCTTGAATTTGACTTGGTTTTTGTATTGAAAGTGTCCGTCACGCTTTTCACGTCATTTCCTAAAATAGTGTTGCACGTAAATTTGGGAGATATCCTAGTATTAGCGGCTCTCCGTGAATTGTTCTGGACGTGGCCACTCCGATTGATCAAGTCGATCAAGAAAAGCCACCTACTGTACTTGCAGAGCGTCGAGCGCCACAAATATTTTCGAATGCTGTGCCATCACCGCCATTAATGCACGGGTTCGCAACTTCCTTTTCCATCTTGGCACGCCCTCCTTCAGTTCAAAAGCTTCATGTTCAGGTTCTTCCGTCGGATCCCATCGTCAACGTCGCCAACAACTCTTGCAACTCCGTGTCTGCTTCAACCATAGCAGGCGTCTTCGTCGTTGCCAGCCACCACCGTAGAGAAAACTACCCAAAAATAACGATTCCGCTCAAGTACAATTCTCATTTGCATTTTTTTTCATCCACTGGCTATCCCAGTCTCCGCATTAGCCCTAGTATTGACTTGCGGTTTTAGGAGGGTGTAAGTAGTCACCACTTGAACTTGATTGATAAACTGCTGTGTGGAGGGCTTTGTACGTGCGTTGAGAGCGATATTCTTCCAGAGTGCAACCTAGTTTTGCTTTCGGAAGTGGTACGCATTTGATTGAGTTTGGGTTGGTAGTGCGTTTGGAACTGACCGGGGTTCTGAACAAGGCTTTGTCGGCTGGATCGAAGACCCCCCCCCCCCCGTCCAAGTGTCCGGAATAATAAGAACGGATGCATATTGGGCATCGTTCTCTGTATCGATTTTGGTTGTGTGGGACGCCTTTACTAATAGTCTAACACCAACCGGATTGACGACGTTTGGAAATAACGTAACGAGCTCCTTATCTGTGCTTCTTATTGATATTTGTGAAAAGCAACTTACTAGGTGGAACTACCGAAGGTAAACGACATCTAATGGGATAATCGCAAGGTCCCACGCCAACTCGATTCGGAACACTTGTGTGACATTTGGGGACAGACCCTATTGGACTTTCCGAAAAGCGCAGTTTTACCAGCTCCTCTTTTCTGGATTAAATTGGAGTACGCTATACACCTCTGGACGATCAAAAGGTGTTCACCCGCCTTCCATCGTATCATGATTTGTTTGGGCCGTTTTACTACATCAGATCCGCCTTTTTTTCGTGCCGTCGTACTAAATCGGATGTGTGCGTTTGTACTTAGTCGCGCCTACAACGGTAGAGTTTAGCTAGGATTTTGTACGCCGCAAAAAGGGCTGTGGTCAGGGAGGGGGGTGAGCATGAGCTCCGACTACTGCTGGTATACGCCCAGCACATTGCTTTCTGTGTGGCCTGAATATTGCTGCGAACACTATGCTGAGGTGCAACAGATTTGAAAATATTTACAGGATTGACTTGCTCTACCGTTGCTTTAGAGCTGTATCGTTGCTGTAAGCACATTGTGTGATCGCACTATCGTTGCCGTTTCACGAACGAAATTCGCGAACGTGTCGCCATTTGTTTCGCGCTGTCGTACTAAATCAGATTTGAGCGTACGTACCCTATTAACCTCTCTAATACGATGATTGTTACGGATTCTCCGTAACTCGTAACATATAAATTAACGTATGCCTGAAAACCAGTACTGTCTACCCTGTTTGAAGCCCTTTCGCACGTTACGTGGGTCCTGTAAGTCAGCAGATTGGCTGATGAGGGGAGACGGGTTCTTACAGAGTGTGTCCAATTAACTCTGAATTGAAATCTCTCTGCAAACCTTTACAGCTGCGATAAAGAAGAGACATCAGAACATTCAGCTGAGCACTTTGTTCTCTTATTTACTCATCGTCTTCCTCACTAGTAACTTCTGGCCTACAATTGCTAACGAACCTTATCTTGTGTTGCATGTCAGCTGGAATGGTGGTGCCATTCTTCCAGCTCTGGTGTCATACCTCGTTGCAAGTAAGGGTGTTCCCGTGATCCTGTCTGCGCGCCTTGTTGCACAAGGTGACCCTTCCCTTCTTGGCACGTGAGCACGTAGCACAGAAATAGCTCGTACCAAAGCTGCGAACACCAAGTCCCGCGAAAGCATAGCACACCTTCCAGAGCCACTGGCGCCGCTTGTTCCTGTTCATCTCCTCCGTTTTCTCCAGTGTGTGGGCCTGCTGGGGTAGCAGCTCAACTGCTAGGTCAGCCATGTCGTTGCCAGCACTGAAGACCTCGCTAGTTTGACTCAATAAATCCATGTGAAGGCGCCGCATGAATGCAGCATGCGTTGGCACTGTCTTGTTTTGCTTTTTCATTGCATGTTTGAGCACGATAAATGCATTCACCAAGGCGAGATCCACTAGCCCCAGAAAAATAGACTTGTAATACTTGCGCATCCTGATAGACATTTGAAT
The DNA here is from genome assembly GCA_014706135.1 of Phytophthora tubulina. NCBI lineage: Eukaryota > Oomycota > Peronosporomycetes > Peronosporales > Peronosporaceae > Phytophthora > Phytophthora tubulina. The sequence continues at coordinate 866,826 of JACBOY010000200.1, forward strand.
AGAGTATCGTTGGAGTCTCAACTGGTCGTGCACGTCGACACCTCCCATGGTCTCGTGGTAATCACTCACAAGTCGAGGGCACGGCACCTGAAATATTGATCCATCCGCTTCTCTGCGCGGTACTTGCGCGAGCTGTGTAGAGCACCCAGTCACCAGAAAGCGCTCTGGTATATTGTCCGCCCACGTCAAAGCAACAAACTCGAGGTGTTTCGCCACACTGCAATCCGATACGTTCCACGCGACATTCGCTTAGGACGCTTCTTTTGCTTGAACTTGATACCGAGGCACTACCCCTTCCGGTCTTTTCTATTCGTGCCGACATGAGCGTGCCCCATGCTCAAGAGTTTCTGGAATAGAGGGACAGACGTGTAGAACTTGTCGGTGTAAATTAGCCGTTGAGCTTCCTGTCCTCGCAAGACGTGAGTGAGATTCTTCACAACAGCCCGCTGTGCAACAGCGTCTTCGTCTGCATTAGCCTTACCGCAGTAGATATCCCTAATAGCAGAACAACAGTGAGATCCTAAATAACATACTCACTTCATCCGGAACATCCCGAACACATTACGGAAGTTCCGTCGTAAAGTTACCACGGATTGCGCTTGGCAATCGCACTTCGTACCGTGGGCAGTACGCCGCCTCAGCACAGCAGGTCATGTAGAACTTAGTTCTCCACTTGTTATGCTTCATGGGAATGAACGGCCGCATTGGGACCATGCCCTCATCGAACGAGATACGTGCCCCCATACGATACTCGCGGAAGCATGTCTTTTGGAGTGCTTGGATCACAGAACGAATCTTGAACGCTCGATCCTCACTGTCAGACTGCTTTGCACTGTCATTGAAGTGTAGGTACCTTGCGATATCGTGAAACCGGTCACGACTAAGAAACTGGGCAAATGTCCCCTGAGCCAATGCACCTTCCACTTTCGTAATCCAGTGCCGACCGAGGCTTTTACGACGAGGCTCGAGCGTACGCGCGATGAATCGCACGATCTCGTGTGGCTGGATTGGGTTCTTCCCCATGAAATTGGTCTTGTACTCGTCGACAGAGTACACCATGGTTGAAGGACTTTTTGGCTTCACTAGCGAGCACTTGTGCGCATGGCTTGTGCGATCCCGTCGACGATCTCCAGGCAAAACTTGTTCGTCTCTTCAGCTGTCGTTCGCCACAGCTCCTTCAGAAGGAAAAGTAAAACATTGACAATGGATTGCCAGCGTAGGCCAATGCTGCTCGTATAGGCCCAGATGGCCCGTCGTACAGCGGCGCAGGATCGAGAAGAACTTGGATGGAGTGGCTCTCCATGGCGGTATCTCACTCAGAAGCTTGCAATCGGTCCAAAACTTCGCCTGGTCGGGCCGAATTCCTCCGGAACTTCATCCAAATTGACTGTCGCCTCGTCGATATCTTCGTTTGCAACACTGCTAGTATCAACCTCACTTTCAGCAGCGTCTTCCTCCTCGCTGTCTTCATCCTTGTCCAACCGAATGGTGTCTTCGTCGCCTTCGGCTTCAGAGACTAGATCAGGCAACCGGTCGCCTTCTCCGGCGTTAGGATCAGCTTTGTCACAAGGCTCGAATAGCCGATCCTGTCTGAGCGCATCCAGAAAGTTCTCTGAATCGAACTTATCAAGCGAGACTCCATTCAATGCAGATGGCAATCCACCTTCCTCACTGGCCTCAGCAACCGTATTGCGCGCCTCCGTATCAGCATGTACAGTCGTCTCCGTAACCCATCCAGGCTCCTCCGTGACAAAAAGTTCTGTACTTGCTGGAACACATGCGGCCACCTCCGTGATAGTACGTTCCTTACTTGCCGGAACATCAGCGATGGTATCCGGACAGGCAGAATCTGAAGCATACGTAAGAGCAACATTGGGTTAGAGAGCAGAGCCACAGGCATTCGCACAAAACAGTTCTTACCGCATCTTCGGATCTTCGCCGGCTTCTTCGATTTGCTGCTTTCAGCTTCCCATACGAGCTCGGCCCTGGTCGAAATGAAGGTCCATTAGCCTTGGCAGCCGCGCGTGGTGCCGTGGTGGACGACGTCTTCGAACATGCTCCCGGTGTAGTGGTGGTGGAGGAACGCTGTTCGGGTGGCGTGGCGTTCGCAGCGGCTTCAGCTTTGACGTCATGGGAGTCTTCGCCCCTGCTACAGGTGGCGCCGCGACGAGATCAGCCGTCGCAACTGCGGTGGTTGGTTTGTTGGAGAGTTGTTGACGTCTGCTCAGCGGGGGCTGGCGTCACTACTTGGGGCGGGATGTCCAGCCCGAGCCATCCTTGTCGTCGACAGTAGCTGAAAAGACTCGATTCGCCTGTTCAAACTCGTAGTGTTAGGCCAATGTTAATGCAATCAATCAAACGAAAGCATACCTTCAAAAAACTCTACCCGTTCCGTTCCCTTGACGCTTCCATTAGGCGGTAGGTACCTCGTGTCGTTGCACAGGTCGGTAGACATCTTGTAGACCCATCCTTTCTTACTCAGACTGGCTTGAAAGGTTTCTCAACCACGAATATGGCTGTCTTCAGGAGTGGTGGTCTTCTCTGGCGGGCAGATTTCGAAATGAAAGGCTGGCGAGCTTCCTGCTGGAGTTTATATCCGTAACCCTACCCGCTTTCAGCAAATCTCATGTCTCACTAGACCTTGCAGCGTAGTTTCGACCTGTTAAAATTTATCTTATACAAACTTCTATATGCGGAGTTTTGGCTAAATGTATTCTATTGCGGACATCTCGGAACATTATCACCTCTATAAATTAGATTCTGGATTATCCGTAATCGTAATGCCGTAGTAGAGGGGTTAAATAAAATATGTATTTTCTCAGTGCAGGCACAGCGTGTCACATTTGCCTCCATGTGAAATAAGCGGTCATCGTTTAGCACCCTTACCCTCATTTTCTTTTTAACCCTTTCGCGAGCCACTTACCTATACTATACTATACAAATCTGAGTGACTCGCTTCTGAAGGGCGCACTTATCGCCAATTAACGATTTCACGGTACTCGTCTTGCATGCCTCACGAGACATGTCACCTTCGGTGATTTGTAGGATTTGCTCGGTGCAAAAGAAAGTTGGTGTATGGTTTGATTTTTGTATGGTGTTGTGATTACTTGATGATTACGCCACGCACCTTTTTTGATGTCACAAAAGACGGTTGACTTTAGGTTGAACTTGTGTAGAAGGACACATTCTTCGCCTTTTTAGAGGGCATTTTCTACCGTGTTATGGGAAGCCCCTTAACCCTTTCCAAACAAAGGGGCAAAATGGGGAAATTATATGGAGATCGAGTTACGGAGATCGAGGGTGTGACTAACAATAAAAGGAATTTACTAATTGAGGATAGTGCATGAGGGTAGGGAAAAGGTTCAAACACTGATGACCAACAGTTTTATGGAGGGGCCTTCGTTGTTGCCCTCACTTTCGAAATGGCGGCAACAACGAAGGCAAAGCAGAGCGTAGGTCCAAGGACGAGGGCCAGCGCGCGTGCAGCTCGTCGCTGCAATGTGTACCGCAAGGTATTTGCGTCAACCCATTCAAGGAACCGGCACCTCAAAAAGAAATTTGGTTGCAGTAAAACAGCCACAAAAAATTGGTCGCTGACAAAAAGGCACGCAAAAAGGTCCAAAACAAGACATACTACCTACGGCGCAAGTGGGGTATTTCGCTAACTCGGAACCCTCTGACCAAGATCCTTGAGACCCTCCTCGCACAAATCACAGTGACCACGACGGAGACCGACGAAACAAGCGAAACAAGCTAGGCTCATTTAGAAGCTCGACTACGCGCTTTAAAGCGCAAATAACATCTTTTTGAGTGCCGCCAAAATAGTCTTTGTTCCATTTTGTGACAAGTTATGTGACATTTGTCTCGCACCAAAACTGGCCTTAGTGTTAACCAAAACCGTTCTTAGGTCCACTCAAACCGTTCTTAACAAACAGTTCGCGAGCCAACTAAAGAGTTTTGGCCTCTTCTCGTAGGTCAGAGCAAAACGAGCTTTCGCGCTAGGGAGACAAACGTTTTGATATTATGCACACACAACAAGTTATGCTAGATATGAATTTTCACGTTGACATTATCTTGCTTCGATTCTTGCATGCAGCTATACAGCGGCATGAACACCTTCTCCATTTTCCATTGGCTAGGTTACCATTCCTTTATTCTTCCCTGGGCAGCAACTTAGCGCGGTCTAAAATCTAGGGGTGGGTTGCAGGCCGCTTCGTTGTGTGACGGCTCGCCCAGTCGTAACTTGTGCACTGGCGTCACCATGGACGTGGCTGCATAGTGCCAACAACACCATAAAAGCCAGTCTGGTTCCCTAGCCACGAAAAACAGCAGTAGTAAGTCGATCTGCCTGTCGGGTACGCACGCTTGGTCAGCTTTCTTAGACTAGTACACGCTGGTATAGCCAGCAACCCCAAGCGCCAGCAAAGTTTCCCAAGAAAAGAAAAGGAAGACCGGTATAGTACAGTGGCGAGTCGAATAGATTCGATTATGGAGGGCAGAGATATACTGCTCCATCAACAGTACATTATCTTATGTGCGAGACCTCCACCTCGCTAATCCTTAGCTAAATCAGCGGAACGAGCTCGACTCATGTGCGTCCTGCTCATCGACATCCGCGCATACTCGTGGATCGAGGGGCTTAAAGGTGTTTTCAGACACAATATTATAGGTTGGTAACACGTTCGTTATAGTTGCTTGTGTTGCGCGGAGTTTTTATGTGGTTTGACCTACCAAATCGCCTTTAGTTGACTCGCGACTGTTTGTTATTTACCCCCAAAGCATTCTTAACGCACTAAAAGAAGTATTAATTAACCAAAAACCGTCTTAACATACAGTCGCACTGGAATTATAAATTAGGACGCCGGACCTATACTGAATCATTTAAATTAGAATGTGGGCTTATCATGATTGTGTCAATAAACGTTCATGTATTCTCGAAAGATTAAATGAAAATCCTAGTTTATGCGTGTATGTTCCTTCTCTCGTATGTAGATGCTGCTTAATACGGCCTGTCCCACGAGTAGCCCCAGCTGCGCGGAGGAATATACTCCTGGAAGTATGGTTGATCGGCCGCTTTTTGTTCGTCTTTGTTACCAGCGCGGTTCAACATGAGCGATAGAGACGGGAGTCTTTGAGTTGGTAACGTGTTGTTGAGGTCAACTGAACTGCTATTCGAAAGCAGTAGCTCCACAAATGTTGGAGTTGGAGGTGGTGTAGGAGCTGGATGGTTTAAGTCGATGCGCTCGCTGTATGTTGGGTCTCGAGCTGTACCGGAGTTACCATGATTTTTCTTGTGCGTTTTGCGTGGTTTGGAAGTTTTGCTAGATTTCGGGGGGTCCAAAATTCGGGCCCCACATTCTTCAGTCTACCCACGTCGAGTCAGCCCGTGTCGATGGTAATCAGCTACTTGAAATTTCATCTGCCTTTCAGACTTGATGAGTTTGATGAGATCGTGGATGCAGGGTCTCCCATTTGAACGCCGAAAAATTCTTGTACACGGGTCGATCTGCTTCTTTTCTCGCAGATTTTATAGCACTTCTTTCCACAACGTTGCTGCTTCGTTTAGAGCATACCGACTTATGAACATCACTACGGCAGAGTACCGGTCGTCTTGTAAAATATGAGGGATTCTGCCAACTTCTCGTTCGATTCCCAGACTTGCGTTCTTGATGCACGTCTGCCACCACGGAATCAACTTCTTGAAAGCTGTCCGAAGATTCAAGCCAGTGCTTGCACTTTGAGTGTGTACCTTCGATGGGGGACATACCTCGGTAGCCGGAATGCAAATATTGCGAAGTCCAACACCGAACCAACTTGGTCTTGTACTTCCACCAGTGTAATTCCAGATTATCCGCCAGTTGAACGTTAGTAGATCAGATCGCCGCACACCTCGATTCAAAGTCCTCCTCGGTTGGCGAATCCGCGGCAGCGTAATATAGATCAACAAATTGGTCTGTTTCTCCGGTATTGTCGTACTTGTCTTGTCCAGGAGCTGGATTTGCAACTTTGACCTGTCCCAACACCAATCTAGCCTGTGTCAGCACGTTTCGATTCATGTGACAGCGACAAACCAGCGAAATGACCCCGGAAAACAACTTGTCAATTGTGTTCATGTAAGCCTGGTCTCGGTCGGACAGAATGATGGACGGCCAACAAATGTTGTAGGAGGACACCATGTCTTGCATCTGCTGATGAGCCCAGGTGAAGTCCTCCTCTTTCACCCCAGGAAGCTAGCACTGTGCAACTGGGAGTACAGTGTTCATGTTTGTCATGACGATGACATTCAGGAAAGGAAGGCCGTATGTGTTGGTCTTGTACGTGCAATCCATAATCAAACATCCGGGTTCCAAGCGTAGAATTGTTTAATATCTGGGTGGGACCAAAACAAATAACGTAACATTGACGTATCTTCATCGACCCCAACCTTGTAGAAAAAAATGTGCTCGAGCAATTTCTTGATCAGAACTCTGGTAGGTGTGTCATCGGCACATTCCCGCCGACGCTCCGCATCCTTATGATTTGATATGTTCTTCGCTGTTATCGACGTGCCAGGATCCGCGCGCCTCAGCGTTGCTACCACAATTTGTGGAGACGCTCCAACTGCGGTTTGTGATGCCACCAAATCAGAAGTCGAAAGTGCACCAGACGTTAGACGCTGCATATCGCGTCGTCGGTGACCTGGATGGACGCTTGGGTCTTGGGAAGGAGGGTGGTTATGACATAAGGAGCCATCAAGGTGGACTACCCTCCACGGCCCAAAGATGCCGTTTGGGTCAATTGCTTCCAGTCGAACCTTCATTTTCCACCCAATTTTGCCGGTTGTGCGTTGCGTCCGGACTCGCCCCTCCTCACGAAGCCCTCGGTTGTTCTGAGTCCGGCCGTACTTGTCACATTTAAAATATCTCTGTCGTATCTCCTTGGTCTTGTTTTTCTTGTTGTGGCTCTTGGTCACATCAATTATTTGCTTGCGGTTCCATGCGTGGAGGACAACGTCAGCGGCGTCCAACGATGCCTAGACGCTTTCAGGCAAAGGCGGGATGGCAAAGCGAGTTGGGGGAGGCGACGCTTGCGAGGAATGCTCGATTTTGCAGAATGAGGCCTATTTGATTCCACCTTAATGGAAACTTGCTGTCCTATTCTGGGTCCTAGTTCAACAGGTAGATGGCGTTGTGCTATTTAAGGCATGCTGTTGGGCTATATACGGCAACTCCACCCACATCAACTAACAGGATAGATTTAGGTTTCGGTGCAAACAAGGAAGTTGTATACTTTTTTTAGACAGTATGAGATGGGGTAAGTGTTCGTTGGGATATTTAAGGCAACGTGTCGGGCTATATACGGTAACTGCAACCATATCAACTACCAGGATAATTTTGACAGCGAAATACACGGGAGAATTCTGAAGTGTTTTTACTGGAGATGGGGACTATTATAAGGCAACGGCACATTGCTAGACTGGTTTTAAGATAACATTATTTTAGTCCGCCAGCTCTTCCGGAATTGGGTTTTGTGACGGCTCTTTTTTTTAAGTCACCGTACTGTACCTACTTTGATTTGATACCGGCTATCAACCCTCGATCTCCGTAACTCGATCTCCGTAACTTGATCTCCATAGAATTTCCCGAAATGTTTTTTTTTTATTAGTAACGGTACTACCTCCCCATTACACTATCAACTACAAATGTTTCTGTAGGAACATGAAGGGGGGGGGGGGGGGGGGCAAAATGCTCCTTTTCATAGTTTTACGGTACTCCCTAGATGGCGATTGTCGTGTAGGAAAACACGGTAGAATTCTCACAAGTCGGGTGAGTCCCCACCAACAACACAGGCTTCCCCGTAAAGGTCAGCGATTGTTGGATCAATACCTGAAGACCAGGAACGATCCCTTACCCCGGGTTGGTTGCAAACGCTTCTGTATACCAAGGTTGGCTTCGGTCAACCGTTAAACCAGCACCTCTAGCCACGAGCAAGATCTAGGATGCAATATTGCGCTTCCGCGCGAACCCCTGCAGCCCCACAGAAGGATGGGTACTGGTAGTTCAGGCCTAGTACAGGGGTGCCGAGGAAAGTCTTGGCGGGGTGTCTAATACACGTAGGAACCCTCGGGTCCACGGCCACACACTGACCGACACTCTCTGGCCGGCCGAACTCTCGGCCACACTCTCCTCTTGGCCTTACCTAGATAAACCCTCGGTTCAATGAACCTCGAGTCCACCAACAGGCATCCCACACAACCGAGCGTGTCCTGGCCCTACAGTTAGCTAGCTAGACATACCGTAGACGGACTTGACCCTTGTTTGGCTGGGGGGAAGACTGCGTTTTTATTTCTGTTAATGAGAGGCTCTGGGAGCCTCTCCTTGTCATCTTTTGATGCGTCCTATCCTATATACAAATATCAAGTGTAAACAAAGCTCGGTGAGGGCTCCCGAGACCTCGCGTAGGTACAACAGAAGTCTCAGAACTGGATTCCTGAGATGGGTACAAACCCAAAATAGCCTGTTCTATGTACCTCGTCCAGGTTATATTAGGCCAACCGAGGTCCTCAGATGTCACTGGCGCGTCACCAACACTCTGTCGTGGGAGCCAATCAGGACCGAGAACCTCATTTCTCTGCGGCAGTTGGCTCAGCGACCGAACTGTCGCTCTTTGGTCGAAACCCGACACAACACGATGCTCATTGGACAGAATTCTAAATGTTGTATTTGATCATAACAGTTCGTTTTTTTTTTATCTTTGGCACCACACAAGCGCTGACGCGCAAAGTCACCGTTGCGTAGAGTATGGGTAAGGTCAAGGATATGCAACCCTAGACATAAATGACTTGACTTCAGTATGGTATTTTTTTTATTAGAATGATGTATGGCGTACTTGTATCAATGTATCGTTTGAGTCGTGTAATCGTCTTAATTAAAGTATTAAATACGTTCAGTGTGGCATTAACCCGATTGCTGTCGGTGCCCCTAAACCCTGCAATATGCTTGGTTTTACTAATTTAGCCCAATCAAAGTACCCCAAAACCATTTTGGACCAATCATGTCACTTGCGGAAAACCATGCAATATGCTTGGTTTTACTACAATAATTGCAATAATTGTTGGTAAACCCATTCAATATGATATATTATGCTGCGGGATGCGGAGTAAAACCGAGCATATATGCATGTTTTACATTTTACTATGGGGTATCAAGTATACAAATTCCAAGTATAATTTTGGCAGCAATCGGGTTAAGAAGCAGTCTGACAGCGCTGTCACCACGCACACCGCTAGCTTACCTCTCTGTGAGCTTACCTTTTGCAGCTCAGCTTCAGGCAGAAGTGTGTTGCCGCGCTTGCTGTCGGCGCGAGTTTATAAATGGTTGGGTAAGGATAATCGGAATATTGGCGTTGCTGGCAAATATTTGAATTGGGTTTCTTGCTGTTGTAATGTAATGATTGTTGTTTTGTGATTGGTACATAATATGAAGGGGTAGAATGCCTCTTTTCACTTCCGATTTTATTGAAGTATTCTTGAAATTGTATCAAAGGGGGCATTTTGCCCCCCCCCCCCCCCCCCTGGTCGCGAAAGGGTAAACCCTTTTAAAGAGCGAGAAATGTGTCCTTGTACCACGAAACGGTTAACATCGAGCATGACACTACGTTCGGGTACGCACAGCTTCAGCTTGGATGAGGCTCTCGGTCTCCGCCGTGCCTAGCTACGCACATTACGTCTACGCAACAGGCGTAACGACCCTCTCCTCTACACAGTTAATGGCGTCAAGGCGTAATGCATGTGTATGATCTCAACTTTGCGCAGGGAACTAGTGATGCTCGGTCAATACGCAAAAAAAAAAAAAAACTTATGGCGCGCTGTGGTCTACTGGAGGTTAACACTACCAGCATTCAAGCGGGCTTCAATATGGTATGTCCATATAGTGGAGTTAGCAAGCCAAAATCCACAGGTAAATTACTGACCTGCTACGGTTTGGACTGCAGACGACTGTGGACAAATCAAACGTGTGTGTGCTGTTGGTTTGCCTCCCGCGTGCTTGAACTAAGAACCAATGCATTATCTCGGGCGGGCACTCAGAACTGAGTGCCCGTTTAGTGAATTGGCGTGATAAACCCTTGCATCTCTTTCGCAATTATCACGAAGCCCCAGTGGTTACGACCTGATAAAGTTGTCAGCACATAACGATACGAAGCCCAATCAAACTTCTGAACAGCTCGTTGCGGTAATTCCTCTTTTGGGCGGATTGCGCAGATTGTAAATCTCCTAAACCACCACTTACTATGCGGTTCCACATGAACACACTACACCTCTCCCTCTTACCATGTAGCGGAAGACGCAATTTCAGTCCCCCCACGCAATAAATTGTCTGCATTGTCAGGAAACTCGTGAATTGTAGGAGCCGTGTACTTTGCCCAATAACCTCTCGCCTTGATTTGACTGCGTGTTTGTATGTTGCTTGTACGTGCGATGGGCGGCCACTTCCGCTGCCAGCGCAAGGTGTGCTTGCTTGCGTTTAGATTATCATTGCTCCACAAGGGAGTTAAGCTTTGTGTTCGATGCAGCACCCGAATGCGTGTTTAGTGTACTCTGTAACGAGGTTAACTTTGCTATTCCAAATGTAGGTTAACATTAGTTCAATACGGTGCTATCAAATGGCTTTAATCTGGCTACCGCTTGCTAATTAAGCATGTAATACGCCATACATCTGCTCGTTATACTTGCCATAGTTATCCTTCCATTTTGTTGAGCGCACAGCCTCGTCCTCGAAGAACATCTTGCACGAAAAGGCTGCGCTCCTTCTCGAAGGCAGCAACAACGGCATTGTGGGTGTGTTCGCGCGGCTCCCACGTTGACTCCCAGCCAAACAGGTAGCCGCTTCTCGCGCATCCACATGAGTATCTTACTGCGTCTCTCCGTCGGGAGCCTCCTTGTCGTATCCTTCCTTGTCAGCTGGAACCGGGGCAACAAGCCACTCGCGCACATCGTCAATGCTAGCCTGTTGTTTCTTCCACTGGCCAGGACAGTGTAGATGACTTAGATAGCTTCGGACAGGAGGCTGGCGGAAGCGACAACCATATTCGGAGGTGTCGAGTAGCTTCTTCACTAATGTGAATCTTGTTGCAGCGATAGAGATCGTCTTGAAATTTTTCGCGGAGCTGTCAGTTTTCTGGTGGACTTTGTCGTAGTAATGGCGGGGAAGATGGAACTTGCAGCGTGATTCCAAGAACAACCAAGCGCGATGGACGGGAATGACTGGCGTACATCAAAGGGTAAACTTTGCGTAATTACGGGGTGAAGATTATACCTATCATGTTGTTCGCGTACGGCGCCGCGGGAACAACGATTTGGTCTCAGCTTGAAGCTGCTGATAGCTGCTAATGTGTTCATTAAGATGATTACTCTTAAGCAGCTTGCATATGGACTTCAAACGGTTTAAGCTCCTCGAGCGCGGATATCGTGACTCGTTGCACAAATCCCAGGCTGCAGTTGAAGTCGATAGTATACTTCACGTGCGGAATCAATGCAACTTTTGATGTAGCCACCTCCGTCGACGAGTTGTTGACGACGAAAGCACTATGCGTTAGTGGATCCGTCTGTGGAAAAGACAAAATAATGTTGTACTTTTTTACAGGGAGTTTGTGTAAGAATGGAGAAAAAAGGCCGAGTATGGGGAAAACGCGAAAACTAAGTAATTTCGGTCGACATCAGTTCATGATGCAGTGCATGGCATTGGATAGCTCGTTATCTCAACCTAACTACTGTGATGTCTATAAGGAGGTGAGCATGCTTCCCTACCCAGTGGAAGCATCGCGCCGAGACGCCTCGGCGGGTTCACCATTGTTTGATGTGTTGCTATTTCATAATTTTGAAAACCATGACGATGGGTACCTCTCTTCCCCATCACCCTTACATACAAATCCTTGCATATACCACTCTCTAAAATTTACAAAATCGCTACAGAGGTCTTCAAGCAGCGTTACATTAGGAGGAGCCAAACCTGGCAAAAAGGCATCTTATATGCGTTTAGAAATAAGCAAAAAAAAGTGCCTCTAGAATAAGCAGGGTACTTTTCGAACAAAAAAAATCAATGTATTTATTATGCAAAATTGAACCTCGACGTGACCTCAACATATCTTAATGACCAATCAGTGACCTGTATTCAATATGAGCTGCTTATTTTATGGATTAGAAATATCTGCCACCTCCGGAGGTGGATTGTTTTCTAAATAAGAAACGCTTGATAAGCAGGAATTGGCTTGAAAAATAAACATCACAAAAAAACAGGCTTCCCCCTAATGAGAGTGATCACTAAATTTCATGCCTCACTACAAGTTTCCTTGCAACAGTACGCCAGGAGAATTGCTACTTAAAAATTCAGGCAGCCTCCGTGCTAAAATATCACGCTCATACAGTACATGTATGACTATTTCCGCATTTAGTGATTTTTACGTCTTTTTACCTGTTAAAAAAGATGCAGATGTATTAAATACATCTACATGTACCGCATTCCTTATGTGCTTCCCAACGTTCAGTCAATCTTTCTATCCAATCAGTGATTGGCAATCACTGCTCGCTTATAATTGTACAGTTGTAGTTTCTGTCATATTGACACCATACAAATACTTAAGTAGCAAGATAATTCAAGTCAAATGATACTATGATACTTTTTTTGTGTGAGCGTGGGCACCTTTCAAAACTAGGGCTACGTGAAGGCTGGGATAGGAATGTGGCCAAATAGGGCAGCTCGTACTCTGGTTAAACAAATCAATATGTTATTGTGAGCGCTTGTCGATGGTCGCGAGAGAACTCTATTACACCTCGGTTTCAGAAAAGTTTGGGCATTCCTTTTGAAATTTTGTTGCGGGCCAACCAAATGGAACAAGAAAGTAAAACATATACTAATGCGAAGCTCGCGTTCTCTTCTGAAAACCATAAAATCGTGCTTTGTGTGGGGTTCAAATTGACTTGTCAAGAAGCCGTCAAGTGCTGTAAAATTAAAGAGTCAATTTTGCCGTACCGGTTTGGGGTCATTACTTTCCCAATTCGAGAACAAAAAATATGCATCAGCTCCAAATCAAGCGATCTGTTACTAAACAGGTGTCTTTCGGGCTAATCAAGGCTTGCATTGGAATAAATTTTGACATCCCAATCAGTTTGATTCGCCAAAACTATTTTTGACCAATAGCATGTTTAAGCGGATAGCCAATCAGAGGGAAATGCCTAGACTTTTTTTAAATAGAGTAGTAAAGAAAAAGAGGACATTTTGGTGTCTTTGGCAAAATTATCAGAACATCCTGCTGCGCAGCCGCAGCATCTGCGCCATGAGCGAGCCAGCGTTTTGCCCCGAGTTGAGTCTGATAGTATGCCGCGACCAGATAAGGATCGCTCACAATTTACAGCTGTAAATCGCTGAGATGCAGCCATACAATCAATTTCCACATCGATAAAATTTAAATTTTACCCGATGGAATTAAAATTCCTCCAGGGCACTATTTTCCACTGTCCGTACTTCATCGTGATTCGAGTATCCTCCGCCCGTTTTGTTTGTTGTGTTGCCTTCTTCTTATCGAGCCGCGATTCAACTCGTTGTTTCGCTCTGCCCACACACCATCGTTGCCACGGCGTCGTTGTCGCTGAAAGCTGTATCCGCCCGAGCAATTTCCTCCTGCCCCTCAAGATGCCGAGTGATACACCTCGAGAACAACATGCGGACATCTCAATCGGCATCAATTGGCATCAATGGACATCAATTCAATGTGTTATCGGTTCATCACCGATTTCGAGGGGACAGACATCCCTCCGATTAATCCAGGTTGGGCTGGTATATCAGCACTACGTCGCTTTCTATCCCAGAATTAAATTTAGGTGTCAGTAAGCACAGAAGGGATACGGTAGTGGAAAAGACAAAAAAAAATGTATTTTCCACTTGATTTTCTAAATAAAAAACTTAAAAATTAGAAAATGCCTGTGGGGAACTCTACAATCAATGCTTTCAAATTTGGAAATGTCGTTTCTGGCATCGATCTAGTATTTTAAAGATGCCGCCCAAGCGCAAGCCCTACAGCGACGTCGTCTTGACTCGCGCCGTGGAGCGCGTCGTTGTCGATGGCGAGGGCGCAGCCATCGTCGGACGAGAGCAGGACATTCCATACCGTACGCTGCTCAAATACGTGGCGCGTCGTCGCCGCGGTGAGTCGGCGGTCCCCAAGCGACGTGGGCCTTCGCCAGCCTTGACCGAAGCCGAGGAGCAGCATATTTTACGTTGGATGCGCGAGTTACAGGCCGCTGGTCTTCCAGTGAGGAGGCGCGAGCTGTTAATGAAAGCCAATGAAGTTGTCAAGAGCCAGACTGGGACGACCGCCGAGCTCTCCGATGGCTGGTACACCAGGTTCAGGGACCGACACCCGGAGATTTCGGGGTCTGGGACTCACATGGTCATTGCAGAAGAGGGGGGACAGGAGGTTGAGGAAGTAGATCAAGAGGAACTGGTTCAGCAGTTGCAGAGGTGGAAGAGTCGAGAGCAGCTGGAGAAGGAGCAATTGCTGACTAGTCCAGTTGAGAAAGCCGTGTTCACTATACAGGAGAGTTACGCAGACAAGTGGCCGCCACAAGATGTGGCGGATGCTTTTGACTTGATGCTGGACACACAGAAGGCTGATCTGTTTGTCGTTATGGTGCCTGGAGAGCTGAGGGATATGTGGCTGAAGAAGCAATTGAGGATGCAGAGAGCGGTAAAGTGAAGGAGGAGGTGGAGTACTATAATGACGTTCGTGTTTGGATCTATGAATTAACTGTGAGAAAATTGTTCTAAGCGCCGAAGTTGAAAGCGAACGCAGCCTTCTTGGTGGACTTGGCTTGTGGCTCAGCATCTGAGTCGGCCTCTTCATCTTCTTCGTCTTGGCTCTCCACATTGGAATCTGTGTCGTCGTCTTGAGTAGCCGGGTCGGACTTCGTCAACGCGTTCCAGTTGTTCTTGACAGCAACAACAGTGTCGTCCAGGTCAGGATCCTTGAGTTCGCGGTAGTACGCCTCGTTCTCGAACATGCGGTCGTACGCCATGTCAGAAGTAGGTTCTTCCAGGAACACCAATCGCGCAGCGTGCTCAGCAGCGTGGCCAACTGCGTCTTGCTCCGCGCAAGTGGGCGAGCAGTACACATTAGTTTTGCAGACGACGCATCGTCGCAGTGGCTCGCCCTCATCCGCGGCATCCGCCAGCGTCTTGACGCAATGGAAGCAGCTCATCGCACGCCAAGCCGCGGGCTCGACATCCTTCGCCTTGCGGCGCCACACTGTCAGTCCGTACGCCGATTTGCCCCAGTTGGGCAGCGATATCTCTTGCTCCAGCACAAAGCGGCGCTGGAGTTCGCTCTCGAAACGACTGTCGCCCGTATCACCCTGCCATTCGCCAACATGCAGAATCACATCGCCCTGGAACAACTGAACGCTGCGTACAGCCATAGCATCACCTGGAGGCGGGTAGCACAGGAACAGGCTACGACCTGCCATGTCCTCCTGGTCAAGCACTTCCGGGCCTCCACGACCAACGGAGCAGAACGGAGGTACGTGACCGTGATAGGCATTGCCCTCCGCACCCTCAGCGCTCGGTGGAGCCTTGTCGTAAGCAACGACATCTACGTCAGCGCGCTGCAGCAGCGAGCTCCAATATCCAGTACCAGCGCCCACCTCGACGATAGGTGCGTGCTTGGCCATCACATCTAGCGCTTCCTGCGTAGGAGTTGCGTACGCGTACAAATGGCAGCACCAGTCACGGCAGTTGTTACGCCACTGAGCCAGAAGCGGGTAGCTGGGCATCTCCACCAACGTTGATGACGAACCGCCATCTGCGTCACCTCGAGCAGCGTCTTTCCTCTCGCGACGGTAGTGCTTCTTCTGCGGCTTCTTCTTGCTGCCCTTGGCTTTCTTGCTGGCAACCGGGTCGCTGCCCTTAGGTGCCGTTAGAACAGCATCCATCTCGCCGTCCATACCAACTCCTTCTTCGTAAAAAAGGCGCACACCCTCGCGTAGCCGTGCGTGGTAGATGGTTAGCAGCGGGTTTTCGCCTTCTTGCTGTTGTGCGTGTAGTCGTTCACGTGCAAGTTCATCTTGTGAAGTCGACGACGCAACTGGAAGTGCCAGTGCCTTGATCAATCGCGACGGCACATCCGCGCCGGACAGCTCGCGATTCAAGAACCCTTCCAACTGAGACGTGCTTTCAGGCGTGAATCGTTCAAGTTCCTTCAAATACGTATCCGGCGAAGGCACAGCGCCGCACGCACGTCCATACAGCATAAGAGCAGCATAATAGGTCTGGAAGTACATCTGATCATAGACACAAGCCAGCGCGATCGGTAATTCATCACGTGACGCCGTTCCCACAGCCTGTTCTGCCTTGCGTAGTTGCGTCTGTAAGTCTGTAAGGAGCTGCATCTCCTGCTTTAACTCATTCTTCGACTTCTGTCCGTTTTGCGTGCCTCCTGCTGCGAACTGCTTCTTAAGGTGCATGAGGACAGCTTCCAGTCGTTGTAAGGCGGACTTGGTCCACACTCGGCTCTTGAAGATACTCGCTCCAATTCTTCCCAATCGAATGATTTGGAACAAAGTCTGCAGCAGTCTTTGGCCGCCACTGGGCAGTGCAGCAGCTGGATCCGCGTCTTCTCGCAGCACTACGGCATGCTGCAGCACTCCGTGTTGACATTTCTGGCACTGGGCGTTCTCTACCAGGTCTCTCTTCGTCTTGTCATTGTCATCTCTCTCCTGTAGCCCTAGAGACCTTGATCCATTGACACAGGAGCAGCCAGGCACGCCACAAGCTCTCAGAGCACAAGTGTCCGGCAGCACAACCGCCAGTCGCTTGAGCACCAGCTTGTGTGCGTCTTCAGGGTCCTCAGCCTCACTTTGTTTGGGTTTAACGTCCAGCAACTTAATGGCGCATGAGTTGCTGCTGCTGGAGTGTTGGTCGTTGGCTGCGCGGCCACTCTTGGCGCTCGGAAGCTGCCTCCGTCGCGTCTTCTTGCTCTGCTTGCGCTGCTGCACGTGGCTGGCCACATCCCCGTCCACCTCGAGTCCGTACTCGGCTGCTAGCGCTGCCATTTCATCCTCGATGAAGGCGATTTCACCTGCCTGGAAGCCTAAGTGGCCGGCCTTACGCTTACGGCCGCTACTCGCCTTGCTCTTTTTGCCCATGGTCGAAGTGATGCAATGAGCTCTTGACTTTGGTTGGTGGTGATGTTTGAGTACCTTTTATTTGGTACGTTTGTGTGCAATACATCAAGTTGAAGTGACCGTCAAGAATGAGAGTGATGAAGCGAGCAAAACTGTGACTGTCGGTGATGTTAAACACGAGGGTAACTGCAGCTGTCTGTGGCTCAGGCGAGCTTCTACTTCCCGATTCGGTCTGGTCCAAGTACAAAGAGATGTTGAGGAAGACGAACGAGTTGTTGCCCATGGAGGAGGAATTTTTGCCACCTGGAGAGGATATCGATGAGGAGGAATTCAACACTTATACCGCCTCATCGGCTAGTTTGTGGAGAGCGCTCCTAGGTATGACTGCGCGTGCGAGGAGAACTGGCGATGCTGAACCTGCTCAATTGCCAGTGGTGCTCGCGAAGTAGCAAGAATTATCAT
Source organism: Phytophthora tubulina (assembly GCA_014706135.1). Taxonomy (NCBI): domain Eukaryota; phylum Oomycota; class Peronosporomycetes; order Peronosporales; family Peronosporaceae; genus Phytophthora; species Phytophthora tubulina. Next base: position 884,440 of record JACBOY010000200.1, read on the forward strand.
ACTTAAGTATTATAACTCTATAAGTATTATAACTCTATTTGGTATTTACCTAACGTTACTGTAGTACAGTACAACGGGCAAAGAAAGACTATGCTCTCAACCAAAACGAAGCTCGGGTTGCAGTAATCCATTAGAGGAAAAAAAAATCTAAAGGAATACTGCAACTTGAAGTACCTAATTCTCGCACGACCCCCTGCTTGGCATCAACTGTAGCAATTACTACAAACACAGCGTCATATCCACCTTGGATCTACACCACCACGGTTCTTCTAAAGGAATTCCATCATCCTTGAGGTCAAAAGCTCCGAGCTCTGCGATGTGTCTTTCATTTTTTTACAATAACTTAGTCGCTTTTTTTGTTTTTGCGAGGTCCAGTGTCAGTTCAACAAAATCGAAATTTACGAAATCGTTGCGTCTCTGGGAGCTTTTTATCTGGAGCTCCTACTTGTATTGACCTAACTATCATACGTTGCTTTCCTTGCAGTCCATGCGTTGGATCCCCTACATATCGACGTTGCTCAAATTTCATGTCTATGAGACTACTTGGGAGTACTGTACTGTTCACTCACTGGTTGCAGGTAATCGGATGGATGGAACTTCCAATGTTGTAGATTTGTTCTGGGCAAATGGCCACGAAGAAAACGATCCCCAAATGACACGCTCACAGCGCCACTCAACGCGGTGAAGGGACTACACTATAATACGCAATGAGCGCTAGATCTTACGCCGTAGGGCGTCGCATAAATGTAAAGCTATCGAATCATCATTTTCCTCCCTACTACAGTTACTGTAGTATAGTACAGCGGCTGTACAAAGTGAAAGCAGGGTGCAACCCAGCCCAAGATCCTAGCGAGAGCACGAAGCTTCAAGATGTAATTTCGACGGCAGCGACACAATCACCAAATGCGTAGCGTATCAGGACTCCTAATTTAGGAGGACTCATACACTAGCATTGCGTTTCGCTACGTATTCGGCGATTGCGCCGTCACAACCTTTTCGTTTATCTCGTCGAAGCACACTACACTTATGATACCTGTACACTGTAGTATCGTTGTGTAGAGAATAGAACAAAGATTGAGATGTTTCACTAACGTTACATGTAAAATACATCCACAATGTACAGTATTTTTTGTTCGCGAAAACGTAATACATGTACAACAACAACAACAACAATGTACATTTACTTGTACTATGCACTTCGAAGTAGTTCACGAATTGGGTTGTAGACGAATCGTCAAAATGGCAGCGTGGCATAAGCGCAATGGCCATCGTGACTTTGTAGAGGCAGCAAAGCGAGCTTCCTGAAACACGGTCTTCCCTTGACGAGATTTTTTTAATGCTCATTCTTCAATTCGTCTCGCCCCGCCCACGCCGACCTAAGAAACAACGCCACCAATGAAATTCATCCATGTTGCGATCGTTCTGATTGTCCTCTGCGTCGCTCAAGTGAGTGCAGATGACTTCAGAGGTGGTTCGCCTTCTAACCCAGGTGGTAAGCCCGGCTGCAAGGATCGGTCTGAGCGCAACTGCAAGAAGTAACCTGCACTAGCCATTGCGACCACTGCAGCAAGCTGAGCAACATGCGGATCGAACGACAGACAGCAAATGAATGAAATGAGAACACGAGTGCGATTAAATACTCGATTGGTCATTGCCACGTTTCACCGCCCAACCCTGAATTCCTATCACGAACGATGTTTTCATCATCCTTGAATCGACGTTCTTGACCCAATACTACTAGTAGCATTTGCTTTCACAAACCTGTTTTTCTCTTGCATGTAGCATTCACGCCGACAAACGCCTAAACTTGAATCCGAGATGTTTAGCAGCAAGACTGAACTAGCATCGGGGATCTTATCAGGATAGTGCTCGGGTAAATCTCTAGCACCAATTGTCGGACAGAATCGAAAGCTGAATCACGCACGCAAGCACAATTTTATCGTTGTCCATTTCGTGCCTTGAAATTCACCGAGAAAGCAAGCAAAAAAGTTGCTGATAATTGGTGAGAAAAAATGTCGCCGACCTCACCTTTGGTTCTTCAACAAAAGTGTTGTTGCTACCTTCTTTTTTTTTGCGGTAATTCAGTCATTTCGGCTCGAAATTTCGATAAAGGTTTCGAGAGATGGACAAAATGACGGTTGCCTGCTTTGTCGGCAAATCCCAGTCGTGACTTCTCATGTTTTCGTGATAGTTGTCGTCAATATGGATTGGTCTGTTTGCTATTCGTTCCAAATATAACGGTTGAAAGTGTTTTTTTACCAGTTTGAAATGACTAAAAAGGGTTTTAAATAGGAAACCAAGTTGAAGTTCATGAAACGCTACGAAATGCAGAAACTACACTACGATGTACGGCGAGTGTCGTCACCAATATGACCGTATCTAACCCTAAAAAAATCATATTTGATGTCATAATCCGCCTGAAACGCCAAATTCTGAAAATGACCATTCCATAGTCCTGTAATTTACTGACACCTAGTTTCCACTGTGTATGGTACTCCTTCAATTCCTCCTAGTATGCTAAACTCGTTCCTCCCATTTTTAAAACCACTCTCCCAGGCGCACTTAAATGAACGGGGTTTCCTTCATTCCTTTGATCCGTCCAACCACTGTACGCATAAGTGGATACTGCTTTTGTGCTGAACGGGGTCGACGCTGTCCTAAGAGCATATACCAGAGCTCTCGCGGCGTGCTTCTCGGCGTTGCTTACCTGGCAAATAAGACGGATGGTCACGTTCCGCAGAAGCACAAAGAAAACCAATGCTCTCGAGCCCATTTCACAATTGCATTTTTCCATAGCTAAAAAGACAATTCTGCTTCAGACTGAAATGAGGTTCACGGATATCTCTCCCAAGTCAGGATAACTGAACACCACCTCCTGTGCTAAGTAAAAATACCAGGCTTCTATAGATAAAAATCAAATACATGTAGAAGGTCAATTATTATACTTGCGAGTTAGGGGGCAATAGACGATATATTTACTGGTTATAGCTATCTCAAGTTCTTCGTACCCCTAGTTACACTTACAGTAACCCTACGTTTCTGTGCCGAAGAGCAGCAGCATCTTTTCTGGCGTGTGACCATCACGCTTTCGCATCATCCCCTCAATTGCCCCACCTGATGCTTCTCGGAGGCACAGCCTTCTTCATGCACTGGTACGACTCTTAAGGCTTATCTGTGCTTCTCAAATGTTGCTCGGGGTAGCGACTTTGTGAACATGTCGGCTACGTTGTCTGCACTTGCTATCTTCTTCACTTCAATCTCGTGAGCTTCTTGCTTTTCACGCATAAAGAAGTGTCTGACGTCTATGTGCTTTGAACGCGAATGGAACTCTGGAATCTTTGATAGCTTCGACGCGCTGGCGTTGTCCACGTAGACATCAGTCGTTTCTGGCCGCTTCTTCAGCATTTCTTGGCTCATCATTCGCAAATGTATAATCTCCTGTACTAACATGCTCAGCGATATGTACTCTGTCTCAGTGGTGTGCAATGCCACAGTCTTCTCTGCTTGGCTGCACCACGACACTACGCTCTCGCCGAGCTTCGTCACGTATCCAGCGATCGAAGGGCGATCGGGGTGACTCGCAAAATATGCGTCACTAAACGCAATCATCTTAAGTTGCAAGGGGCTACCAACATTGTTGGTTCCACCCTGCACTAAACCGTAATCTTGTGTTTGCTTCAATACCGAAAGATAGTCTTTACTGCTCGCCAATGGGCCATCCCGGGGTTCGCCAAGAATTGGTACACTCTCTCACTGCAAAAGCGATATCTGGTCTTGTTCCAAGCATCAGATACATCTGCGAACATACGGCTGCTCTATACGGCTTGCCACGCATGAGTTCAATCTCAGCTGGATCACTTGCGCTCAATTCCTTTGACAAAAGCAGCCCTGGCTTGCTTGGAATTCGTACGCCATTGCAGGAACCCATCCCAAACTGTTCTAGCATTTGCGTTGTATACTTACGCTGTGAGATCCTTATCTCTCTCTTTGCTCTGTCACGCTCAATTTCCCAGCCAAGGATATAGTGGACTGGTCCTAGATCCTTCATCTTGAATCGCGCTGCGGGCATTTGCTTAAACCCGGTCACGGTCTCCAACTTGGGTGCGAATAGGAGTAAGTCATCCACGTAGATTGAGATAAAACATGGTGCCCCATTTACAAACTTGACTCCAACACATGCCTCACTCTTTAGCATGGTGAATCCATTCTTCTCCAGCCACTCTCAGCAACCGATACCACACTCTTGGAGCCTGTTTGAGTCCGTAGAGCGATCGGCGTAATCTGCATACAAAGTCTTCCTTTCCTTTGACTGAGAAACCTTCTGGTTGCTCCATAAAGACAGCAACATCTAGCGCTCCATTCAGAAACGCCGTCGTTACATCCATCTGGTGCACTTCATAGTCTTGAACAGCAGCGTATCCAAGGAGGAAACGCAGTGATTCAAATCGAACTACTGGGGCGAACACCTCTAGGTAATCCACTCCATGTTCCTGCAAATACCCCTTGATCACCAAGCGGGCTTTGTACCTTTCAATTGATCCGTCTGTACGATACTTCACGCGCATCACCCACTTACTCTGCAGTACTTTCATGCCTGGTGTACGCGGTACGAGCTCCCATGTTTGATTCTCCAACAGGGAGTCGTATTCTGCTTGAGCAGCGTGCTTCCACTGCATAAACTCATCCGACTCCATGGCTTCATCGAAGGTTGCAGGCTCTTCGACCACCTTCGCAGACATGACTATTGCTTCCGAGTGCCACTTGTGCATAACACTCTTCACAAAATCTTTGCGAGCCTTCTCTTCACTCGACTCAATCTCCTTTGCCATCAGTACAAAGTCGCTCATCCACCGTGGAGGTTTACGGTGACGTCCGCTACGAGTGATTGTCGGTCTCGGCTCAATCCGTGTCCGTACAAAGTCTCTGCAACTTTCGTCCTCCTCAGAAGTCTCCACTTCCATTATTCCTATTCTCTTTTGTTTGATCGCACCTTTTCCCCGACTCGTGTCTGAACGAGCTGCTGCCTTCGGATTGGGCTTCGGGTCTCTTTGGCCAGTTGCCTGCTCATGGGACTTGTGCTGCACTGCACGATCAACTCTTCGTACTAGACGACGTTCATCTGTTCATGCACGCTTCACGGGAGCTGCACCATCATGATCGTCACCTTTTCTAATAGCCCCACCTCTTCCAATAACCCCAGCACACAGGCGCTTCGAGAGCACACTTGCTCTCTGTTGATGTTCCGTATCTCTTGGATCGATCCGTGTTCTGCTATCCACGTTGATCGGACATGGCATCTCGAAGCAGTTTCGGTCTTCTTCACCGCCATCAACGAATCTTTGTTCAGCATCTGTCATGGTGTCGGCTTGACCTTCGACATCATGCTGTGACGACGTGATCAGCAATTTTCCACTGACGTCACACTGGATGGATTTTACTGGATACTGGATGGACCCGACTGGATTGAGATGGAGCGTACTACTGGGTGGACGACGATTGTACGACTGACTGATGCGAAGGAGGAACCAATGTTGTGAGTGTGATACGCGACGGAGGCGATTACTTGTGGTTGAGATGTGGACGTGGACGAACGGTCAAGTATGGGCCCACAGGTCGGGAGGTGTTCATTCCGTGTGGCCACATTGGATGATAGAACGCACCCTGTCCGGACCGCCGATTCCCTGACTGCAGGATAAGCCCAAGGCGCAAAAGTGCACTCAGTGAACGTATACTGAGTGCTGCCTGCATTGACTGACCCGAGTGCCAGAAATACCCACCAAGAGACTCCCACACAACGTTCCGACGCCAACTGACACCGAACCAAGAAACGATTCCGACGCCTCAGCCGCAGGACAAGTCGTTGTGGTGATGCAGTACTGGATGGAGTCATACTGGATGCAGTCATACTGGATGACTTTCATCATCCAGTGCCACCACCCACGGAGGAACCCGTACGGCTTACCAGACATCAATCCAGACTGAATCGACATAGACTAGATGAAGACACACTGGATGATCCAGCAGAGCCAGATCACAGAGAGACGATGCCCCATCCGGATCCAGTGCCCAGTGGACCGCCGTCATCATCGTATGTGTGTGCGCTCCGAAGTGTCAACATCGAAGTGTCAACATCGAAGTCCCCCATAGTGAATCCAAGATAAATCAGGCCGAAGATCTGCAGATCATGCCAAAGACGAGAAGACAGTAGAAGACAGAAGAAAGAGAAGACTAGATAAAAACAAACAGAGTTCAATTTGCCGAGAACAAGACACGTGCCTCTTTGGCACACTTCGAATCGCCGTCGTCTCAAGCCGTGCAGAGAACAAGCTGCCCTAAAAAGAAGACAGGGAGCCCAAAGCATCTGGCCCGTTCGAAGCCTCACTAGCACGCGAGCCTAGTCGAATTGCTCTCCCGAGTACCAAGTCAAATAACCAAGGAGACTAGTGGCTCGCGCTGCTGGGCTTGATCTGAGGTATTCCATTTCCAAGTTGCAACGTCCTCCATTCCCGGTGTGTGACGCGCATTTCATATTCCCTATTGCTGTACTGGGTGGGTTGTAGTAGTTAGCCCCTAGCACTTGATTGATTTACTACTGTTGATACCGAATCGTATATTGTTTGATAAAGCTTGTCCCTCATCGAGGGTGGTGTGCGTAACGTGGGAGTGCATCCAGGATTGACCAGTGTCCTGGGTGCGTGACTCCGAAGTCGTACTGGATTGAAGACCCACCGTCCAAGGGTCTATAAGAATATGTGGCGGTTGCATATTCAGTGCCGTATCGGTATATTTGAACTCTATATTTGTTTATATTTGTCTGGTTTTCTGAAGGAGATCTTTTCTGTGATCCTCTTTCAGTCGTACACCAGTGTCTCATTCAGTAAGTTGGGAACACTTGGTGCCTGTATACACTTGATTGGTACATTTACACAACTCGTCCATTCGGTGGCACCTCGGTTCGGATTAAACGGACCGTTAAGGATAACACAAGGACGCACACGCCACACTGAATAGGAATTTATTCTCATTCAGTGGTGCATTCGACGGAACTTCCTCATCCAGTAGGATCTCTTCGTCTGGGCATTGCTATACACCCTCTGGGCGGTAAAAAGTGTTCACCCACTTCGCCTCAGCTGGTGCGCGTGCCCGGATTCGAACCGAGGATATCACCGCGAGTTGTTACATTTGTTCATTGATCGAGTCAAGAGGGTGCTAAGTTTCTACTAACTTCCTAATCTGCAGTGGTTATGGCTGAGCGGGGAGAAGCACGTCAAGGTGGACGGGGAGGCGGTCGCGGAGAGGCGACGCGTCGGTCACGTCGAGCTCAGGGATTGCCGGCCGAAGAGCATGACACACTCGAAGTAGAGGAGAAAGCTGCTCGGAAGGCGAGAGCTGCGAAGCGGAAGAGTCAAGCTCCGCAAGCTGAAGAAGCTGGCGTCCAAGATGCGCACCAAGCTGTCTTGGATGGAAGTTCTGAAGAATGTCTGGATTCGGCGATGAGTCTGGAAGCGGGTGAATCCGTACTGGATGATCCCACCCCGGCGTCTGTGGGAGGCGCCAATGTGGTTGAGCCCCCCGTTGTGGATCGAGTTTCGGACACTCCACAACCGGATCAAGAAGTGGAAGCACTGGACGACTCATCGATGGTCAAGCCGCAAGGTCCGCTGTCGACGGTCGACGAAGAAGACGTACTCGCTGGGAAGACTGAAGCACCGATCCAGTCGCTCGATCCAGTGTCGCAAGTGAAGCAGGAGCGCTCATCCAGTGCTGCGCCGGTCCGAGACGGAAGCGAGGATCACCCGATCGTTGTTGACGACCAATCCAGTCCGGCGGCGGACCTGATGAGTGAAGAGCAGGCGAAGGCGTACGCCGCTGGCCAAGTCTGGAGGTGGGAGCAGTTCGAACGTGAGTTCGCGACCCCTCTCAAGGTCCGATATGCCTTGCCGAGTCCGGCCCCAGATTTTGGTGGCTGGTGGACTGCTGTACTCGCGACATCCAAGTACTTGCAAGACGTGGTGAACTCACCCAGTCCCGCGGGCGCTTGGATTACTGAATTGGAGCTGACGCGCGCGGAAGCGTGTCTCGGTCGCGACGTCGCTGGAGTCGGAGTTTCGTCGAGTCTGCTGAACCCGAGGGAGGGCGTCGCACTCATCCAGTCGCTGCTGTTCTAGTGTGGCTTCCGCTTCCGCAATCTGATTCCTGCGTGGTCTCAGTCTGGATCATCCAGAATGGCGCCGAGTCGAGTACGCGCTGTGACTGAAGACATCCAGCACTTCCTTGCTCTGGAGCTCATCGAGTGGCGCACTGCTACGCGAGATGCACCGAGTGAGATCGTCTTACTGGATGACTCGGCCGATGTAAATCCATCCAGTCGTGCCGATCCAGTGTCGAATCTGGAGTACCACGCGGAAGATGGCCAAGGAGACCTGCTGATGACGGACTACGAGGCGGGGCTACTGGGTCGTGAATACGACCTGCGGCTTCGCATGTCTGGCATCCGTACGGTGAGAAGCCCGGCCGGGTCCTCAAACGATGAGCCTGGACCGAAGCGCGTGCAAACTGGACCGCCGCGACCCCAGTCGACTTCTACTCCGTCGTGGAGTTCGCTGCCGTCGTTCCAAAGTTCAGTCGTGCCGAGTGAGCCAGCTTCGGTTGCCCGCGGACTCTCATCCAGAGGGTTTGACGCGCTGTCAAGTCTATTCGGTACCGCTCGAGACTCGGATGTATCGCTATCCAGTGGCGCGCAGAACTCCAAGTCGTCGCAAGAGAGTTCGCCGTCGTCATACGCGTGGTCAGAAGGTCGAAGTGCGGCAACGCACATCCCTTACGCTGGACCCACTCAGTTGGCGATGACTGCTCAAGCGGCACCCATCCAGTCTGGCGCAAACTTAGGTGTGCAAGTCATTCAGGAGACACTCCCAACGACACCAGTGGTGCGTGAGTCTGACGATGTCGTTATGTCGGATAACGTTGGTACTCGGAGTGAGCGAAGGTCGAGAGTCTCATTGAGAAGACATGCATCCAGTCGACACGCATCCAGTCGGTCCGGATCAGTGAGGTCTGCAGCGTCAGGAGCGTCCCAAGTCGCGCTTAATGCGATGTGGCAAGCGCAGGAAGTGTTACACCGGATGGAGCAGAAGCAGGAGACATCCGTAGCCCAGCTGAGTGAAGGCCTTCAGAACGCCTTCCAAGCGATTCAGTGGCTTGCAGCTCGACCGGCGGCTCAACCCAGTCAGCCTGTGCAGTCACAGGAAGCGATCCATTCAGTGCGCGAACAAGTTGTCCAGGCGGAACCAGCTCAGGCACGTGCGGAACAGCAGAGCCGAGAGGCAGAAGTCGCACGACGAGAAGCCGTACTGGATGAGCGCCGACGCGTTGAAGAGGAGGCTGCCCGGCGCCTAGCGCGGCAGCAAGCCCAAGCCGACGCAGAACGCTTTCTCCGAGTTGGTGAAGCTGAGCGAGCACTGAAGGAACAAGTCGACTTGCTCCAGCAGCAGATCAAGTCTATCGAGGTGGAGAGAGCTGCGGAGCAGGAAGCTGCGAGGAACATTCAACGGTTCCACGCTGAGCAGTAGCGCAACATTCGTGCAACACAGCCCCAAGTTCAACCCACTCGAGAAACATATGGGTCTGATTCAGCAACTCAACTCAAGTCAGAGACCGGTCGCACATCTTTGCACCCAACATCCAGTGCAATCAATGGAAACGTGACCAGTCGAGCGGAACGGTCGAATGGAAGGAACGCCGACGAACTTCTTGCGGCACAACTCCAAGCGGTTCTCCAAGGAGCTAACTTCATAAAGCCCAAAGCGAATGCGAGCACTAGTGCAAGCGGCGCTCGCGCTGCGGAGCCCCAAGTGAAGCGAGAGCCCACCGCATGGGAGCCGAAGCCGCCTGCGCCGAAGCAGACCCCAACCAGTGACGCTGAGAAGCCCAAGCATGAAGAGATGCAGCAGTCGTCGAGGCGCCAGCCTTCGAAGAAGCCGACGCGCCCGAAAGATGATCCACCAGACGCAGGCTCGGAGTCGGACGACGACGAGAGCTCATCCAGTAGCGACGATTCCGATAGCTCACTGGATGATGTGCCGACGGATTTCTTTGCGCTGGCGCAGACCCAGAATGGGACGGTGGTGACTACGCTGCGTCCGTACATCAGCTCTGATACGCTGGGCGATTTCGACGAGAAGGCCGCGATGTCCGACCGGATGAAGTGGTGGGAACGTTTCCTGACTATGGGCATCCAGGGAGGTTGGACGGACAAGATGAAGACGCACGAGTTGCGATTGAGGCTGTCGTCTGCTGCACGTGACTGGCGCGCTCAATTACCCAGTCATGTTCGCCGAGACTGGCCGTTCTTCTCCAAGGAGTCCAAGTCCAAATACCTCAAGTCGAAGGTGTCTCATTCATAGCGCTACTACTCGATGTCACAGAAGAAGACCGAGACTCCGTTGGAATTCTTCTACAGACTGAATACAGTGGCTGTTAAGGCTGATGTGCGGTACAACAGGTCATCCGGTAGTCGCGAGCGACACATCAAGCGATTCGTCCAGAAGCTCATTCAGTCTGACCTTCAGACTAGTTTGAAGAGTCAGTTATTCAGAAGTGTTGATGACTTGGAAGCCGTGCTGAGACAGCATGAGAAAGAGTGACAAGACGAGGATCATGCGAGCTCGTCATCCAGACAACGTGACTCCAGAGCAGACAACCGACGCCAGGGGCGTTTCAAGCCGAAGTATACTGGACGAGCGTACGTCACTCAGAGTGAAGACGAGGTGAACGATGACGAGAGACATGTGCATTTCCAGGAAGAGGACGTCGAGTCTCGACCTAATCCAGTGCACACTTCGACTCTCCAAGACCAAGCTGCTGCAAGAACATCAAGCACTACTGGATCGATCGACCCGTACGCTATGGATCCCGAGGAGTTTTCTCGTCTAGTCTACCGAGCGATGGAGAACTCTGGATGACGGCCTCTGCCGCCCCCTTCTCATCCAGTCGGACCAAGGTCGAATACCCATCCGGTGCCGCTGTCACCCAGACGTGATGGACCGGATCGTTCGAAGGACTGCGAGTACTGCGAGAACTGCGATGACTTTGGACATCGGACCGAGGACTGCTGGGCAGACATCGTGTGTTATCGGTGTCACCGAACGGGTCATCCAGTACGTGTGTGCAAGATTCAACCGTGCAGGAAGTGTAACCAGTTCCATGACGGACGTTGTGAGGACTGGAAGCTCTTTGAAGCCGTGAAGAAGCTCGCTCGACAGGGCGCACTGAAAGATTTACCGGACTCCATACTGGATCAACTCCAGGAGGACAAGGTGGATCCCGGGGAGAAGACGTTAAACCACTAAGCCCGCTGGATGGGGATCCAGTACGCGTCGGGCTGAAGATTACCCCGGTATTTTGTGCGTTAGTGTATGTCGGCCCTGAGCTGAGGACCAGAAACCAAGATAACCAACAATGCATGACATCTCTAGTTCAAGACAGTGTTCATCCAGAAGTTCAACAGGAGCAATCCAGTCGGACTCATTCAGTGTTACCTGACATAGACAGCAGACCTGAGTTCAAGCTGTCTTGGGGAGAGCGATATGGATGGTGGGTGGATCATGAACCGGAGAAGGATACGCGGCAGGTTGCCTTGGTGCATGGTGCAGTGAATGATGTTAGGTTGAAGCTCCTACTGGATACCGGAGCGTCGGTGAGTATGATCAGTTTGGATCTTGCGCGTAGACTCAAGGTCAAACTCAATCGACACAAGCAGATTATGGTGTCCGGACTAGGTGGAGTGCCAACTCACATCACGGCGAGTGCACAAGTGAAGGTCACGCTGGGATCACGTGTGGTTTACATTGTGGATGTTTGGGTTGCGAACATTGGCGAAGGAGTGGATGTATTACTGGGCATGAATTTCATGTTCAGTGCTGGAGTGAGACTGTGTATCCGAGAAGGACTAGTCCAGTTACCTGATGAGGAGACCGTGCTGATGTACGGAGACTTCCCTCTCAAGCGACAAGGTTTGGATCTGGCGGTGACGACTCGCACGGGTTTGTATTTGCATCCTGGTGAAAGTGCGGTCGTGCGCATCGAGTATGGCCAAAGCAACCCGCAACGCGAAGTAGTGAGGGCGGGTCGTGGAGACCGTTGGTTTACCAAGATCCTCTATGCAGGCAAGTCCTGGCCAGACGCGGTGAAGATTGTCAACATCTCATCCAGAAGGCTGAGCTTAGAACCGCGAACGGCAGTCGCTCGTATCATCGAGTATGGATATTTCCCCAGGCTGGAAGATTTGTTCGACCAGGCTGTCGAGCCTATCAAGAGTGGCAGACGGTGATCCTGGAGAATGAGCTTTCCCGACGGGAGCGGATGTTGGCAGAACGAATTGAACGAGCATTGCAGGAACGAGAGCCACCGTGTGTGCCGTCACCAGACTATCCGTGGCCGACCAAGTTGTTGCTCCGACCCAAGCCAGGTGAGGCAGAGGTCCGAATAGTACGTCTGCCGCAGTCAGTGAGGTCAGAAACGAGTGTCGTACTGGATGAAGCAGCACTGGACGAAGTCGTGTCTGAGGAGGTCCTGAATGATATAGCACCGGATGAGCGAGTGGGCGATGTGTTTGCCGAGGATGAAGATCCTGAACTGGAAGTGCCGAAGGCAACCCGTGAAGTTGACGTACTCGATGAAGTCGACTCGGATGGTGATGAGGTTTTCGATGCAGTCACACTGGATGACCCAGACGAGCGTGTGTGTGTGTTCAGTGTTACCTCGGAGGATGTCGACGAAGAAGAAGACCATCCAGTTGTGCCTAGTGTCGTAGCGCTGGGTGACCCGGTTGAGAAACTCGAGATGGGGTACGCTAGATGTATGCGGCTCAACACTGAAGAGCTGGATCTAGAACCTGCTGTCTACATCAAGGAAGGAAGTGACCTACTGAGTCAGCTGAAGGACCAGCTAGCTCTAATTCCAGAGCTGCGGGACCTGAGCCCTCAGTGTGACATCGACAAAGCGGATGTAGGTGAACCTGGCGAATCCACACCAGATGAAGATCGAAAGTTGAAGTGTATCCTGGAGTATCACCGGACCATTTGCCTTGGTGACGGCAATGCGGCTACGGCGCCAGCTCGAGGGGTTGTCTGCGACCTGGATGTCGGAGACGCGAAGCCCGTTGCTCAGCGGCCTCGATCGGTAGCTCCGCATGGCGCCATCAAAGTCTATGAGTTACTCAAGAAGTTACTGGAAACCAAGTTAATCGAGCACTCTGAATCGCCGTGGGCCTCTCCGATCGTTATCGTACTGAAGAAGAATGGCGTGGATATCCGGATGCGCATTGACTATCGAGTCGTGAACGGGTTCATTCAGTTGTCCAACTACCTGTTGCCGCTCATTGAAGACCTATTGATTGGTTTCGAGAGTGCGATGTGGTTTACGAGCCTTGACATGGCTAGCGGTTTCTGGGCAATCGAGATGACTGAACGAGCAAAGTTAATTTCGGCTTTCGTGTGTCCATTCGGTCACTTCCAATGGCTGAGGATGCCATTCGGTCTGAAGAACGCGCCCTTGCTCTACCAACAGGTCATCAACAATTGTTTGTGGGGTTTCGTTCGGCTACCGCCAGAGGAAGAAGCGCTAGTGGATCAGGACGTACTGGATCATTTCAAGTTAGACCCGTGGAAGAACAGTCCCGACTTGAGCCATACTGAAGAGGATGGTGACGAGTCGGAGCAGACTGGGCGAGGACTGCCGATCCTGACAGACCAAATGACGGTGTTCAAGCGGAATATCCCCGCACCCGCTCGGATGAGTCCTGTCTTGGGGCGCAGCTCGTATATCGATGACATTGCGCACGGGGCACCCACGTGGGATCAGCTATGTGAGGACCTGAATGCGCTACTGTTTCGATTACGCTACTGGAGTATCTCAGTCAGTCTACCGAAGAGTGAATTCGGTAAGAAGACAATCCCGTATCCGTCGCACGAGATAAGTGCTGAAGGCATACGAGCTACTCCGAAGATCGCGAAGGGTGTACAAGATCTGCCATTCCCGTCGACGCTGAAAGGCATCCAGTAGTTCCTAGGCAGTCTCAACTACTACCACAAGTTCATTGAGGACTTCCCGGTGGTGGCTGCCGTGTTGTATGAACTGGATGACAATCGAGTACGGTCCGGAAGAAACCTGTCTCAAGCTAAGGAAGCTTTCGAAATTCTGAAGCAGAAGATTGTTTCGACGCCTCTGCTGCGCCATCCAGACCGGTCCAAGCCTTTCATTATCATCCCTCACGCCAACAAGTGGGCTGCTTGTGCAGTAGTACGACGGCGTCATTCAGCCGGTCCGTTTCACGGGGCGCGTACTGAGTGAGTCTGAAGTCCGGTATCATGTGGCTGAGAAGGAGGTGATTGCGGTTATGCGAGTACTGGATGTGTTCAAGAACCTTATCGAGGGATGCCCAGTGATCGTGTATACTCGATACTCCGTGTTGAAGTGGGTAATCCAGTCGAAGTCAGCCGATGGGCGATGTGTACCATGGGGCGTGACTCTTTCGCAGTGGAATTTGGAAGTTCGCAGGATCCAGCGAGACGAAGATGGTCTGGCGGCCATACTGGGTGCTGGCATCACGCCGCGAGAGCACCTGGATGAGATTGCCGAGTCGCTGATTCCAGCCAAGGGGCGTATCAAACCGCCACCTGTGATCAGCGTTGAGATGTTGGAAGACTCGTTTGAAGGAATCGTGCTCAGTTTCGATGGCGCTGCGAAAACATCTAGCCGTCAAGGCAGCTGTGGTTGCGTTTTGTGGGAACTCCCCGGATGGACGGTACTGGATGCTCAAGGTTTCGCACTGAGTGATGTCACAGTGAATGACGCTGAGTATCAAGGTTTACGGAATGGTCTGAAAATGGCGTTGGAGCGAGAAATCCGGGACCTCGTCGTCGTGGGTGATTCACGTATTGTTATCCAGCAAGTGCAGGGACTCATCAATTGTAACCAGCCCAATCTGCAGCGAAGACTCGCTGAATGCAAGTCTTTGGAGGCGAAGTTCAATTCAGTGAAGTTGGTACACGTGAAGCGTGACTACAACCAGGCGGCTGACTATCTTACTACTAAGACGTGGCGCTAGGTGAGTCATGGAGTGTGCAAGATGATGAAGAATGCTTGCACCTGCAGGCTGTGTCGAAGATCCAGGAGAAATTGATGAAGTCGCCAGTGGTAGTACTGGATGAGATTGCATCTGGAACCGACGCCGTATCTAAGAACATCCCCGTGAAGGTCGCACTAGATGCCGAGTCGCTGGGAGCCGATCCAGTACCACCGGATCCAGAGCTGACACCAGAATCAGCACCGTTACCAAATGCAGCTAGAGTGTTCGCAGTGCTGACTCGTAGTGCACTGGATAATGATCCAGAACATGCACCCATGGGACCACTGGAATATCAAGCCGAGCGGTGGCGGCGGATCAAGGCTCACCAGGAACAGGACGAGAACCTGATGGAGATCAAAGCGTTTCTGGATGGAGACGTGGATCGATTCTCACCACGCCGACTGAAGAAGATAGCCAAGATAGCGGACTTGTTCACACTGGATGCCAGGGGCATGCTGTATCGCTTCGCTCGGTCGACTGATGATCGGCCCAGAGATGCACTAGATGAACTCCGGCTAGTGGTGCCGCAGTCACTCCGCCCGGACCTACTGCATTACGCCCACGAGGATTTTCAAGGTGGCCACCAGGGCATCAGGAGGACTTACGAGAAACTCCGTTCTGAGTTCTACTGGCCTGGCATGTTCGCCGACGTGGAGTGTCATGTGAAGGAATGCGAAGACTGTGCAAGCGGCAAAGGTGCGCCACCGAATCACGGACCCTCGCCCGGTAACATCGAGCCCAGCAGACCGTTCGAGGTGGTGTCCATCGATTTTGTGACGCACATGCCGAAGTCGGAGAGAGGCAACACGTTCCTGTTGTTGTTCCAGGATCCGTTCTCTGGATACGTGATGTGGAAGCCGATGTCGTCGACGACCGCACAGGATGTTGCTGAAGCGTTCGAGAAGTGTGTATTTAGAAGGTTTGGTGCCCCTACGTTAGTCCGGCATGACCAGGACCCGCGTTTCATGAGCGAGGTTTACACCAGATTCCGAGACTTACTGGGTAGTCGACAGCGCGCCACACTGGCCTACCGTCCACAAGCGAATGGCCAGCAGGAGCGCTCAGTGCAGACAGTTGTTCGAAGCATCCGTGCATACGTCGCCGAACCGGATCAGTCCGACTGGGATGACCACGCTGAACGATTGATGTTCGCACTGAATGCCTCGTTCGACGCTACTCGATTGGAGACACCATTCTAACTAGTACATGGCTGGGATGGTCAAGGCACAGTATCAGCGATGCTAGGACCGAAGCCGTCCAGTGTGCCAGAGCGCTCTGCCTACGAGTGGCGTCGCAAGTTTCAGCGAGACTACAGCTATGCCCAGGCGTGTGCGGAAGCACCCCAGAAGAAGGCGAAGCGTACTCGATCAGCAGCGCAGACACGCAAGTGGAAGGAGCTGTCGGACAGACTGAAGTCAGGTTTCGAGAAGGGCGATTCGGTGTGGCTCTATATACCAAAGGTGCAGACTGGATTGAGTCGAAAGCTTGCGCACTTGTGGCATGGGCCATTCAGAATTGAAGAGATACATGACGATTTTCGAGTGAAGCTGAAAACTGACAGCACTGGATATCGCGTTAACCCGTGGGTCCATGTGAGTCGACTGAAGCCGCGAGCCGTGTTTCCACGACGACCTGTTGAAGAAATCACACTGGATGAAGATGACGATTTCGATTCCGTACTGTTACCCGAGGACAGTTGTGAAGCAGACACACTGAATGGAGAGTACGAGGTGGAAAAGATACTGGATCTGCGTGGGGTAAAGCGTACGCACACAGCTAGACGCGTCCGTGAGTACCTGATTAAGTGGAAGGGTTATGCAGACCCAGAGTGGATTCCCACACGCAACTCAGCTGTGGCGCGCTTCTGTATGAGTTCAGTCAGGGCGCGAAGGCGAGAGCTCGTTTCCAAGCCATGCAGGCTGGGGACGACCACCCTCGCGCCTAACCATACTGGATGAACCATACTGGATGGGCCCGACCGAATCAGACCGATGATGTGTGAAACGATGGAAACTGTTGTGAAACCGGATGAACTCACCTGAACCGGAGTGATTCCTGACTGAATGGACCAGTGCTTGAGCGATGAACCCTGCCAAATGGACAGCGTGTGAAGTTAGTGGATGGAAACATGGATGAGTGTGGAGAATTGTGAAGGAACGACTGAACGACGTGAAGAGTGGTTGATCATGGAAGTTAAAACGACTGTGCTACGTGCATATGCAGACTGGACTACTCGCTAGACCAGTGACCCGTTGGATTACTTGAACGTGTGAGTGCAGACTGGATTGTTTGGGCGTTCAGCCTCAGGAAGCAACATGGCGCGGACGTCTGCTGGCAGGTGAGCGATGCGCTCCTCGTCAGTATCACAGGTGGTCCATTGAGCTCGAGCTGGCTCAAGCTTGTCGACGATTTCCAGCTGTTGCAGCATGGTGTGGGGCTTACCTTCCGCATTCAGTGTGGACTCGTCCATCAGAACCCAAGCACAGGTTTTCGCAGGATATGTCCAGACACCTGGCTCGTACAGGATGGTAGGGGGCGCGCCATGCTCGGAGACCAGCTTCTCGGCTTTTCCAGCCATCGTCTTGGCCGCAGAGTCGCAGAGCTTCTTGCGTTGTCGCTGCTCTTCCTCGGCGTAGTCGCCACCCGACTCTATGTCGAAGGTGATCCAGTGACCCGCCATCCAGATGGCCTTGGCGAGCTTGCACATGAACCGAACGTAATCATCCAGTCCTGCTTGAGCCTGCACTGTGAGGTCAGACCGACGATGCAGCAAGAGGTTCCTGATACGACGCTTGAACATCTTGATCCAGGGCACCTTAGACATCAGCACCGCGTGTTGATCTGCATCCCAACGCCCCTTTAGCGTTGCCATGCCTTGGTTGCGGTTCGGAGCGTAATCTGGGAATCCAGGCGATTGGTCGACGGCGTGGACAGTGGCAGCGGCGAACGTCATGAGCACACCATAGTGTCGCCAGGATGTGATTCCGGGGTTAGGAGACTCGATGATGATCAATTCAGTCTGAGTCGGCGACTCGTACGTGCTTGCGAGCCAGGGGCGACTGACGACGTAGGCTGTCTGGACGAGACTTCTTGTGGCCTGATGGCGAAGGAACATCCGACGCAGGTGGAGCGGAATCACGCTTACGCTTGTGCGGTGAACGGAAGTCCAGCTTGCGACCGACACCCCCACTCTCGGGTTCCCAGTCTTCGGCTTTGGTCTTGTCATCCTTGTCGCTGCCAAAGTCATCCAGTATGGAGTGGTGGTCGTCCTCGGTCTCATCTCGAAGGTCCGACCAGTATGCAGGCTGAGTGCCCTCCTCCTCCATGTCCCCGAGAACGTTTTCTGCACGAAGGAAGTGAAATTCCGGAACCCACCGAGCCCACGGAGTGTCATCCAGCCGGTTCCAGTACATCATTCGAGCCAACATGTGAGCGAGTGGCCGTGGATGGAACAAGTGATGCAGGACATCTCCACTCAGTAGCAACCTGACCGCTGCCTTGTAGTCAATCTTCATACACATGAGCAGGTGTACGTCAGTACGCAGCTTGAGCCAAACGACGGGAAGCTTCTTCAGTAAATCCCGCGCAGCATCCTCGGAGAGTATGAGAGGCTCGTCCGCTGGACGTGCTTCCTTGGTGCTCTCTTCCCAGTTCTCAGGACGCCACTGTACTTGTGCGGGGCCTTGCGTGGAGATTTTCTTGGAGTTCTGCGTGAAGAATGACTGGATGGCGTTGACTTGCCCGCTGGAGTCCCACTGGATGAACCATCGTGAGTGAGATCAATTGTCGGCTCTGGATCGCCCGAAGTCGACCCGGTGTCGTCCTTACCGCCAGTACCCTCATCCGGTTCCACCTCGGTCACGTATGGTCCAGGGTCAGCAAACACGTCGTCGCTGGTGGTGACTTGAATGAGTGTCTGTCATCTGTCATCTAGAGCGGTTCCCTCTTTAAAGTGACCCAGAAGCTCACGGAGATGTCTCCAGTTACCGACGACCTCGGTCTTCCCTTGATTCAGGAAGTTCATCAACCGAGCTTCACTGAATGACCCAGACCGAACCTGTTCCCGAAGACGACGTTGCGCAGAGGCGGACTCATTCAGTCGAACTTTGGTGGCCCGAAGCTCCTCCTTCAGAGACGCCAATTCAGACTCGTGTTCGCGCATGAGCTGCTTGAGGTCATTCTGGTGACGTTCCATCTTGATGCCGGTTTTCTTGCAGTATGCCTCCGCCTGACGCTCGTAGAACTTATCCAGTCGGACGTAGTCACGTTTCAACTGCTGGTTCTCAAGTTAAAGTGCCAGCGTGTTCCGAACGGCGGTTGACCCCAACGAGTCGACCTGATCACGCATGTTACGGTAATGCACGAGCAGACGCCGCAAGAACGTCGTCATGCTGAATGTGCGCTGTGCGAGCCCCCGTGGTTCATAATGGACCAAAAGCGAAGCAGCCTCACGCTTGAACGGCATTGAGTCCAGCATGACCTCTAACTCAGCTGCACTAGCCGGAGGATTGGCACGCAAATGCAAGAAGAAATCAGAGACGTCTTCGTTCCCTCCCACGAGCTGTTCCAAGTCATGAAGATCCGTGGCTGACAGACCTTCCACCTCCATGAGCGCGTCGATTCCGGAGTAGCCGTCGCAGGTGTACTTGCCGCCATGCACGTGTTCAGACTATGCAGGAACCCCCACGAAGAATGTGTGACCACCGAGAGAGTGCTCTGGTGGCACCTCCCAGCGGGCTGGCTCGATGGTGTCCAGCCCTGCGCCACGATCCGAAGCCGGGAAGTCAGGAATCTCCAACAGGTCGCGCGCGCGTACTTTCCCGAGTCCTTGATCAGGGATACCCTTCTCTTCGACCGGAGGCTCGGACTCCTTGTGTTCACCGCCCTCGTCGACGGTTGTGCTGCCGCTGGCCTTGTCGTCAGCCGGAACGCTGGCGTCCGCACCGGACCCGCTGCCGAAAGATGCGTCTGCACCAGACATTGACGGAGAAGGCGTAGGCACAGAGGCTGTGCTGCCTGAAGTTCCGGTCCCGCCGTCGCCACTTGGTGTTGCGCTGCTCATGACTGTGCGCCTGAAGAGATTTCCGATTGTGAACGCCGAGAGACTGCCGTTGGCTGTGATGTGGAGTGACCAGATGATTTGGAGAAAAAGCAGAGAAAACGTGATCTGGGACCCGATGATCGAAGATGGATCCCACCCAGTGACGCCGTGCTGAATTGCCTGACTTGGTTGAGTGATCCGATCAGGATCTGTCATTTCAGTGATCGACATTAATGCCGACTCCGAGCTAGACCTCGAGTCTTCATCTCTTGACGCCATGGCTTTTCCGTCATCGCCTCGCTTTCGCCACTTTGACGGATCCCCACGCGAGTTTCGACCGTTATCATCGTCATCTCTACTCCGCTTTCTTTCCCCATCACGTTTACGGTCTCCATCTCGCTGGTAATCTCCTCCTCGTTTCCGATTAGGATCTCGGTCATCATCATGAAAATCTCGACGCGATCGGCATGGTAATGGATGTCTCCACCCGTGCTCCTGCTTCTCACGATAGATACGGCAGTCACGGATAAAATGTCCACGCAAATGACAGTGGCGACATTTCCCATCATCTTTGTCGTTGGTGGAACTCTGGTTCCGATCTCCATATTGTTTCTTGCCTTTTAACACCAATGCCGATTCACCATGGTGCTTACTGTCTGAGTCGCGACCTTGTAATTGTTCTTGTCTCTCGACTTCCAAATACGAACTCTCCAGCAGCTCCACAAGCTTACCAAACTCAAGCTCTGTGCTCTCTGCTAAAGAATGTACCAAATACGGACGCAGAATATTCTCAAACTTGTCATTTAGTACCATCACTAAGATGTAGGCTTCAGGGAGTCTTGTAACGGCAAACCCATATTCTCGAGCTTCGTGAAACCTTGCTTCAACTCCTCGATGAACACTAGCAAGTTCTTCCCTTTTTCATACTTCATTTCCATGACTGCACGGAGCTGATGCACAAGTGAGATCTTTGTGGCACCTACGAACATCTTCCTAAGCTTCTCAAGCACTCCAAACGGTGTGGGCTCCTCCTCCACTGTCTCAGAGAGATCCAGCGATAGCGTCTTGTCAATCTTCCAGCGGGCCTCTTTCCTACGCGCCATGTGTGTCTTGTACTTGACTGGCTCATCTTCTTTTGATGGTACGTCTTCCGGCTTCACGCAGAAGTCCTCCCACAGGCCCTTCGCATCCATCTTGAGCTTCAGCCGGCTATACCAGCCGTTGAAGTCGCTGTTCTGGTCTTCCAGTAAGGGTACTGCATAGCCCCTCTGTCTGGATCTTTTCTCCTCCATCGTGCTTGCGGGGGAGTCTTGATACGCAGCAGGAACCTCCTTCGAGTCTTTGGGCTCAGAACCACTTGCGAGTTAGGGGGCAAAAGACGATATATTTACTGGATATAGCTATCTCAAGTTCTTCGTACCCCTAGTTACACTTACAGTAACCCTACGTTTCTGTGCCGAAGAGCAGCAGCATCTTTACTGGCGTGTGACCATCACGCTTTCGCATCACCCCTTCAATTATTATCATGATATGAGGCTAAGTTTTAGCCGCTAAAATGACTGGATCCGAAATTTAGGGGAGACTTGTTTTTCGCAGACCAACTGCTTCAAATCCGCCAAGCAGCCTGACAAGTCGAGGGCAGCCTTACGGATAATGATGAAATTTTGTCACCAAGCACGCGGGGTAAGTTGAAGGAAACGTTGGATTGGCACACTCACTTCGCCGGTCTGGAGTGTCGACTCCTGGTGCAAATTGAGCACAGGATGCAGCCCAAGCTACACCCCAGCGGCTTGGCCCCAGCCCAAGAATCTGACGAACGAACTAATAACGCCGCGTCGCTGCCACCGGAAATCCCGTGATAGCGGCACAATCATCGAATGCGTAACGAAAGAAAGCCGTTTGTATTGCGTCACGTGACGCGTTTGGTGATTGCACCACAACCTTTTCATTCATCAGTATGTTTGTATGTATGCTGGCGATAAGCCTTCACAGACATACATGCACTAACGTTACGTCGATCGTAGCCAATTCAACCGGAAAACTCACCTCGAAGAGGTTTCATTCTTCAATTCTCTTGCGCGAGACGACAAGTCGTCCGACTTTCCCACTCATACCCAAGGAACAAAGCCATCAATGAAGTTTATCCACATTGCGATCGTCCTATTTGCTCTCTGTATGGTCGAAGTGGACGCAGCTCCAAACGTCAAGATGTCAGAAGGTGTTTCGCCTCGTAGCAAACACGGCGAGGTCGGCTGCAGGGACCAATTCCTTCGTAGCTGCGACAAGTAGCCTACTCGGACCATTACAAGTTGTAATACAACTGCAGCTAATACATGGACTACATGTCATGGAGTCGACTAGTAACCCAGTAACCATAACTACGGATGATCCAAGTTTGAAAAAAAAAATCTTGATCTGGAAGTGGTTGTTCGGACGACAACAAGACTTGCGAGGCACTAATTACTCGTATCCAACATAACATATTATGTTTTAAACATAATATGCTATCAAGAAGGGCAATTTCATTGCCCTTTTAACTGTAAACGTAAGGATACCGTAGGATGTGGTTATCTCGCACATGTGAATTTGGTCCGTGAACAGGTTGCTTGGTCGCTTCTTGGCATCATTCTACAACTTCCTAAGTCCAATGAACAAGTACTCCTATAGCCCACTTCAGTCTTCTGCTGCAGACATTGTCGCCTTCCCCGACATGTCAAGGCAATTGAGCTCGCTAGTTGTGCTGAGTCCAGGAATGCAAGCGACAAAGAGTAGGCTAGCATCCGAAACCACAACGAGATTGTGATAATTGACTACCGGTATTAATTGCCTACTTATCTGGCCAATAACTCTTTTTGTCGGACATTGTCCGGCAACGGGCGATGTACCAAGGTTGGTGGGATGCGAAAAGCATGGCGCTGGTAAGCGTTCCTCTCAATCTTGAACTTCCAGACTCGAAGTACACTTCCTCAAAAGTCTCTAGAGGAAGACGGTGTACCGTGAATGGATGTGAAAGTGAGCAACAACAGGAGGCAAGTGGCGCTAAGAAATCTTCCGAGTCCAAGTTGCACCAAGCATGCTCAGCATGCTCCTTCAACATGTTTTGAACATAGTGGAGGCACACCATGCTCTCACGAGAAGAGTCGCGCCAGAGTTGGTATGATAGCACTTGCGCGATGGAGGGGCCTGTGCAAACAGCATGGTAAAAGAAATTAGCCAACAACGGTGGCTGAATTTTTTTTGATTGTGTCGATGATCACTGGACACGCCGTGACCGCACGAAAAAGCTCAATCATCGTGTACCAAGGTCGTTTGAGCTACAAAGACGTCAGCCTTAGAACAATGGCATCATGTGCTTCAACATTGACGAGTTGGCAGCCTTGTGCGTTCCTGGAGGACACAGCATCTCGTCTTGGGCGTCCATCCACTGGGTGCAGCCGTCCACATCCACTTCGATCCGAAGACGACTGTCCACCTCACACTCTTCGTAAGCAGTTACGACAGCGTTGCGCCACTCGGGATATCTCTTTGTGGCGACATACCGACCCACCATCACAGAATCGCCCACCTTAAAGGCACGCCAGTTTCGCACCTTAGTGTGCAACGGCGCGATTCGCGTCGACGTGCGCTCAATCCACTCATCCCACTTGGACGTCCAGCCGCGATAATGCAGCTTAACAAGGGTCGAGCTCATAGCAACCACGCGTGATTCGTACCTGCGAAGTCGATACATTCCAAGCAAAAATGAAAACCGTTAGAATTCATCCGAATAGGGAACAGCTACATGGCATGCGGCGCGCACCAAACATTATCTGTGTCACGGGCATCAATTAGTTGGTCGATCTGAAGTTGATAGCGCCAGGCATCTTCCTCCCTGATGGTCGTATCCATTTGGCCATCTAGTACTTCAGTCGTCGTGGCAAAAATCTGATCGATCGTGGGCGTTACAACGTCTCGCCTAGGCTGTTCATCGCTACTCACTGGGTTGCAAACAGCAACAACACTTGCACTACTGGTATCACTTCCTTCAGAAATGGTCGCTTCGCTTTCCACAACTGTATCTGTTTGGGAATTGCTCTGTGTTGGTGCGACTGTCCCATCATCTTCCTCGCCACGAAGGCCGTGGTCATCGTCACCGTCATCAACCACGCACCATTCGTCACCATCAGCATCACTGTCTGCTAATTGCATGGCGTGCGTTGCTTTACGTACAGACTCCACTTCATTTAGAGGCTCCTCTTGTCGGGGAGGCGAGGGCGGCAAAACCTCCGGTCGTTCAAAGTAATTAAACAGTAAGGAGTGAGTGACCGACAACCCCACCGAGTCCACTTTCGCACCGGCATTAACTGCCGTGTGAGTCCCCTTTTGGCAAAGAAGCTCGTCCTGTGCATCCAGCCAATTCTTCTTTCCGTCGACTTCGACCTCAATCTGAAGCGAGCCGTCTTCAATATCACAAGTTGTCACACGAGCCTCCCTCCATTCCGGGTACCGTTTACCCGGTACCTCAGTGCCAACCAAGATCTCATCGCCCACTTTGAAAGCTCTCCAATTTGACACTTTCGTATGCAATGGAGCTAGTCGCCCCGACGTTTGACGCACCCACTCATCCCACTTCGACGTCCAACCTCGATAGTGCACTTTAACGTAGACAGCATCCAAGTCCACGATACGAGACTCGTACCAACGTTTGTCCGTATCCAAAGCGTCAACCAGCTGACCAATCTGAAGGTCGAAACGCCACGCGTTCTCCTGAATATCACTGTAGAACCTCCCACGCCGCCAATCCATCAGCTCTTCTGTCTGAAATTTGCTCTCAACCAGCAATTGGCGACACTGGTTTCCAAAAGGAAGATGAATCTGCGACGTCACCTTCAATTTGGTGGCTTTAGAATTCTCTATCTCCCCACTTTTCTCTGCATCATAGAGCTCATCTACTAGTGGCGTCCACTTCATCTCGTCATCTGAGTGTTTACACACCTGAATCACCTCACTGACTTTTTCTCTGGTAACATGGGGAAATACCCGACGTAGCTGAGGCTGCATGAGGACCATCTCCTGGACCATTTTCAGCAGATCTTGCATCGAGCAGTTCTTGTCTGCAGCCACCAGCAGCGGCTTCTGAGTCTCATCCAGGAGCTCAATTGGTGTCTCCAGTCCGTCGTGCCACACCAGCAGCTTCATCACAAGCCCCCAGTCCTGTAGCATCTGATTCGAGTCTGATTCCTGTCCTCCATGGAGTTCATGTGACTCCAGGTCTCTGAGACTGGCGCTGTCGAGAATCTGATTCTGCGTCTGTGACCCTTCAAGACCACGCTGCTTCTCGGGAGTTGTAGGGCTGCTGGTCTCTGGCTGCAGATCTTTTGCGGAGGACTCGCGGCTGCTGTCGTCGCTGCCCACGACGAGCCAGTCGTCGCCGTCGCAGGGCGAGGGAGCGGCGGACTTCTTGGCCATAACGACGGGATCCGAGACGCTTCGTGAATGGTCTGAACGACGTTGAACTTGGCACCCATGTGTGACGAACATCAACTTGATGTGGTTACACTACAGTATATGGTGTGTAGAACATGAAAGTCAACTTCAACATGCAGTTACCTTTCGATGTCGCATCGTGAACCACGATTCGTGGCAAGGTACGGCTCTGAGTGTACTGAGGCTAAGACTCAACCGTCAACATGCAGCCGCATCGCAAGCACTTGCTTAAGAAACTCGATTTATGTTCTACTACTCGTAGCTGCATTGTGCGCCGTTAATCGAACTGATTGCTTCAGGTCAGTATACTTGGACATATATTTGCTTCATCCAGCCCCGCATTTGTCTGCAGCCAGCGAAGGTCTGTCGCTCATGTGAGGCATCCAGCACATGGTTATGCTACTCCAAGGCTGGGAATCTGCCATGTGGGGCTTGGCCGCAAGCTGAAGCTCGCCGACGTTACTTGAAATTGCATGTGATCGGCATACGGCGTTTTCGAGCTACACTTCATCTGTCATATTTCTTTCCTTTATTTGTCATTGGAGAATTCCTACTGTTCTAATCATGATCGGCTTTTCAGCCAATCTAAACCTTGCATTTCTTCGATCTAAACCCGAGATAAATGATACATCTGTGTCTTCTATCAGCTTTTGCAGATCTAAATTTGACGGGACAAGGATCAAATGTGCATAAAACTGACGTTGCCTATTCACACTGACGTGCACTCATTCCGGACTTTTAATTGGTCGCTGGCAAATATTAGTGTTCACGCACACCACATTTCGGCGCGACGTGTTTTAGCGGCCAATTGTCATTGTGCTCCAGCCGAAGAAGACTTCCCGAGATGATGCCGCCGCAGGTAACGACGACACCCGCCGTCGACTCGGACCCGAACCGCCTGGTAGCGAGTGAGGAGGAGATGCTGCGTCTAGCGCCACTGCCGCACGAACGCGTCGTCTACTGGGGCTCCGGCAGTCCGCAAGGTGCGTCCCATCCCAATCTCCCTTCCCACCCTGAGATGACGTTGCTAACCTGCAGCATTGGCCTCTGTATGCACAGCTTGGCGCATCCTAATCGCCCTGGAGGAGAAGAAATTACCGTACCGCAGTGTGTGCGTGAGCTTCTCGAGTGGTGTACTCAAGTCGGCCTTCTTCCGTGCACTCAACCCGCGTATGCGCATCCCTGTGCTTGTGGAGCCCGTGGAGCTGCCCCCACCCAGTGAAAACAACAAAAAATCGGACGAGACGCTTGATACCAAGAGTAAAGTGGCTGAGGCTGCCATGGGCATCTCACGACTTATGACGCAGACCACGTCACAGTACCGCACCATCGTCTACGAGTCTGGAGCTATTCTGGAGTATCTAGAGAAGAAGTACCCCGAAGCACCGTGTATGCCTGTCTCGCCGGCTCTGTATGCAGTGGCGCAGTCTCGACTGCATGAAGCTAACGAGATTCTGTCGGTTGTGGGCGACCTGGTCGTGTATCTGCGTCGATTCCCGCAGGAGAAGCGCAATCCGGCCATTGTCAATGCCAAGTGGGCGTCGGTGGAGAACGAGTTGAGTCTGTGGGAGTCGTACCTTGATGGACATCAGTTCCTTGTGGACCCAGAAGTGCCGTATCTGTGCGATTTTACGCTCTTTACCAATGTTGCTTACGCTGTGCGGTGTGGACTGCAGCTTGACGGACTCTACCCGCGACTGGCAATGTTTTACGTGCGACTGTGTGCGCGTGCTTCGATCGAGACGACGTGGCCACCTCACTGGCGAACAACTTTCGGCTCCAAAGTGCTCACCAAGACATGTTGTTACTGTGGCGGCAGAGCCGATCAGCCTTGTGTGTGCAAACAGCGGCCGGTGGCGCCACCGAACATGATCCCACCGCCTCCAGTTCACACCACCCAACAGCCATCGTGATAAACTACCGTAGGACAAACTGCCATCGAATCCAAAGAGTCTTCGTTACCTACGAAACATGACGTGGACATACAAAAGTGTGTGGAGGATCCCCCGTAGCCTACTCATTCTGACCTGCAAAGTACGTGTAGTCGTCATTCTGATTCTTAACATTGTTCATCTTCTGCTTTTTCAGCGACCACTGTGCTTTACTTAAGTACGGCTTGCCAGTATTTGCCTTCCGACTTCAAAGCAGCCCAACCTTGCGCAGGATTAACTGTGCACGGCGCAGTGTCAGCTCTTTTTCCTTTTCCGTGTTCACGACACCGCACTCGGCCATCGTGTCACGTTCGGAAAAGCACCATTCTTTCTCCATGTGCTCGTAAACTTCCCACGTAGCGTCCGAGATGTCGTTCTGTCGGGCAAGCATTCGTCCCTTAATGATCTCGCGATTGCACTCGCACATGATGAAGGCAAAGAGCGCACCTTCCGTGTGAGCAGCAGCGATAAATCTCTGCCTCTGGTTGGGGTCGCGGAAGGTGGCATCGACAACCACACGCTCACCCTTGCGCACATGCTTGACGCATAGTTTCAAAATCTCGTCGTACGTGCGCTGGGTCATTTCAGGAGAATACAAGTCCTCTTCAAAGCTTCCTTCGCCCTTGGCTGTAGATTCTCCACCGTCGTCACCTGCGTCCTCAGTAGCATGTTGTTCGGCAAGTTCCTTCCGAATTGCATCCGAGCGCAGCCAAACCAAAGTATTGTCACTTTCTGCTAACATCTTCGACAAGTTAGATTTACCGCTTGCTGGTAGACCTCCCACAAGGATCAAACCTGGCCGCTCTGCAGGTGGACTCAACAGCTCCAATGCCACCAGCCAGTAGCAATGTGCATGCTGAATTTCCTCGGCACGGCGTGCTGCCGACAAAGTAGGGTCCATCACACGAAACCCACACACTTTAGCGCGCACCACCGCTCGATACGCTGCGTAAAACGCGAACAAATCGGCATTTTCGGGGGAACTCTGAACCGCCTTAAGAAGATATTGCTGCTGAAGAAAGCGAGCGAGGTCGGGACGGCCCTTACGCCAGATATCCATCGATAGGAATGCTACATCTGAGAGCGGATCTCCGAACCGAAACTGCTCGTTAAATTCGATGCAGTCCAAAATCACATACTTCATGTCCTTGCTAGACGAACCAGGCAGTCTGTAAACATGTTCGAGTCGCAGATCTCCATGAGAATCACAAATGTATCCGTTCTCCACTCGTGACTCAAAAGTATGCTTAAGCTTCTTCAACCACGCGTACGAGAGCTCCTTCACGCGACGATACACAGGTTCACTGACTGTCATTCCCGTGTGAGAAGCTGTTTGGTAGAAGTTCTCGTCGATGTTGTGGCGAATCACTGATTCCCTGCCAAAATGATCAATCTTCGGTCCACGACGTGCATCAGCATGGAACTCCACCAGTTTCTCCGCCACTTGGTCCAGAATGCTCTCCGTCAATTCCCCATGGTCCATTTGATGCAGCAACGTACAGTCATCCGGGAGTCGAACCATGTGCACCGCCCACTCAACGATCTCTCCAAACTGATCACTCAGCCACCAGTCCAAATTGCTGCTCTTCTCCGGCGTCCAAAAGTCGTCACAACGCACACAGATCTCCCTCGTCTCTCTCTTCATGGAGACAGGCACCACACCCATGTACACGTCCGGCGCCAGTCTTTTGTTCAGCTGAACCTCTGCAAAACATGCCTGGAAGCGTTTGTACAGCGTCAAGAAATCTGCAAAGCCAAAATCCACCTGCTTCTTCACTTTGTAGACACGTTCCGGCAGCATAAAGACCATGGACATGTGCGTGTGCACCACACGCAGTTGGTCAACGTCTTCACGACCGTTAGGGAACGCCACTCGCTCAGTATCAGCGCTTGGAAACACATACGTCTTTTTATCCTTTAGTGCTCGCTCCAGTTCCTTCTGTGGGACCTCCAGAGGCAGGGCCTGCTTATGCTTCGGGCGTCGTGGCTCCATCTTACGGTCTTCCAAGACAAAACGGCAATGGTCACTTCACTTCAACTTAATATGTGCGACACACCATTTGTACACCACATAGCCCCCTCTTCAATCTAACAACTTGTCTTCAGGAGTAATCAGAGAGACTCAAACATGGCCGAGATGCTGGCTCTGGAGGCTGCGCCAGGCTTCGAGAGCGCGTTAGCGGTGATACCTCCCCCACCTCCACCCCCTCTAGATGAAGAAGAAGCTGTGTCCCAGCCAGCGCCGCCCCCCGAAGAGCCGGAAGCCGACGTTGTGCTGCCCAAGGCGCCGGACACCAAGACATTGGCCGATTTAGCTCATGAAGTGTCCAACTGGACGCTACACTCGGACCACGACCTGCACGCGTTCCTTAAGAAGTACTCGGCTGACCTGTTTGCACGCACGAAGGACCTGGAGGACAGTGTGCGTGACATTGCGGCGGAGGCGGACTCAGCGCATGTACGGCTTAAGAACACGTTCAACCAGTTCCTTATGCTCTCCAACAACCAGTTCATCGAGAACCGTGTATACGACGAGGAGCAAGAGGATTTCTTTGGTGTGGAGAGTGGTCAGAACAGTCAGGAGAAGCAGGAGACGGACAAGGAGGAGCAGACTGCAGCTGAGATTGCTGCCAATACTCCTGCTGAGAGCAAAGAAGGAGGCACCAAGGCTGCTGCTGAGTCAATTGTCAACAAGTACAGGTCGGCTCTGGATATGGGCATGGAGGCCATGAAGCTCTTTGTGATGATGGACGATGAAGACGATGGTACGAGTCACACTTCGTCGCAATTTGATACGGTTTTGGATATCTACAATGAACGTCCGTTGCCGTTTATCATTGGCACCAGGGAGTTCTTGGAGGACGAGACGCTGGGACTTGGTGCTGCACCTGAGGACTATTCCGACAGTGACAGCGACTCGAGCTACGGATCGTCGTACAGTAGCTCGGACTCGGATTCCGACTCGGTGTCCTCTGAAGAGGGGTCGCCCAGGTCGAGGGGAAAAAGACGCTCATCGCGCTCGAGATCACGCTATCGCTCGAGCTCCGAGGAGTCCGATGAGTCGTCGGTTGCGGCCCCACCGCCACGACGACGTGCGGATTCGGATGAGAGCGACACGAGCGGATTGTTTGGTCGCCCGCCACCGGTCGAACCTCACAGACGACGTGCGGACTCGGACGAAAGTTCTACTAGTGAGCTGTTTGGCCGTCCGTCCGTACCTGAATCAGCTCCACAGCTTCCGCCACCGGCAATTGCAGAGGTACCTGCGATGGTTGTCGCCAGTGACAGCGACAGTGATGACAATGGGGGAATTTTCGGAACCTCGCAACCCACTAAAGTTGCTGCATCGGTTGCTGCCCCTCCAGCGCCAACACGACAATCGCGCGTGCTCAGCGACTTGAGTGACTCAAGTGACTCCGACCGAGGTGGATTGTTTGGAGCACCACCCGTTCGAGCTGCACCGACGCCGACACCAGCTACTGTCTCAGCACCAACACGACAATCGCGCGTGCTCAGCGACTCGAGTGACTCCGACGGAGGCGGTCTGTTTGGCGCAGCGAGGGGAAATAGACAATCATCGCGTTCGAGATCACGCTATCGCTCGAGCTCGGAGGAGTCCGATGAGTCGTCGATTGCTGCCCCACCGCCACGACGACGTGCGGATTCGGATGAGAGCGACACGAGCGGATTGTTTGGTCGCCCGCCACCGGTCGAATCGCACAGACGACGTGCGGACTCGGACGAAAGTTCTACTAGTCGGCTGTTTGGTCGTCTGTCCGTACCTAAATCAGCTCCACAACTTCCGCCACCAGCAATTGTAAAGGTACCTGTCGCCAGTGACAGCGACAGTGATGACAATGGGGGGATTTTCGGAACCTCGCAACCCACTAAAGTTGCTGCATCGGTTGCTGCCCCTCCAGCGCCAACACGACAATCGCGCGTGCTCAGCGACTTGAGTGACTCAAGTGACTCCGACCGAGGTGGATTGTTTGGAGCACCACCCGTTCGAGCTGCACCGACGCCGACACCAGCTACTGTCTCAGCGCCAACAAGACAATCGCGCGTGCTCAGCGACGTGAGTGGCTCAAGTGACTCCGACCGAGGTGGATTGTTTGGAGCACCACCCGTTCGAGCTGCACCGACACCAGCTACTGATTCAGCGCCAACACGACAATCGCGCGTGCTCAGCGACTCGAGTGACTCGAGTAACTCCGTCGGAGGCGGTCTGTTTGGAGCGCCACCCGTGCGATCTGCACCGACGCCGACATCAGCTTCTGTCTCAGCGCCAACACGACAATCGCGCGTGCTCAGTGACTCGAGTGACTCCGACGGAGGCGGTCTGTTTGGAGCGCCACCCGTGCGATCTGCACCGACGCCGATATCAGCTTCTGTCTCAGCGCCAACACGACAATCGCGCATGCTCAGTGACTCGAGTGACTCGAGTGACTCCGACGGAGGCGGTCTGTTTGGAGCGCCACCCGTGCGATCTGCACCGACGCCGACAGCGCCACCCGTAGCGAACACTCCCGCCCCGTCCCCAGCTCAAGCTGCTGCGACGTCAGGTTCGCTGTTCGAACCTCAAGCAGGCACGTCAGCTCCCGTTGTTCACCCGCCAATTCCCAGTGCTGCAGCACGCATTCCAGCTGCAGAGTCCGACTCTGGTTCAGATTCGGATTCTGATTGGGATGGCGATGGCGGGCTGTTTGAACCTCCGAAGAAGAAATAATCATTTCGAGCTTGAAGCAACGCGGGAGAAATCAAGCTACTTACGTACCACCGAAGTCCTGCTGTGGTTCTACATGCCGAGAATTAGCAATTCAAAAACAAGATTTTACAATGCTTCGAGAATCTCATGGTGTGATCGGATTGCCTTAAAAGTGTTGTACTTGGAGCAGAGTAGCGAGTCGGAGTCTGCACAGATGGCGAAGGCGTTTCTGCGCCGAGCACCGCCGAGAAGCACCACAACCACGATCTTCTAGGCCTCACACCGCGGTTAACCAGCTGCATCAGCTCTTTGTCCGCAGCTTTGCGGCTTTTTCACTTGACAGTTTGGCTGCAGTGCCTGCATATTTCGAAGTAGATGCTACCAGTAGTGAAGAAATAGCTCCGAAGTTATTTTTTTAAATTTTTTTTTATCAATCGAAAGACGGGACGCTGGTGTCTTCCTCCAACTTCGTACGCTTTTTCTCGCTTAGCGCCAAATAAACCGTCTCCATCCAAAAGAAAGAGGTGCCGCACCTATTTCTTTTTCCACATTAGAGCAACCCCACCGGTTGTGCTATTCGGCTGCTGTAAGGCAGATTTGGCGAAAAGTTGGCATCTGGTCGAGCCACTGGTGTCCCCAAATCCTGTGCAAATATAGCATCGGCGATTCCAAGCTATTTTTTACTCCAAATCTGGCGAAGAAAGTAGCGACGATAGCGTAAGTAACGGACGTGCACC
Organism: Phytophthora tubulina; assembly: GCA_014706135.1. Lineage (NCBI taxonomy): Eukaryota > Oomycota > Peronosporomycetes > Peronosporales > Peronosporaceae > Phytophthora > Phytophthora tubulina. The sequence goes on from JACBOY010000200.1 coordinate 917,450, forward strand.
TCCTTGACGGAGGTGCTTTCATTATTCGAGACCATCCAGATGAGTCAAACTCGAGGACCAAACTACAAAATCGAAGAAGACAAAGCACTGTGTCGGGGTTGGCCATCAACGAGTGGTGATGGTGGCACGGGTACAAACCAGTCAGGTAACGACTTCTACGGCCGTGTGAAAGTGTCCTTCGACGAGGAACTTCACCAAATGGACAACTGGGTTTATGAGCGATCCATTAAGTCACTAGGATCTCGTTTCTCGGCAATTTCCCATGATGTCTCTAAGTTCGTTGCCTGTCACGCCAAGGTGGTTGCTCTGGAGCTGAGTGGGTGTACCCCGTCCGATTTGGAGCATCAAGCCGTGGAGTTGTATGAATCCGAGAAGAAAAACGGCAAGTTTAATTTTTTGCAGTGCCGGAAAATACTCAAAGGACTCTCCAAAATGGGGTGCCTGGTGCGTGCGTAGAGTTGCCAGCCGCACACCACAAAAGCAGGCTAGAATGCAGCACGTTGGTGCACGTGCTGACGCTAGCGGAAGTTCCGAAGGTGTCGCTTCTGACCAACCTGAAGCTGCAACTTCGTCGGTGACATTGTCCAAGCGGCCTGCAGGACAAAAACGTCTCAAACGAGAGGAGACCAACTTGGCCCTGTACGTCAGGCAAGTTAAAGCGGCTGAGCGGATGACTAGCAACGGTGAAGCTCGGAATCGCGTCGCTGGCGTACAGGTGGACCTAAATATTTTCAAATTAGCCCCAAACTCAGAAGACACAGAGGCTGTGGAGTATGTGAAGCTTCAACGTAAGCTCATCCTGGCCCGTGTGCGAAAGGAAGCCGCTGAGTTAGAAGCAAGTAGCGAGGTGACAACCAGTGTTGACAGCGTTGTCAATGCAGACTACACGGACTCCAGTGTTGGCAGCTGCAGCACGGTTTCTTCGGTCGGAGACACCGACTCGAACGTTGACGACAATAACACCAACAACACCGGCAATCTTGACTGTACTCCCCTCTCAAGTGATAGTAGTGCCAGAGCTGAGAGAGACCACATTCTGGAGCACATGACTGCTATGACGACCAAAACTGACGCGCACACAAGCTTAGTTAATGATGCGGCCATTCTGCTATCGCTTTGATCACCTGCGCTTTTTATTTGGGGCACGGCCTGGACGTGAACCTCCTGGTGACGATTCTACCTCCAAGCCCATCGGATGGACGCCTATCATGGCTGCAAACATAGCGTCATCTTCATCTCCCTCCGCTAGAAAGTCTTCTACCCAGTGCTCAGCCTCGGCAGCGTCCATGGTTCAACAACTGCGCAAAAGCTTCACTACGGCGGAATTATAGTGCAAACCGGTGCGGAAACATCAGTGCTCCATCGCCAAATATATATAAAACATATGCTTTGGTATCCAAATATAGAATACAGATAGCTCAACCGGTGGGGTTGCTCTTACTACCTCCGTTCGGAAATTAATGGCGTTTTGGCGGTCTTCCTCAGATTTGCAATATGCATACCCCCTTCAAACCGATACCTGCTAAAAGCGATATAAACATGGATTCATCTGGAACTCCAACGACATCGACAATGGAACTCTCGGCAATAGTCGCCAGCTCACGAATTCCTCTGAAATTGTACGTTGGGTAGCTAATTGCATCGTCATCAGCAATTGATTCAATTACCGAGTCGTCCGACAGTAGGATTTCGAAAGGATGAGGGACTGATGTGATCTGATGCTTGGCACGTCGGAGAGCGGCACCACGCAGACAATAAACTTTGTCGAGTTCCATAACCGATGAAACTGATTCTGCCTTCATGTTAAACGCACAAGCTCGGATGTGGGTGCATTCCGAGTCCACCAACTCCACATTCAGCACCTTACCGCTCCCTTTGGCGTTGCTCCAACTGCGGACAGGAGATAAATCCACTACTCGTGCTACAATTGACCAATCCGTCCCAAGGACAGGAAAAAGATCCTTAATTGATACCGGGAGTGTCATGTTCTTCAAACTTTCTTAAATGGGCCACCTTCCCCTTGCTGGTAATTTGGAGAATGACCCCCTTCTTCCAATGATCGGTCATTGACGATGTTGAATGACCGCATTATACCGTGGTGCCAACTCGAATGTGTGCGACAGAACATCTTCAAGTGCAACATATGTTGCGTTTTTTTTTTACTCTTTGTTAACGGCGATGACGGTGAGTGCCATCGAAACATCTTCAAGTGCGAAACTATTTCGCAGCTTTTTAACGGTGTCGAGGTCAAGATTTTTTTTCACTGGTCAACATGGTCGATAACAAGCAACGCAAAGATCAGGCGCGACGGGCACGTCGCCGGCAATATTTGCGGCGGAATAGTGGCAACGTGCTTGCTACCGAAGAGAAATATGGTCAACCTCTAGAAAGATCCCCTTCGGCTGCAGCCTCATCATCCACGTCTGTGACTGGGAAACGGAAGAGTGGAGATCGAACACCTCGCACTGAAGCCCAAAAGCGAAAGCGCTTATCCCAAGCTATTTCTGAGAAAGATCAAAAAGGGTTGATCCTAACTGGAATTACTGAGCATGTACTGCGCGCTACCAAGGTAACACCGGAAGAACTAGATGCGCTGCGGAGTGGTCAAGGTTTTTGCAGGGATCCTCGCTTGGGATTGGCTTACTTTCACTGCTGCTCGCAGCACCCAGATGCCTTCATTTTTAGTGATGAAACATTGTCCCCAGATATTACGGGAAAAGAGACAATGTGTGCCGAGCGGCTTACACGGGTTTTGGACGATCCATTAGGTCGGCAAGAAGCAGCGAGATGCCAAAATGCTGCAAAGCAAAACTGTGGAGAAATCAGATATATTCGCCTGCGCGTCATGCTGTGAGTTGATCATGAGCAACATTCAGAGCGTTGTGCAGACAACTGTCGACAAGTTGCCCGAATCATTTCGTGTTACGTCAGAAGAAAGAGATGTACGGTATGGAGGAGTGAGTGACACGACACTTCGTCGCCATTGGTGTGGGGGGCACACAGAGGATTTCCGGCATAGAAATGCCGGAACATCACTGTTCATACTGCTTCCGCCTCCGCCATACTGACGTGTTGCCATGCCGGAAATCGGATATACACCCAACGCAAATACCCCCAGTAGCAGGGGGTATTTCAACGGCAAATTCGTCACCGTTCATTTCACAAAGTGCGCTCAAGAGGTAAGAACAAGAAGCTTGACTGCTTCGTTCTACACAAGCCGACACACTCCACCCACCCCTTGTTGTCGTGTATGTGCAGCATCTCCTGAAGCAGCTAAAGCAGGATGGTGGCCACAAGAGCGAACTCCAAGTCTGGCAGCAACGTCTGCGCCGCAGGCGCCAAGAAGAGCAACAGACAAGGGGTGAAGGCCACTGCTTGTGCCAGATCCACCACCAAAACGCCAAGCAGCTCGGCCTGCAAGAATATACTCGTCGCCAAGCATGCATTGGGCAATTGTATTGGGAATAGTGGCGTTGGTCTCGCGGATATGAGCAGCAGCGACGTGTTATCTTCCGAGAATGGCGCCGACGTTTTGCACGAACGAACAGTGGCTAGTGGTGACAGCGAGGTGAATTTCAGTGGTGTGTCAAGCAGTACCGCTACGAGAAGCCGATCGGCTCTGGACTGCGTTGGAGTAGCGGCTCCTAACAGCAGCAAGCTCACCGTTGGTAGCAGCTTGCCCAACGACGTAGACAGCAGCAGTACGACTACACATGGATTGTGCAAGAATCAATTCCCACCGTACGTTATTTCTATGTTTGATTGTGGGTATTGTATCTGCTGAAAGCTGTTGCTCATATCTAATAAATCCTTTTGTAGTTTGAACACAGGAACGGCGCTTCTGTTGCAGAAACTACTGCTCAGCCGTGATCAAGACCAAATATGCCTCAGTTTCCCAGGGAACACTGGTCTTCTACTTGCATCCATTCCACTATTTGGTATCGCTGGTTCTCAGCTCCCGCAGGTGCGAAGGACAATAATGCGAAGCTGGCACTGGCGACAGTTTATCCTTAGTGGTGCAAATGAAGACGAGGAATTTCGCAAGACGTTGCGAGTGCCGAAGCCTGCATTTTGGCAGCTGTTGAATATTGCTGAGCCCGACCTCGTTCGCAAGCGTACGAACTGGCGTGTCCCGCTGTCGCCTGCAATTCGACTATGTGTATTCCTGTACTACGCTGGTCATGGCTGCTCGCTGCAGCAATTAAGCGACCAGTTTGGCATTGGACGAAGTACAGCATCTGGGATTGTCAAGTCTGTGAGTGAATCCATCACGTCACGCATGGAGAACTAGATCCGCTTTCCCGACACGCACGTTGAATTGCTTAATTTATCAAGGGCATTTGAGCAAACCCACCGGCTTCCTGGCTGTGTTGCAGCAATAGACGGCTGCCATATCCCGATCACACAGCCAGCTATTCCTAAGAGTCACAAGTTCTACACCCGGAAGGGGTTCTACTCGATGAACATGAGCGCCGCCGTCGACAATAGGCGTCGCTTCCTTGATGTGGACATTCGCTGGCCAGGTTCTGTGGGAGATGGCTGTGTATTCAATAACAGTGATTTAGGGAGGCATCATGAAGCTATTCTTTGTTCTGCGAGTGGAGTGGAGGGTGCTGGGGCAATGCAGGTGAGTTGGTATTCTTGTGAGCGTGTACCATTCTACCTGTTAGCAGACAGTGCTTACGCCAACTCGAAGTACGTGGTGACTACGTACGAAATTGCTGAAGCACAGGGAGACATAGTTGTCGCGCGGCTGAATCAAAAGCTCGCTGGAATGCGATATACAGTGGAGTGCGCTTTTGGAATTCTCAAAGGAAGGTGGCGATTGTTGCAGAAACCTATAGATATGGCTCGTACGAATCTGCACGCAGTTCCAACTGTTATAGGTTCACTATGCATTTTGCATAATTTTTTGATCGAATATGGCGACGAAGTGTGGGACAGAGAAGAAGAACGACGACGCAAAGCCTACTATAATGCGAACTACTTGTCAATCAACAGTGTGGGAAATGCGACATTGGAAAACTCCACAAATTCAACTAGAGACGGATTGCTACGGTGGATGCGGTTCTTTGATTCGGTTAGACTTGCTTAGTAAGCGAAGTCGCCCAGCAGGATTAGAAGCTAATCTCTACCAAATAGCGATCGAAGAAGTTCCCTGTTTCTCTCGTTCTCTTCTTTCTGGTGCTGGATGAAGCGCTCACGATCTTCGTTAGCAATGGCGCGCATGCTTGCTGCTGCTCCACCCATTATGGTTTTCATTGCATCGGCGAGGTCGCTTTGTTTGTTTTTCTTCTTAGCAGAGCCGCCAGGAGAGTTGTCCTCGCGAGTCCTCTTTTCGGACCCCAGTGAAATTCCGCCAACAACAGGAGCAATGGATGGGTCGTCTTCAAAGATGTCACACAAAAGGGTGTATGAAGTTTCACTAAGCGCAACCCGTTTCCATTTCTTCAGAACAGCAGAACGTTCCTCTTTACTCATTTCAAACCACGAAGGTCGACCAGTGCTACCCACTAAGGTCCCGTTGTTGTGATCTGAGATAAGTGAAAAAGATTGCTTCAGCGACGCCACTTTGTCCTCGATTGAGCGCGGTGATCGCGGCCGGAACGATGCATCACACACGACCAGACCTCCCTCTGCACCTTCCTTCGCGCATGACTTCTTAAAGTCCTCACGTGATAACGGGGCTGTGTCGGTTTCTTCCGCCTTCCTGTTGAGAAGCCTATCCAGGTACTGGTTGTAGATAGCTTGGTTCATCATTTTTGCCGTAGATCCCACCGGCATGGCTTGTAAGCTTGCTGCTTTCCAGGAAGAAATCAGCACATGAATTTCTTCCTCTCCCCATGCCTTGCCGCGTGTGGCAGGTCTCTTCTTCTCGGCCGCCTTCCCCGCTGCCGCCTTCGCGCTGTCTTCCTCCGCCATTTATGCAACACCGTTTGTGAAGGGTCGTTGTATGGAACCCTTCAAAACTAGATACATAACCCGTCAAAAATGTTTGCTATACCGGAAACTTAGTCTGAACACGTCTCCACCATAGAAACACATAAACGTGAAACCCTTCACCTAGGACCCGGCATTTGTCTATGCCGGAAATTCTCTGTGTGAACCCCCCCGTCAAGTATTCCAGAAGGATGACCTTCTGTTTTACGTAAACCCGGATCTCGTTGTGGACAATGATAAAGTTTTTGTGTGGCCCATGTGCAGCAAACCCACGTGATGTTGCTTTCAGCATAGCCAATGACCATGATTATGGTCGCCGTGGAGATCTACCTTCCCTTAACGACGTTTCTGCAAACTGTATTTGCCCGGTTCGTCGATTTGGATTGGAGACATCTCTTTCTGGTAAGAACTTGGCTGTCCATGTCATTTGCTTTGCATCGGATGGACCAGTACAATGTACCAGGTCATTACCACGAGTCGGATCCGAAAATATGCCACGTGTTACTTTCATAGGTCCCAATGAACAATGGCGACTTCACCAACGGAAGTTCATTAATTTCTTTGATCTTCCGGAAGACCACATTTATCGCTGGTTATCGGTGCTTTCGCGAATGCATAGTTATTGGAAACGAGAGAATATCGTTGTCGATGACTCCTGTCATCGCCGTGCTGCTCTACGCGACTTGGAAAATTCAATCCTGCAACATGTTGTGATTTCATCTTCGGAAACATCGGAAAATCTTGTGGATGTGGTTCGTTCCGACCAAGAGGAAGAGACTGATTTACGTTGTGACTCCGACGATAGCAGTGGACCAGAATCAAATGCGGTTTTGAATGAAAAGGCTGCTGTACTACGATCAACGAGTGGGAATTCTGGGAATGGGTTGGTTGAAGCTATGCTAGACACATTGTCCGATATACTCTCGCAATCGAAGCAAACATCGGAGACTGCAACTACGGAGGTCGGCGCTAATGTCACGAATGGTGCTGTACGTGATGAAAATGTGTTCGCAATTTCCCGTAGCGCTGACCCAATTGTTGAGTGGGATTCGAACAATTACCTACTTGCTGGTGCGTTTCCCACTTTGTTTATGCGTGGAGGTGAAATGCCACCAAAGGGTACCGTTCCGAAGGCTCTTATTAGCCATTGGTTTCGGTATTATGACGGTCGATTCGAACAAGATGTTATGTTCGTTGCTACACTCTTCAACCAACGTCAAAGACATTCGGAAGTCAGAAGCAGCACGAGTGGGAACGACGCATAGTGCTGCACTTCTGAAACTGGAAAAACTAGCTAACAACCCTGAATTCAGAAAGCGGCTTGAAGATGCTCGTGACGACCCGACATCAAAAGCGACAAAGCAACTGAATGCCCAATTGCTCCGGGTGTTATCTATTGTAGGTGAAAAGGTGCCATTTTCACCCTTCGAACTTGTTACTGCAAGACCTAAGCTTGCCGCGCTAAGCCAACGCTATGGTCTTGCTCATCATTGGGTAACGTTGGTGCCTCCAGAGCAAGATGATTTAAAGCTGCTTCGAGTTGCTCAACTTAGACGTCAACACGGATGGAATCGATTGAACAACATGTACACCCAGGGAAACTGTAAACGGGACGATCTACCGCTAGATCTGCAGCAAAGCTCCCGTAAACGACTAGCTATATCATCGACGTATCCTGCTTTTGCCGCGCAATCGTTTGCGGAGCGCTTCCAATCAACACAGCGGGACATATTGTTGTGTAGAAGTACTCAAACAACTCGTGTCAGCCATGATTATTGTCAACGCGAAGCGGGCGCATACGGCAAAGTGGCTGCGTTTGGTGCTGTTGTAGAACCTCAGAAAGACGGGAGGCTCCACGCACACATGACGATTTACGGCTCAACATGGTCGCCGTCCGTACTGAGTCGCATCATCCCGTCACCAAAGTTGCGTGAAAAGGCTAAACTGTGGTTGGATTCGGTATCCCGAACATACTTGTCACCACCAATTCACGATTATCTCGAACGTTGTCAAAGAGATAACCCGGTAAATCTCTGGTCGACAGCGACTCAAATATATGTCAAATGCAAGTCTCATCGGCAGAAACAGCATACACAGCGTATCACGAAATAGCTGAAAAGTGCATGGCGTCAAATAACATACATCGACATTCATCGACTTGTGTGAAGGTACCGCGTGGTAGATATATGTGCCGGCAGCGGGGACGTGGCATAGCGCGACAGCACCAATTCAATTGATGATGATGCCACGCGGTGATCTGATGAAGGGTATTAATGGCGAAGTATCAGTCGCCCAATTAGCAAGGCAACATGCGATGAAATTGATGCCGGCTATGATGTTCAAAATGGTGAATTTGTTCGACCCCATCTCGACTTCCCCATTACGTGGGAACAAAATCGCCCAACGCGAGATGCTTCCATCGTGGAAACAAATTTGACCCTGGGAATTCTTACGGCCAGCCACACAAATTCATCCGTCCTTGCGTCTGAAGATGCAGGTGAATTTGTCGATCACTACCAGCACAAGTACATGGTAAAAGATTCCGGGGGGGGGGGGCTAAAATCTGCCATGTCCGCCGTGTTGACAGCTATTGAAGACGTCGAGAAACATCCTAGTACTGCTGAATATAGTCATACTCCTTTGCGGCAAGCCAAATATCTGGCGACGCGAACTGTGAACTCTTTCGCAGGCGGCAATGAATGGCCACATTCACTCATGGTATATGCGTTGTTGGGAAATCCGTCGTATGTATCATCGGATGTCTTTTAGTTCGTCTTCCCACGCGACTACGTTCGTTTCGTATTCGAGAAGCGTAGCCAAACTTCAAACCAACATGTGCTTGGATTTGATGAAGAGAACATTGACGGTGAATTGGAGCAAATTGTAGACGTGCTTCAACGTGATGAAGATGAACAAACATCCACTGCCGTCGGAGACGATTCGCTTGGCACTTCTGCACAGAACAGCTCATACGCAGATGATACTGGAAATTCTGGAAATGGTGGTGCTAGAATGTTTGAAGTCGGCGGTCGGGTTGTTTTCGTAACGCAAGCGATGTCATACGCACATCGAGGACAATGTTTGAGGCATTTTCCCCAATTGAGTTCGAATCAATCGTGGATGTTCGGCGCTCTAAACCAAGAAAGGAAACAGACCCCAAACATCCAGCACGGGGCAGACCACTCCGCGATGCATTTCCTTTCGATCCTGGTCACCCGCTTTACCCCCACTATGAAGGGTGCATACGGGCAAAAATGATGACACCAATGCTGGGTGGACCACCGTTACCTACATATAGTGTAGCCCTGAAGTCCAAAGTCAAAATGGATTTCCTCGCAACGTGAGCACACCTATCACGAGTTAGCATTATGCAACTTACCATTACTGGTACCATCCTAACTCTGTTGTACTTTGTTCTACACCGTTATGCCATCATTTGCACGTATGCCCCCTGGGAAATTTCCACCGGGTTGCCTGCTTTCGAGCTTAATGAAAACGGACTTTCACGCTTGTGTGAAGATTGGGGCAGACATGATGCACCTCTTATCAACCGGCAGCGCTACCGCGCTATCTCCAATTTGTTGAAACGAGGTTACCGAAACGATAAAGCTGGCCAAGTCTACTCCCAATGGCGGTCGAGAAACGCTGGCCACTGGAAAGAACTTAGCCATGAGCCAGACCCTAGTGCCACAACTGCGACAGGGGAAATGTTGGAAGAGGAGGATCTAGAAGCTATTGGAGTGCTTTCAGCAAGTGAAGATATTTTCGATTTACTTCGGCAAACTACCCAGCACCGGGCGGATGTACAGAAGACAATCAGATCATTAGGTGCCCGGTTCTGGAATACTATACCCGATACTGTAGTCCGTGGTGTTTTCAACAAAACCAGAAATTATTCATCGGGAGCCGCAGTAAGTGTATATTTTGGAAACAGAAACATATCCGACGCAACCTCACACGAAGAACTAACGACACCACCACTAAGGCTGAATGACATTGCTAAATCCTTGAAACGGATACCAAAAACCCGCACGGAATCGCTGCTGGAGTGGAGCATTATGAAGGACAAGGAGATGTTGACCCCCCCTATCAAAACCCAACATTATCCCCCCTTTCATTGCACCAACAACTGTAACCCATGCGCAGCATGAAATAATTCGCCATGTTGTCAGTGAAGTTGCGATGCTCGCGCACGGAAACCGCAAGCAGTCACTTACTATGTTGCACGAAAGCGGTGGAACAGGAAAGTCGTTCGTTATCAAGCGCATCCGCGCTGAATTGCAGACACGTGGCGTTAGAGTAATTAACACATGCCCAACAGGTGCAGGGGCTTGTTTACTGCCTGGAGGTCAAACTATCAAAGCTGCTTTCAAGTTCAGCAGCAAAGGTAATCAAACACTGAGCCCAACCAAACTTCAAGCCCTCAAGTTACAATTCGATGATACAGTCGGGCTTGTTGTCGTTGATGAAGTCTCAATGGTTACGACTGAACTATTCGCCCAGATTGATGAACGGCTAAGAGCACTTTATGACCCTTCCAAAATTTTCGGGGGGGGGGGTGTCGCTACTATTGGTAAGTCATTTAAATAATTGCATAAGAAGTGATTGAGCTGACAATATTTTTCCGCAGGTGAGTGATTTCCTTCAGCTCGTTCCCGTCAAGGGAGTGTCCCTGTGTAAAAAATTGTACGTGACACATCCCAACGACTATAGAATGAAATCACGAGATCTCTTTCGTCGATTCAGAGTTTTTTCTCAGAGAACAATTGCGCGCAAGCGGGTGTATCCAACAGCAGCAAAATCTTGCCGCGTTTCAAGCCCTACCTGCTGAATACCCCCAAGGAATTGAATGGAATGATGATAATGGCCGGTGCTACTTCCCAGTTACTACAAATACTTTCGCATCTCTCGAAAGACCGCTATCCAGAGCGGATGTTGAAAATGATCCATCGTGGCTTCACGATTTGGGGATTCTCGTCACAGGAAACATCGACAGAGCAGCGCTGACCCAGTCAACGGTGCATCTTTTTGGCCATCTCCATGACACTATAGTCATCAGGTGGCGACGAAAACTCAAAGACAATATCGACGACGCAGTCGCAACTGCTCTGTATGACGAAGACATGCACCCGTACTTATTTTCTTATTTTGCGAAGTATGCTCCCGCTCAGATCCTGGACAATGCTGCTGGAAACTCGGAATGGGGAATCGCGAATGGAACGGAGTGTTTAATGCATTCGCTAGGATGGGATGACTATTTCAAAGCTCAGACTGCCCAAGATATAATTTCTGCTGCTGTTGAAAACAACGATAACGTCATTGACTTGCCATGGCCACCAGCATTTATCGACATAGTGCTCACTGGCCCCGACGGCAATCCGGTATCTGGACAAGATTGGCCGGTGGAGTAAAACCTGGAAACTGAATGGGTAAATAATAATGACGGTACCCGCTACAAACCCAGGATCATAATTCCGATTGGTTTGATGTCTGGAAAAGCAGATGACAACAAAGTCAAATTCTCTCACATCTAAAACAACTTCAAGACGAAGCCTCCGCGCTACATCCGCCATGCCGTCGATTTATCATTCGCCAAAACAATATGGAAAGCACTAGGCGCAACAATGAGTCGAGTCATGATCTTACTTGAAGGAACATCCACTGCACCTGCATGGGCATTCGAACATTTATACGTAGGAGTATCACGTATAAAGACGGTGGATGGACTTCGATGTCTCCCACTCACACCTTCGTTCTCTCGTGAAAAATATCTGAAGCTACGTCCAAGTATTTTCACAGTCAAATGGTGCATGAGTATAGGGAACGACGGCTACTGGCATTCACGTGAAAACTACGATACCAAGTCGAAGCAAATTCCCGCTTTTGGCTCATTCCTATACTTGATTTTAGAATGAAAGTAGTGTCGTTAAGACCTTCATGACCTAGGACCAAGGTTTAGTCCCCCAGGAGTCTTTTATCGCGCTATTCCTGACTTATATAGTAAAATATCACTATTTGGTCTTGAGAATGAGGCCTGGGGTTTTCCCAGATGCCTCATAGTTTAGGCTCAGGGTGCGAGTAAAGCTGGCACCTTCAGGGTGTACAAAAAGTTTGTACTGCTAGGATGACCCAAACGCAGTGTTTGAACTCGATTTGATATCAGTACTTCTGAATGACTACAATAGGAGGAGTCAAACCTGGCAAAAAACATCCTATATGCGTTTTGAAATAAGCAAAAAAGTGCATCCAGAATATGCAGTGATACTTTTCGAACAAAAAAGGCCACTGTATCCATTATGCAAAACTGGACCTCAACATCTCTTAATGGCCAATCAGTGACCTCTATTCAATATGAGCTGCTTATTTTATGGGTTAGAAATATCAGCCACCTCCGGAGGTAGCTTGCTTTAACAAGCAGGAATTGGCCTGTAAAATAAGCATCACAAAAAACAGGTTTGACTCCCCGTAAGAGCGCTGTCCAAATAGAAAATCAATCGCTTTTTTTCCGCCTATTTTTTCTTCTGAAGTAACGCAAAAGAAAAACGAGGTGACCGAAATGCCTCACAAGAGGCCGCTGGCTTTAGGCTGGGAGGCCATTTTTGTGTTTGTATTTTAGAGTTAGACTACACTGAATTGTGCGTTTTACTCAAAATTTCCATGCGTGGTTCTTTGAATCAACCACGCAACCAATCACGCACGCGATAGAAACCACTGATAAGTACGAATCGTACTTAGAAGGATACTCCAAAACCAAATGTTCTCGGGCGTGATGGATTCTCTAATGACTTGCTTTTAGTATTGACGTGATTGGCATGGTTTGGACATGCGACCCGATTTGGTAAATATGGCCGGGATTCACAATACGCTTCTAACTATATACCACCCAGTTGAGCAAAGCCAACACTACTAACACGTTTATCACACTTGTATGAATATATTTTGGGGGTCGTCACGATTGATTCACTTTTCTAGTCTTTTACGTCTCCCTAGGAACTCTCCTGCCATAAATTGTCATGATAAAACATCACCAACCAAAACCCGTAAACTCAGTCTCATCTTGCTACTCTAGAGGTGTCTATAGGCGAAGTTTTGTTAGTTATATCCGTTTAGTTCATTTATTACCATCGCAGTAGCTTCACACGCGTTTATTACCAATCTTACCTATAACTTCGATGCGGCTATAATTTTAACCCGACCCCAACTCAGTTTTTCCTTCATTGCAATAACACGGTGACAGCTTTTTCAATTCTGTTTTCGCACTGTTCTTTAACTGTTTTTGGACGAATCATGAGCGGCGATTTGACGCCAGAAGCGCATTCATTGGTTAAAAAAGTGATTATTGGGGTGCGGCTATAATTTCGGCGCGCACTATACTAAAACGCTTATACCCCCCCGTAGGGTATAAGAAACAGTATGGAGCTCAGTATACCATATTGTAGACAAATATAATTTTTGGCTGTTTTGTGCGCAGGATGTTGCTAAGCTCGCCGGTAATTATTCTCGCAACAAGGATTGGAACTTCGACAGATCTCCTCTAAGCTAATCATAACGGCCTGCTAGAAGTTAGGTAATCACTATATTTGCGAATTTGACGGCGGGAAGGAAAGGCAAACTTCTGCCTGCGGTCAGCAGCACAGCTTGGCAAGGGCCACCAGCGGCACCATCTACACGGCCACTACCACACAACAAACTTGAACACTGTAAGTAAAAATGTAACGAACATGCAGTAGATTACAACAACTACTCCTTCACAAGCCCGCGGTCGCGTAGGTGGCTTCCTTTAGGGGCATACTCTCCGTTCTGCCACACAAATGCCAAATTTGAGAGGAGGTCAAGACTTCGTTGTTCGGATGCCCTCGAACCTCGCTGCACAGCGTCACTATGACTCGTTCCCGGTGAGAGCACGACGCGCAGTAGTACGTGGATGTTCCACCGCGCTTTTTGTCTGCTGGCTTGTAACATAAGCAAACCTTGCACTGCCTTTGGCGGAGTCGCTGGATTCCGTTGTTGAGTCGATTTTCCTCGGTTTGCGTTAGCTTCTGGTTGCCCTCCACGGCGCTAGGCGCTCTACAGCTACGCTTGACGCTGGTGTAGTCTTCGTGAAGCTATCTCCGTTCTCTTTGATGAGATTCTCGTGCAATCTGGCCACGCAATTGAAGTGCGAGCTCTTACGTGGTTTCTTCTTCCATAGGCGCCTGTACACAATGTACGCGTTGACCAAAGCCATGTCCAGAAGACCGAGAAACATGCTTATGTAGTATTTGTCGAACCTGTGTAACAGAACAACATACGTCAGTAATATAAGACAGATCGTGTCAGCATAACATTAGTACCTTGTCGCCATCTGCATCGAGTACGCTTGAAGCCGCAACTAGTCATGGCTGTCAACACCGCCGTGTAGCGTTGGTATTCACCAACGAGTCCTGGACATGGAATATCACTCGCTGTCCCACCTCTTTCACGCATCCCGGAAATCCCGCGAATCGTCAGACCCAACTGGGTTCTGGTCTTCTGTCTTTTCTTCAGCGTCGCTAAGAATTTCGGTAACAGCATCTTCACCCTCACTGTCGTCTCCACCTTCTTCATCGTCAGGTTCATACGCTTCTTCTTCGGAACTTTCGAATACACGCCAACTTGAGCCTTCAACCATTTCATCATCACTCGCTTCGCCCATGTCGACATTAAGCTCTGGTGGTGTGGAATCCGTGTCAGCTTGAGCGGCATTTGGCGCTCCGTCCGTGTCAGCATTATGGGAGGGAGTAATGCCGACGAGATCAGCATTAGAGTTCAATGGTCCTGCCTTGTCAGCATTGCCTGAAAAAGATATACATCACAATTCAGCATTAGAAATCGTGCGTATCATGTCAACGTAAATCCACAATGTTAAACCGTTCGGATCTGGTTGGATTCGTTCTTCGGAACTTGTAGCAACCGTCAAAACTGCGTCTGCTTGAGGCGATTGAGCTGCCGTCCCGTCGGCCGCTGTACAATGATGAACAGTTGGCTTAGTTGCAGCATCAACGCAGCAGCAGTACCCGTACCAGTGCTGGCGAAATCACAGCACTCACTGTGTCGAACACTGCGAGGTCCTGTCGCCATTTGGCCGCTTCAGCAGCAATTTGCTGCTTCGTTTATTTCTCGGTTTTCTTGACCGCTGGTTTCTTCACTCGTTTTTGATCCTTTGACAGCGTTCTCCGACGTTACCGTGTCGACTTGACGATTCGCTGCGCCAGGTGCGGTAGCAGGAACCACCGTACTTTGTACTAAATAGCACGTTAGAAACAGTTAGAGCACATCAAATCGCGTTGCTTTCGTGTCGAAGCGCACGTGCTGGCATGCTGGTGCGGGCGCACCATTACATTCGAGATGTGGGGCCGATCACAGAGCTCCCTGACTCTACGTACATACGCCAGGAGCTCATTCTCGCCGTTGAAAAAGTCCGCGCCTTGTTTGCCGGACTTGAGTTTGGTTTGAGGTAGTTGTGGCTGCATACAAACTGTTAGACAATCATTGATAGCGCACGCTCTCTCGTAACAGTCACGTACTGAATTTGGATACCAGTGGCTGGCTTCCAGCTCCACCGCTCCTTTCGAAGGAGCGGCAAGACCGCTTTGAAGTCCTTTGCGAAGTCCATGATGTGTTGCCTACCAGGCAAAAAAGAAGAATGAGTGGCCTGGTACGAAGGCGGCAAAGGGGAACCGACATTTAACTTTTTTTCAAAAATACATAGCCGTGCTGCTGCGCCGTACTTCAGTCACATATGTTCTACCATCCAATGAAATGATCTTATTTTAAAACGTGGACCAATCAAATTCGTTGGATTTGTGGGAAGGGACGAAGACCCACGTTTGCGGAATTAGAGGCATAGTGAAACTAAGATATTCATATGCTGTTCAGAACAAGCATAATGCGATTTTCCAATCCCCCGCGTCCAAGGGGTTAAGGTACCGACTCGATTTCGACCGTGGAGGGCGAAGTCGAGCCCGGAGTAGGTCTACTAACTACACTAATAGTAGGAAGAGGCGGGTGGGTTCGAACTGGACTTGATTGCTTCATCGAAAACTTGAAACTGAACGCCCTGCAGGTTGGAGTTGCAGCCAACCACTTGGTTCTTGTCAAGGTTTCGGTGTGTACTCTGCCGCGTCCGAAAAACCAATTCTTGACCAAGCCAGAATATCCGACTTTAGCGCGCACCAGCGCTCGATACGCAGTGTAGAACGCGAACAAATCGGCATTTTTAGGGGAGCTCTGGAACGCCTTAACCCCTCTAATCCGAAGATTATTTCGGATTCTCCGTAATTCTTAACATATGAATTAACATATAACGGGAAATCAGTACTATATATCCTGTTTCAAGCCCTATCGCAGGACACGTGGCTTCTTCAGCAGAACTGATTCATGTGCTTTCGTAAGACATATCTTATCTTTTGAGAGCGCCCGTACGACACAGCGTCTTACATTTTACAATCAATGAGATTGTGGTTATCTTGGTTTTAGTATGTATGGATCAAAAACGGATTTTAATAGCCAAACGTAAGACAGTGCGTCGTATGGCAGTTATTGCCTTTTGATTGGCTAAAATTATCCATACAAGTTGCTTTGGTAGAGCATCCGTGATGCTGGAGCGACACCACAGGCTGCACAATGACACCGATGGCACCAATGCTGTGTCCACACATAGCCATTTAGTCTAGGACTGTTTTACACATGATAATCTAATGATTTTGGCTTTTGAAGTCCTAAAAACTTGATTTTGTAGCATGACGTTTTGCCATGAATATCAAACCGAAATTGCCGTCTTCGTCGCGGTGAAGATGGTTATTTACCCACTTCCACCTAGAACACACTAGTGGCATGACTTCTATGGAACACAGAGGGCCATTGCGACGAACACTCGAAAGTCCTGCTCGATCTAATCATACGAATGCTGTGCTTTGAATTTGCTGATTGCAAGTACAAAGCTAGATGTTTATAATGAGTGTGCCATACTGCAAAAACACTGGTAAATATCAACAGTACAGACAGACATGTTGTATAATGAGCGCTTATGTTTCTAGAGAATTTGCAATGCCTCATTTTTACTGTAGCTTCCACTTACATTATGTTGCCCTGGCATGGTTGGTCAGCTCCTCTAGGAAACAGAGAGATCCCGGAGATCAACGGCCACGTGCTTCTCCAGAAGGACGCAGCTCAGGCTTATTGCCCACCCCAAGTGCGCCACGACCATCGCCACTATGGCGCTTTGGCCGTTGCACTGCAAGTTCGGCATCAAGAAGCTCATCGTGTCCACCAACCAGACAGCCAGCGGCGCCCGGGTCGCGGTGGTATACCGACGAGTTATCGGTAACAACAGGCAGCGACCAGCTCCTTGGTGTACTGGAACGAGAAATCACCAGCCACGGCCGCGAACACATAGTGTAGCATTTTGTAATAGTAAAAGACCATAGTTTGGAATCTATCATCTAGGTAACGTATAGTTTTTGATTACATTATTCGAGCACTATTCTTCTAGCCATTATTGCGATGATCGGCATCGCTAATATCCTGCTAACCTGCTACATGCCTCTGGTGGTCGCCGTTAGTGTTCAGGCAATCGACTTAGAGTTTTGGCCAATCATAGTGCATAATTCAAATCGACGACAAACTGTCTTATGAATGCTCGACACGAGTGATTGGTTGATGGGGGGAAGATTTGTATTGTACTGGCCACCTGCATTGATACACCATTTTCGATAAGCTAAATTTGATACTTCCAGACTGAAATTTGGGAAACTGCAAATATCATTCGATTTGCCTCCGTCTCTACAACCTCCTACTTGTGTAATCACTATCACTTTTCGAGACGCTAAGTGGACAAAATGCTGGTTGAAAAATCTATTCCCTCGAATTGGCGCTTTCGCTTAGGCACGCGACATGTAAATGGGTTAGGTGTACGAAAACATATGGAAATAGAGGCTCTAACTTCACATTTGTACCAAATTATAAACATACATGAAAAAATCCGAGGATTTGACGCGAGATAACGTCAGATTTGCTCTATTTTTGTTCAGTCGTTTTGCTTCTTGCTACAGACCCAAGGTGCCTCTCAGGCTGGCTGATGGTACTAATTTGAGTGCAGATGGGGCCCCACTCAGGTAGCAAGGCCAGACTCTGGCGACAGTAGACCGACGTCCGAGCGTGGCAGGCAGTAGCGATGTCATTCTTTCTTCACTACCTTTGCTCTCCGATGTCTGAGCAGATTTGGCACATACACGAAGTGACGTTGAGCGTTTATTCTTTGGTGGCGTGAAGCACAAGAGAATGGAGTCCACTAGCAGGCAACTACTGGCTTGTTGCGTGTTAGCGAGCAGGACGAGGCGTGTTCGTCGTTGATTCTCCCTTCGTGTTATTTCGTTCTGCTCCATAACTTAGAAGGCCTGAATGGTAGAGCTCAGAGAAGAGACTGAGTGGCTGATGAAGTAGCCCCTTCGGAACCAAGCCTTACGGCTCGGCCATGGACGATAAGAGGGCCTGCGAACTTGTACGTCAAGCAAAAAGCTTAGCACTGACCAACATAAATGTCGTACACTCTTCTTTCGGTGGATTTCGCTGCCACCTTCAAATAGATCTCGAAACCTTGTCAGCGTGAAACGCAAGAAAGATGTATTTATAATATTGAACCATATCTTGACTAGTAAGACAGCTACGAATATCTGCCTTTCAATCGCCTACATGTGTGAGGTACCATAGGCGATTGTTGGTATCTAGGTTGGTAACTGGGAAATGGTATGGCTGAAAGAGCGCATGATAAGTATTACACAAGGAAAGTCACATCGTGATTACTTTGTCTATTTTGCAATAGTCCCAACAAATGGATTTTATTGATCATTGATCTGGACCATTGATCGGAGCCTATTCACTGTTTCACGACTTGGCTCTTCCAGGCGGGTATCTTCGTTCAACGCAGCTTCGGACATATGTGCCCATTTAATGATGTCATCTGTGAGAGAGGTAAGAGTAGCAAAATAATCCCTGGATGTAGCACGCGACACTAGTAGATAAGGTTGTTCTCTTTTATTCGCCAAAGCGCTCTTCGACTTCCACTCCATACCTATGATTCCATCCAAGGTTTCTCCCTGAACTTTATAGACTGTTGATGGCACCGCACAAACGAAAGGAAACTGCTGAATCCGCACTGATAGTTTGCGTGGCACCCCCTTCACACATCCGGCCAAACCGATCTCACAAGGGTTGTATGCCTGAGCGTCGTAGAATAGAGGAAATATATTTGCATCAGTGCTCCTTGCATTGTCACAGCTGAGGCACCGCGGTTAATGCGCACAATGACAGCGGGCGGGGGTATACTCGGTATTTACAACGTCATATCTGCAACTTGATCGTATACCAAGCAAATTTTGTATCCGGATGATAAATAATTGCTTCCAATCGGCCGAGGGTGCCATTAGCAACCATTGTTTCTGCTCGAATATTTTGGGTTACTAGAGAGGAAGGAAGGCCCCAGAACTTGCCCTGGTGGCGTATATTTAGGAACTTATTCCGAAGCCTGCTGACGCTGGCATTTTGCCGTCTAAGTGAGTTACCCTAAACTATTCCTAGTTGATCGGTAATAATTCATGGGGGGTTCTGGTTGAAGCTGGTTTAAGTTGATGCGGTTGCAGAGGTTAATCGGGAGTTTCAATTTGGAGGTGATTTCAAGGGGATATATTGTTGGAGGTAATCGAGGGGTCGGAAGGGAATGACTTGGCGTTTGTATAGGTATCACTCCGGCAAGACTCGAACCCTCAGTGTACGCTTGATCTTCGTGGGCCTAACCCACAGGAGCACCAGGAACCCCCAATGTTTTGGGTTACTTGGATCGGCATACCAATATCAAGGTCGAGGTATGGTGCCATGCGGCCAAAATTTGTAACTGGCAGGCTCATTATCATGCGCACCTCTGCTCGATTCAGCTTGGACAGTTTCCTTTAAAATTTGCAACGACGCGCACGGGGTACTCGCCGTCTGGTAGCAATTTGGCCGCCGTTGCTATAAATGAATTATTAATAGCGACCCTCGTAGAGTTATCTGGTGTCACTAACGTATTAAAGCGCATGCTAGCCGCTGTGTCGTTCAAGGCCTCATCTTTTGCCAATACCCGAGAATTAACAATGCGAACGCAATCAGGTGTCCAAACTCCACGCCGTGCTTGCTGGCAACCGCGGCCCCATTCGGGATCATTACGAATTCGGGCGGATTCACTCAGCATTATTACGTTCGTAAACGATTTCAATAATTCGTAACCTGCCAATTCGTCAACGGATGGTTTACGTCTATGTTTGCTTCTCTTCGTAGGACAAAAAACAATGGCTGGCCTCCCACAGGCGGTAGCTGTAAGAAATCGCCTACAAGCACAATGTGAACGCCCCCAAAAGCCACATTCGCTACTCGCTTTGTAACCCTCAAACGTTTATTCAATTGCGACAATTGGATCTTTTTCATCATCGATATTTCGTCAATGATTATCAAATCGAGACTGATAATAGAATCTGCTGCCTGGAATTTATTTGTTTGCAGCAGAAAACTCGCCAACGTTCGCCCATTGATAAGCGTATGCGGTTTTACCAGTCAGCCTTGTTTTCACAACGCAATCGGATCGTCCCCAGTTTTGCATAGTGCATGAGCGGCATCAATAATTCGACTCTTCCCTGTTCCACCTTCACCACGGAGAAACATTAGGAGTTGGTTTTTTCTTAACACGGAATCTAAATTGTTAGGAGCAATTTCTGAAGTCTCCAAATGCTTCCACCGGGATAAAAGAGCCTTGTCGATTAGTCGCAAAGCAAGATGTTGCTTCTCATTGAGTGTGAAGTGTGTCGATATCTCTGAAATACTCGCGTTTCGCTTAATAACCGACGGCACAATAGTCACGTTGGGCCTAGGTAACGGCTGCCACTCCCTGTTTTGTGGTAGCAAGGGCTCTCTCAATAGCTCCACCACCTGGATATCACGACTCGATGGTAAGGTAGATGGAGCCGCAATCAATGCATTATCTGTTCTCACGTCTTGGAACCATTTCTTCATGAACTCAACAGGAGGTAAGACGGCCCCAGGCAACGAAGTACGCGGGTCGGAAGTAAAATCTTTAGCTAATCTATCGAGAATGCCCTGACTTGCAAACATGCCTATTACTTGGGAACCTGTCGTCGGGTACGACAGAAGTTGGGCAATCTGCGGGATCCAGCGACCGACTCTCGAGAACTAGATTTTCATCATCTTTCACTTCCAACATCGACATGAATTTCTCGTCATGCTCGCTCACACTTGTAATATCGCCATCGAAATCAATATACTCTCCGAAGGCGTAAACATCGTCGTTGTCTTCGTCTTCACTGTTGCTGTCATCACCACCAGACATAGCCGCTCTTGCAGCTTTACTTTGCGCTGCTGCCTTTTGCAAATCGCTGAAGTTGTCGTTCATATTGTCCATAATCATGTCAACAAACGGGCTTCGTGTAGTTTTCAGGTATGAAACGCGTCCATCCAAGACTCTTCGTCGAATCTGTCGGATTCACCGACCAGGTCCTGTACAGCTCGAAAAGGCTTGAAGAGCACTACCGAGAGAATCACATACTTTGCTGATACCGGCGAGGATGACTCGCTACTCATGTATGGCATCCGAAAGCCTTGGATCACTGGTACAACGACTTCGTGTCTTTTCCCAAGACTATGCGTAGATTGCAGCGGATGCCAAGCGAAGAAGCAGGGCTTTGCCCTCGCTGTATTCTGGCCTCGTTTCCGAAAGTACCACATCGTGAACTCGTACAAATTGATGTCCTTTAACGCATTAGGGCGAAATATATAGTCATCAAGGAAAGATACTACTCGGAACTTTGAGTCGTCTTCTTCACTCACATTAACTAGCCTGCAGGAATATTCATCTGATGTCATAAGTTGTCGGATTATGCCGCCTACAGGTAGTGATGTACACCCTGCACTTGAATAACAGCAGGAACCTCTGTAACGATATAAAACGGCTAGTGGGTCGGCTACTTCTTGGCGATTTTTCATGCAGTATACCATCCCAGCTATCCGTTTTACGAGCCAACGTTAGTCGGTCTTGTTTATCCAAAGTGACACATTCGATTTCTTCTCGCTCTTCGCGTCTATTGAATGCCGCTACAGCGACTGGAACTTGTGAATCTAGTCGTTTCAGCTGCTTAGGCATGTACTTCCAACAATAGTGAATGCAATCAGCTACGTTGCTTCCTCCAAGCAAGATCTGGATGTCATGGTTGCATTTAAATGTAGCCAAAAGTTCATAATTGAACCCATTCATGAATTGGTGCCCTATTTGGCGTCGCATTTCAACCCCAGCTAATCCAAACGAAGTACTTGCCACTCCGTCTCGAGGGGAATGATAAAAGGTGTCATGTGCAGTAGTTCTCGACTGCTTAAAACAGCTTCTTGTATGGCTCCACCGATGCTGGTTTAGCAGCATAGCTAAAGCTGAAACCATATAATCTTGCACTGTTCGATCCATTCTTGCGTCCGACACCGCTGGCGGAGAAATCTCAATTCTTCGGGTTAGATCATCATTTCTAGAGGGGTCGTTATCACTCTTACTGACCGACATTCTTGCACTGTTTAACTGTTCCAGTAATTGAGTTGCCAGTTGCCCCCCACGGATGCTTGGCGCTTCAAAATTCAGGCTTGCTTGGTTGATCTCTCAGTCATGCATAACAGTTGCGGCTTGATCTTCAGTATCGCGGCAGAAAATGTCCGTTTTAATCTGCTGTTTTACTTCACTGTCCGACAGCATGTACTACCACACTGGCCAGTGGCTTGGACGAAACTTTAGCATTGCATTCCGTAGGATATGCTGCGAACAGAATTCGGTACTGCAAACGCTACATTGAACGAGAGATGGCTCGTGGACGGATGCTCTCACAGACGTTGCGCGGATCCCAGCGAGAGGGCCTTTACGAGCACTGTCTAATACGGACAATCCAATCAACTCCGTAAAGTTTGCTCCGCAATGAGAGCACCCGCAGGCATCAATAGGAATAGGCAGGTGGTTCCGGACAATGCTTTCAGCATAAGTAACAACCCGCTCCCATAGCAATTTTCCTTCGGAACTCTTCAGCAAACGTTCAATCGCAGCGGAGTTTTCTGGGCACTGATTTATCCAAATGAGAAAATGAATATGTAGGATACCTCTCCCCTGGGTCTTCAATATTCCAAAATATGATTTCACGTCACCAAATAATCCTCGGAATGGCAGTCGTTTTCTTGACACCGGATCAATTACAAGTGCATACTTAATAAATGAACCAATTTGCCTCATAAACAGATGAGCAGCGGCGCAACCGTTGCCTAGACTTGCTTCTCGCAGCTCCGCTTTACCTGGCATCCGTGCTTCCAGAATATCAAACAACGAATCCACAGAAGAAATATTAGCATAGTGAGCTAGAACAAGTGAGTTGTCTGTGTTCGGAATTACCGTCACAAAAAGTGCCGGCTGCCCAAACCGAGATTGGTACGCGAACGCTTGATGGCGGCATTTCGATCGCTCGGCATTACTCCCACAGATAGAACCTGATCTTATTTCCACTTACCTTAGAAATCTATGAGCAACAGAATCGGAACTGGGTTTCCACGGTAAACACCCTTGCCGACGCCGTCCATTTTCCAGTGGGGCACGGCCAAGTTGATCTGCGCTAATGGTATTGTATCCATCAATATGGTGAGGAAAGCACAGGTAGCGAAAATAATTCTGAACGTACATGTTGTGTAAGGATATCCGGTCAAACGCGACCAGAGTTAAAAGTTCGTCTTCGGCAAACTGACGGCTACTCAACATGGTGTAAAAAATAAAATTTAACGCATTTTTTTCAACGACACGCTAGCGCGTCGATGCGCGCCAGGATGGCCACGTCCAAATGGAAAGAAATGAGAAAACATTACAGCTAACAAATCCCCAGTAACATCGTTGCTATTTTATCGCATCTTTGTTTTCAAATTGATGCTCATAGGCCTCGCCATGGCGGGGTGCTCTCTTGCCATAATAAGCGTCACGTCGTCACAGAGTCCCATTCGCCTTTCGACCACGGTCGATTCAACCCTTTCGAAATCACGTGCCAGATCTTGGACTCACCGTATATTTTCCTGCTCGCGTCATATCAGCATCGAAGTTTCCGCTAGCGTCTTCAACGTGCTCCACAGAAACGTGTTGAGCATCGTCATACGTATCCATACAGCTCATTACACCGGCATTGGACCGGATGCTCGAGTAAAGATAGTTGTGAGTCTTGTAGATTTTAAATACATCGCGCATGCGCTGAGCTCGAATCCGATGGACCATAACCATTCACATGTCAATAAGAATCAACGTCATTAATTGAGCGCGGTAGTAGAGAAACGGGGGTGGGGTGGGGTGGGGGGTGATGTGCAGTCAAACGTGATGCAATGCGATCGAACGCATCGATGCCTCCCACCTCTCATGACACGGGTTATTGCAACAATACTGACAAGTTGAGCCATAAAATACTCCCGAATTTTATTAGTCCCCTCAGGTGCTGCGGAAGGTTCCCCACGTAAAATCCATTTGCAATCGAAAACTTTGGCAGTTTGCCAGTCTCTATCGACCGATTACTCAAGCACGAGGAGTGCATTGTCGTCTACATAACACTTTATGCCGCGTGAAGACACCATCAAATCTTTCAGGTCTTCAATGAACGCGGGTGCTCGGTACTGCTCTACCGGTTCATCAGGCAGATTACCTTCCACCACAGACTGTGTGGTTTTCATCTTGTCCATAGTACTCCAATCCACATCGTTCACTCTTCATGACTCTTTGCGAAGTGCCAGGCGGTCACACACAGCGCACGTGCAGTCATCCAGTCCTTCAGGTCCTAGTGCAGCTTGTAGTTATTTCATGACTGTCGCTCTTTCACCATCGCTCAGCTCATTTTGGAGTAAAATCTTGTTACGATCCTTTGTAGCGCAAGTCTCACCACCATCCGTGAACTCAGGAACTCCATCGCCAAGCGTTCGACGCGCTCTTGCTCGGTGCTGCCGTTGTCTTACGCGAGCCAATTCCCGTTTTCGCTCCACATCCAAGCATCTTAACAGACCACAATCATCACTATTGCCACCAGCCATATCCGATTTTCGATCAGCTTTCGCGGACGACGCCTGTAGCGTTGCTGCTGTTTGGAGTTTCTGGTGACACTCTTTCCACAAGGGTAATAAACATTGTGCTGCTGTTATATCATCGGTAGGGCCAAACAAATCAGCCGATGCTCGGCCCTGACGGCTCCACTCCTCAAACTCCTTGTGACACTTATCGTCAAGGTGCTTCAATAGGTAGCTCTCGTCATCTGGCTCCATTTTTTGTCGCTTCCTCTTAGCTGTGCGAACATCCATGGCCCCTGTTACTTTAGCAAACCCCGCGGTGGATTCAGAAGTGCTGGTCTTGGCGTTGATACAAGGCACGG
Organism: Phytophthora tubulina; assembly: GCA_014706135.1. Taxonomy (NCBI): domain Eukaryota; phylum Oomycota; class Peronosporomycetes; order Peronosporales; family Peronosporaceae; genus Phytophthora; species Phytophthora tubulina. The sequence continues at coordinate 942,865 of JACBOY010000200.1, forward strand.
GCGACAGGTTAAACCAGCGGTCTTTTTTTGGGCAATAGAAGACGACCCATCCTTCTGATTTATTTTGGCCGTGATTGGTATTTTCGTGGTAGATAAAATAATTGGGATTGACTCCTGTGACTCGTGGACGACTCCTGGTGCTGACACGAGGAAAGGGTCACAGGTTGAAGCAGGGGTCCTCTTTCAGGCAAAAGAAGACGGCCAGTTTTTTTTATATATTTTTTTACTTATTTAGGCTGTGATTGGTATTTTCATTGGTAAAAACATATGCGTGGGTGAGGTTCGTGGATAGCACGGTCAACGCCGCAGCACTATTAGTATGCCTTATCCTTACCGTGTGTTTGTCCTGCTGGCAAATCTGAGCCCGACTACTGTTGGGCTAAATAACGTATATGGCTGTCAGGATGCACGCGAGCAGTGACGTGCCGACAAGATGGCACGTGCTGCTCCGCACTACAAGCTGTTGATCGAAGGCAGTCATTGATCGTGCCATTCATACCTGTATCGGAAGGGCTCAGCATAGGAACTCGAGACCCATACATGTGGACTTGAAGTAGGAGAACTACAAGCAAGGAGTGCATATGGTTGAGGCAGAAGAACATCAAGGTGAAGAAGCTTAGGAAGGTAGAGCTGTGAGCTTAGCAAAACTTCTAGCCGATAAACCAACTCAGTTGTCAATTTAACACTAACGAAGCAAGTAGCCTTACCAACATGTGACAATGGCTTCGTCTGGAATCTTCATTCCTTTTATTCAAATGCATGTCCTACAAGTCCTTGGCTTGCTGCCTGACACGAGGAAGTCTACTCCATCACTATGGCAACGATACGTCATTCTAGTTCGACTCCGACGTGTTGCTTCCACTTTATTCACAAACTCAAAATCCACTCTACTGCGGTGTCGACGTTTTGCTTCCGCTGCATTCACGAGCTCAGCATCCGCTCTATTGACGCGTAACCAGCCCACGCGCTCTCATAACGACCAAGCCGTCCATAGCCACTCGTGCGGTTGTGACCGCTGCTCCTCGCTGGCGTCCTAGGCGGTGTACATTTCTCGAGTCCTCTAGAAAGGCTTCTATAGGTGCTATCTTGAGCTCCTCCGCACTATGGAAAGTCTTGTAGAGGATGTACGTGTCGTTCTCGAGCGTGTACGAAAGCTCTCGGCGGAACAGGAGCTCCTTCCTTGCGGCAGATGACAATTAGAACCCTGGGCGATATGGTGGTGTAAGTAAGGATGCCACAACTCACCATAGTAGAGCTGCAAATGCTCCGCGAAGAAGTACTCTTGCGGCATGGTGAAGACGACGCCTCCCGTTGCACTTTTGCGCGGCAAATTCCAGGTAAGTTAAGAACACTGCTTTCTGTGTGCTGTATTTCGTGGACTACGTCGATGCTGTCACAGCAACTACGGCGATGCAGCAAAAGCCACAATACCAATTTCTTAGGCAATAGCCGTCATCATTCACCTCCGGTTCACTATATTCAACGGTTCTCGTATATCGTAATATTGATTCAGTCAGTAACAAGAGCTTTCAGCAGAATTTCTGCTTAAATTCTGGTCAAACCCGTCCGGAATCCCACGTGAAAGTTGATAGGAGTTTTCTTGAGAAAGTTATCGGTTCCTGCGTGGACTTGAATTCCGGTCACATCATTCTTCAATTGGCTACGGCGGACGTAGTCCAGGAAGCGATTCTAGCTCGGCAGGCAGCGATTGCTGCTGAAAACGAAGCGGCTCGCCTCGTTTGGGACGCTCGCCGGCGTGTCCTCCGCCTTCAAGAGCATCTGCTGCTTACGAATAGGATTATTCAAGCCGAAATTCGCTCTATGTCGAACTTGCGCCGAGATTTAGCGCAACCCGAAGGCGATGCAGACGAAGCCGATCTCGCTTGTGTCACAGCAATTGACGAAGAGCGCAATCGTCGCCGACAGGATTTTCAGCAACGCCATGACACTGTCGCCAGAGAAGTTGCTGACTAAAATGTGCGCGACCAGGCCTGGGATGAAGTTGAAGCCGATGATGAAGCGGAAGCTGGCGAAGAAGCAGACGCAAGTGATCCTGAAGACGGAGACTACCAAGAAAACGTACTCACGTTCCCGCAGCAACGCAAATGCCCCACACAAGATCTCACAGTGTTTCACCGCTTCAAGCACTGTCGGTGACTGGGGAGGCTGAATATGCGCGTTCATGGCAGCCCACCAGCGAGTCTGAAGCAAGCGGGTCGGAGTACACCGGATAACAAGAGGCGCACGTCTGAACAAAGTGGCTAGGATTCTATCGAAAGGTGTAGTCCCGAAACAGGTCTAAATAAAGAGCAATACACTTGTGTTTCGTACGATTTAAGAATTATCATTTCGTTCTTGTCATGGTATTCTTGGCAATTGTTGTTGACACCGAAGCGACCGCTAAATGTTTGTCGAAGCACCTTGAGGCTACAATACCACTGTCTCCAACGACGCTTTGGCGTTCAACCATGCCCAAGGCGCTAGAACAGGAAGATGCCTGGTAATTGATACCTATATCGGTCCGTGAGCACGACTAAATTGAAGGAATGCATGTCTAGAAGAGGAACTACCCGTGACCAACGAGAAGCGACTTGTATTCAAGAAGTAGGAAGTTTAGCATTTTGCCATAACCTCAACGTCCTGCAGCCCCCGATGCGACGCCAAGACGTAAGTGTACAATGACAAAGTTGAATTTGACATACGCTTTCGCAACAACAAGAGATGACCTTGATCACTACACACTTCGAGGTCCCTATTCCATCTATACTATGTCCTACCTCGCGATGCCGTCTACTGCACGGAACAACTTCCCAACCCACTGCAAGTATTCTACCTGCAACCCTTTCGTCACTTGAAATTCTTGCCCTCTTTGACCACCACCACGAACGCCGGTAGAATGTTGGCTGTGAAGCAAGGCAAATAAACCGGTTAGTATGTGATAGAGTACTTGCGCTTAGTTGCCTTGAACGGGTAGGCCTCACATATTAGTAAGTTTATTGATAAATATACACTGCCTTTTACTATAAGCTGCGTTCTTTGCCTCGGCTCGATGGTGCAATAACTCGCAAATACATGTACACAGTGTGCTTTGCGTCCGCTTGTAACTTGCCAACTCGGCGCTACCTGTGCACCACAACAACCACAACAATGAACGAGAACTCAATCGCCCTACCAGCCGAGCACCGTGGCACCACGCGGATTATCCTTACCCCTGAGACGTGCCTGCTGCGGGGTGATTTCGGAAAAGATAGCTCCCGGCTCGACCGGCGGCGTTGAAGTACCAGTCCCATTTCACGCCAAACAGGACAGTCCATCCTTTGACTTGGTTTTTGGACTTTTAGATTCCGGTAGCGTGAAGTAGCGCTAAAATACCTGTCCCGGGGTCGTGCTTTACACCGCATATAAATTGAAGTAGCATTAAATACCGGTATGAAAGTAACGCTTAGGTCAGCGTAACAGCAAACATGCGTGTACAAGATTAGCGAGCCCGGGCCCATGGGTCCCGGGGAATAACGCAATTTGTAAGAACCTGTATCATCGCCAACAAAAAATGGAGTCAAATAGAGATTGTTGTACTATTTGTATTGATTTGATAATAATTTGATAATTGTATCTTGAAGAAGCTACTAACTTGACCGCCCAAAAAAACTCTCAAGCGTCACCTTCAGTAATGCAATGCTATGTAGGACTTCTTTGTGGTGGCGGCAGGCTGCTCGCTGGTTAGATTTGCGCTGTCGGACGAATTCATCCAGCTGCTGGTCACGCGCATGTTCCTGGGTAACGCATTCCTCCGGCCATGATAGCATTGGGTCGACTTCGCACGCGCATTGGGACACTGTGGGTGGCTTTGGTACGATATACCTCTCCGGCTTTCTGTGCTGCTTCATCATTGACTGCGCCCATCTAGTAGCACTAGCTAGTTATGTTCCAGCATGTTTGGAGGCCATGTACATGTTGTGGAACTTCCTCATCAGACTGATGGCATCTCGTGCCTTCCATTGGGGCTCCTTCGCAGCATTATATGCTGCTGCTACCGCTTCCCATTCTTCAGTTGTGGCTGGCAAGTGGCTTCGCACGAGCGCCAACAAGCACTCCATCTCGCCGTTGGTGTAGTTTGTCGATCCATGCCGTTTGGTTATCTGTACACATCACGTTATTACAAGAGCAATCGAATGAGCACCAGGGATTTCGCGTAAAGAAGGCGACACCGCGGTTCTTACCTGTTCTCTCCAGAGGCAATTTACAAAACCATGCACCTCCAGCACCACTTCACACAAATGGCTCGGAGGGGGGTAGTACAGTCACAAAATGTATCAATCAGCTCATCTTTATAATAATTTACAAAACCATGCACCAAACAAACATAAATTCGCAGGTTACGCTTCAGTCCAGCCGAGCCGTAAACTGGTGTATGCCTATCCGTACAGTTTTAGGTTGGTGTAGCCGTCGTAGCAACGCGAGTCAATCTCCTGGCGATATGCTTTACACGTGTTCCACCAGACCTACACTAATGACAAGGTCCGGCAAGATTCTTAGTCGCCTCGACGACGCTCTGATCTTGGTCCAGCCTCCCTATCATTGCTTAAAATGGAGAATGGGCACAGGCAACAGCGATGATGGTTGCTTATGCTTGGATAGGGAAGACGTAATGTACACCCAATGTTACGTGTATCCCACACTGTACTGTATTGGTCCACTTCAAAAGATATGGTGCATTGTAGCGAAAAGCAAAATATAGAAGGGTTTGCGCACTTCGCCATCCGTATTCGGTTCGGCTCTTCGACGAATTTTAATTGACAAAGGCATAGCGGGCGTGCAGTATCATTGAGCGTCTGCGTGGACACATCTTATATTGAACTAATATTGAACAAACACAGCTTCTTTTTTTATTAAACTCGGGACTGCGATGCATTGACACAAACCTCATGCACCATTATTTTATAAAGCGCCAATAGGTACTTGATGCACTCATGTCCGCGCCCCTTCAAGTGGTCCTAATGCACCATAAATTTATAGATGGGCCAGTAGGTAGCGAGTGAAGTGCTGTCCCCAATTGGTTCTGCTGTCCATCACCAACATACATTTCAAACGCACACCGCCGCCCTCAGGCTTGTCAAGAAGATAACTCTATACCAAAACCAATCTCAAGAACCATTTCCTTATAATATGGAGTCGTAAGAGAAGACACACAACGAAGCTTGCAAACCAAGGCTAGGCTTCGAAAAAAACGCAAAATGTATCTTGGTAGCAGTAATTGGGGGCCTAACCACGACTCAGTGCTGCTAAGACCGCTTCTCATATACATCTGCCTTCAATATTTTCAAATTTGCTGAGCACACCACACAGCGTGCCACCTGCAGGCGTCCAAGCCATGTAAGTGACTCAGAAATTCGCGACGAGCGGCTACGTCGTGTTCCACAATGCTGTGCCCGATGATACCATCAACAAGCGGAGAGCATTGGCTCACCACACGAATGATTGGTACATCAGTATACTACTTGAGGATCCAGCCGGGGACGAGGTGGTTGAGGAATACGGACTCGTCAAAAACCGTCGTTCTCGATCAAGACGCCCGTGGTATGTCTCGCTCGCTCAAGCAATTCTATAAAACGTTTTTTTTTTCAACGGCTCAAGCGAACGATTGGCGCTTCATCGAGACGCTGCCTGGATCGAAGGATCAACCAATTCGGCGATTTTTTTTACCGTGCCGCTCGATGCGGACCGCATGAGTGTTAGCACTGGCCCTGGCTCTATAATCGTTGCAACCGATGATGATACGTGCTTCTACACGTACGGCTGGAACCACAACGTGGCTCTCCGCTCGAATCGAAAGAGGATCGAGTTGAACAAGGGAGACATCCTTCTTCTCCGCGGCGATTTCAAGTACGCCCCATTGGCTACGAGACGAAAAACATTTGCCTCCACGCCTACCTCGATTCACCGATCTTTGATCGCCCTTGGGATCACTTCGCCAAAGTTGTCAAAGAGATCGAAGACACTCGTGTCATTGATGCCCCGTTCTGCTTCGTGTGGAAGCGCACATTCAAGGGCAACCGACTTGCGATCCGTTGTCACATGAACCGGTTTCATGGCATTCGCTTCGAACGCCCGCCACAAGACGCTGTATTCTAGTTTGTGTGCTGATGACTTCCAGCTACCCCACCACTAAGCTTCCGCTACGTTTTACGTTTACCAATTCATGTGTGTAGCGTGGATTAAAAAACAAAACTCAAATGTCACCTCAACGGGAGGCTCAAGCGCCTTGTTTTAAAAATCGAAATGATTTTCGACAGCTTGAAATCGAGCTAAAACGAAACTTGACACCCACTAACGAATATGAATGTTCTTGTGTTTTTCATGTGTTGTTGCTGCTTTTCATTAACTTTTGTGAAAAACTAATCTGCATGAACTAGAATACAGCACAAAATGGCACAACAACGGTCACGTATCCAAACCGGGCATTGAATGGTGAAGCTAGCAACTTAAGCTACTACTACTATTGAATGAATTAAACTGCGTAAAATACCGGGCCAGGATCACACATTCCGCATAGCTAGTAGACCTTCTCGTGGCGAGTTAATCCTGCGCCACCTCCTCTGGAATAGCAGCAATGCGACGGCCCTGCTCTCTTCTGTGATTGTCGCGTTCCGTCTCGACGTGTTCTACGAGTGCTTGAATATACGCAGTATCGGCTTGATCTGCTTCCAATCGAGCCTCCTCTCAACGCGCATGTATGTCGGCCAAGTCTGCGGTAGCTCTTAGCCTTGTTGCGCGCGCCGCAGAAAAAAAGCCACGTTGATGCTGATTCCTCAACGCTTCTAGAAAGTTTGGGAAAGCGGAACTTTGAGCCACGATTGCATTTCTTTGAGCCGTTCTTGGATCCATGCCTCCTAGCAACCTGCTTACAGCCAAATTGTAATTTGAATTACATTGCAAGAATCAGTGACTGCCAATTATACGAACATCATCTATACGTAAATTATCTATGGCGGCGAATATTCGTTACAGTACTCAGCTCTCAGGCAAACACGCGGTAGACCCAAGTAGAAGTTACCGGACTCCAACAACTGGACGAAATGGAAAATGTGAGTCAGGTATTTTTCGATAAACACGCCAATGGGGGCGAAACAATAATTATTTGTAATGAAACAAATTCAACGGTACACGTAAAAATAGTGATATTACAGATACCCCTCGCCAATTTAATACCGTCAGTGGAAGGCTTTGGTATCAAGTTCAACGACTTATATAATTTCTATGCGTGAAAATCTTAAATTTTAGGTATTTAGTCCGTATGTGTCTCCAAAACATGAGAATTGAATTGAATTGTTGCGGTTTAGACGGCAACCTACTCCAAAACATGGGAAAATGTGTTTATAAAAATGGTCAATTACCTTATTTGCGATATTTGGGGGCCGGTAGGTACCTAAAATGGCGAAAACGGGGCAATATTTTCGTATTAGCTTTGACAAATGGAGACATATTAGGTAACCTTCATAGTAAAGCCTATCTACCGAGTCGGTGGATCGGTTTGTGTGTTAAGTTTGAGCGATTATTACTTTTCTCAGCTACTAATTTGGCGAGGGGTATCTGTAGAGCAATTCAAGGATTTTTGGCTGAGTTGGACGGGAAAAAATTGAGGATTACATTGTAGTTGCTGTGTGTTCTGGTATGAGGTTAAAGTAAGCTGTGCACCTTCCCGCCAATACACAAGATATAAAGATTCGAGTCAAATATATTTCAAGCGAGCCAAGCGCCGTACGGTCTCCACGGACCAGATGAGTAGGGTTAACTGGTCAGTACATTGACCATCACGTTCATTTTCACGCACTTACATATGTACACTCATACCCCACAGCCAGGATTCAAAAACTGACTGCGCAAGCTTATTCAATAATATATATAGTATTTCTTGACGTCTCCACTGTGGGTTTCAGATCGGATATGATGTTTGTTTTTCGCCAGAAAACAAGTGGTAGATGGTTGCCTCCAGGCGACCAAGCGTTCCATTGGCGACCATCTTCTCAGCACGAATATTTTGAGAAACCTGAATTGGCATACCTATGATCAAATCAAGGTCAGGAGCCATCCTACCAAACTTAGTGTCGGGTAATCCCATAATCCTATAATCATTGCCACCTCCAAGCGATTAAGGCATCGCAATTTCCCGTGAAAATTCGCCACAACACGCACAAGATACCCCCTTCAGGCAATTGTTTGGCGACCGTAGAAATGAATAAACGATTGATAGCGACTTTAGTCGTATTGTCGGCCGTGACAAACGTTCCTTCCGTTTGTGGCGTAAATACTAAGCCTGACGTACCGTCGGCTGTGATCACTCGCGAGTTGATAATGTTAACAAATTCTCGTGTCCAAACCCCTAAACGGGTTTGCTGGCTGACCGTGCCCTACTCAAGATCTTTTTCAAAACGGACACTTTCCTTCAGCATAATGACGTCTGCAAATAATTGCCATAACTGAAATCCTGCAAGTTCATCGACTGAGATTTTTGATTTCTTTGATGTTTGGCTTGGATTCTTGTATAGAGGTGCTCCACCGACAGGAGGCACCTCCAAGAAATCGCCAACTAGGATGACATGAACGCCACAAAAGACGACACCAGGAACGCGTTTTGCTACACCCAATCGCTTGTCAACTTGGGAAAGTTGATTTTTTTATCATGGAAACTTCATCATTTCGAGATTCGTGATTGCATCAGTTGTTCGTTGGTTTCGGATTTGCAGCAAGAAGCTAGCCAGTGTCCTCCCACTAAGTGTAGCTGCTTTGCCGGTTAGCGCGGTTTTCAAGAGACAATTAGGGCGCCCCCAGCTTTCACAAAGTGCCTGAATCGCATCGATAATCCTACTTTTACCAGTACCGCCCTCGCCACCAAGATACAGAAGAAGTTGTTCGTCTCGTAATGCGGACTCTAGTTCGTCGTCCCGTGTAATCCAATATTTCCGCTTGTCTCCATCTTGAGAACAGGGTTCGACCAACGGCTTTGAGAGCATAATGTTGTCTCTGTATACAGCCGAAATTTCAGATTTTGCAATTTGCAAACTTTTTCACCAATTTCGGTGAATATTGCAGACGAATGGGGGGGGCGTCCACTCCATGTTTCGATCACTTAGACAATCATTTAGTGGCTCGATAACTTGGGTATCACATGTTGTGACTGAAGGTATCACTAGGGGTACCAACAACTTGTCTGTGCTGACGTCGCCAACCCATGTTTTCATGTCATACACAGATGGTAGGATCTCCAAGCCCCCCCCCCCCCGACAGTAAACCCAGTCGCACACCTCTTTGCAATTCCCTGGAGCAAACGGTTATTCAAAAACGTATTTAGAATACTACAGGTTTTACTAGCAGGTATCGCAGAAGTGAGACGGACCGCAGGGTTCAATGAAGTGCTGTCTAAAACCCCGTCACTGTTTCCCCATCCTCCCACATGCTTCTCACATTTTCATCGGCTTCTTCAGTTTCGAGTAGTTCACAGAACGGATCACGGGAGTCATCACGATACATGCCATCGCTTCGTCACTACTTGTGTCATCAGACTCAACACCGTCTAGGCCATCGCTCGCCGCATCGGCACGTTGGGTTTCAGCCTTTCGAAAACCAATATAGTAGTCTTGCATATTGTCCATGATAGTTTTTACAAACGTACTGCACGTCTGCATCCAGATCTCGTATGCTTTTACCCAAGCTTCTTCGGCCATAGTACCTGGCAATCCAATACGATCTGCCAACAACCCAAATGGTTTAAAAAGCACGAGTGAGGCTTACATTTTAATTTACAAAGCCTTTAGGACGAAAATTGTAATTGTGGAGAAAAGACACACCGTGATACTTTGCTGAATCTCTGTCATCGTCGCGCTTAACCAAAATACAGGTGTATTCTTCCGAAGTCGTGAGCTGTCGTATCACATCTCCTAGATGCAGCGATATACATGAAGCACTAGAGTAGCAACAATGCAACCAGAGGACCTGTAATTTCTTGTCGGTTCGTCAAGTTGTACGTCAGAGCGTTAACACGTTTCCGAGCCAGTACAACACGGTCTTATAATCCAACCGCTTGTAACTCGACTTGTTCACGCTCTTGACGTCACTTTAGAGCGGCCACGGCAACCGCTACTTGCGAATCGAATTGTTTTTGTTGTTTCGTCACATATTTGCAGCAGTAGTAAATTTTATCAGTTATGTCACTACCCCCCCCTCCCAGCAGGGCTTGGATATCATGGTTGCACCTGAACGTTGCCACAATTTCGTAATTAAACCCATTCATGTACTCCACCCCCGATGATTCGAAAGAGTCATGCTCCACTACCTCATGAAGAAAGCGATATCGCCAATAATTATCGCGGGAAGTTGCCTTGGATTTCTAGAAACAATTGTTCGTGATGACAAGTGCTGGTTTAACTTCACAGTCAAGGCAAAACCATGTAATTCATGGACGATTGCGCCAATCTTTCATCCGACATAGACGGGGGAGATACTTAAAAAAAATGTGTCAATGCATCGGTCATAAAAAATCATCATGTCTCTTACACAACGCCATTTGAGCGCAATTTTTCACAAGGAAACCCGTCAAGCGTATCGTCCCTTTTCATACTGGCAATGTTCGTCGATAATTGGTATGGCCTTCAGCATCGTGTCACTTCAGTGGTCGCCTACCTTTTGACCTTCTCAGGTTCCAACGAGTGCTGCCATCGCGACCACTGATCGGGCCGAAATTTGAGTAAAGCACACCGCAGCAAGTGTTGCGAACTGAAGCAAAAGTTACATACACCACACTGGATCAGAGCAGGCTCAATGGCTTTGACTCTGCCGTGGAAAGTTCGCTTGCCTTCAACGGGTCGTTTCGAGCGCTGTCGGGGATAGGGAGGCTAACAAAATTCGAAAACGAGGCGCCACACTGAGAACACACGCACTCTTCGATGGGAATTGTCAAGTCATTCGTTACAATACTCCGTGCGTATGATGTCACTCGTTCTCGAAACCGATTGCCATTTGGCCTATTGAGAATCTTCTCAACAACCGTGGAGTTGGGCGGATAATTGTTTGGCCATATTAGAAATAGATGTGCAATGTCCCTTTTCATTGGGTTTCAACTGGAGGTTTCCTGCGACGTTAGAAGGCGGAGGCCAACTTTCCGTTGAACGGCAAGACTGTCCCTGTCGCATGTTCAGATCCATGCGAAGACACAACACCAGCTCGATATAGCGCGTCGCATGCGCACCAGGACGTAGTTAGGAGTTTAGAGTAGCATATGCAGCTCATCCGTAGTTTTGCCTACAAGTAGACAAGCTTACAACCAGCCCTTTCGCGCTCCTCCAACCGACGCCACCGATATCGACGATGCCGGCCACGCCACTTCAAATGGGGGATATCTGCTACTCCGCCCTGAAGATGTCGGTGGAAGATCAGCCCTCTCGTTTTACGCCTCTGTGAGCGGGCTCACGAGAACGAAGACGACCGCCAGTCCGCTCATGGCAGATGCAATCGACGGACCCATCGAACTTCCGCGGCGTGTCGCGGAAGGACGCGTTGTTCCAAGGTCGGAAGCTAACGGACAGCAGCCAGGAACATGGCTCCGAATGGCCGTGTGGGTGACAGCCGGGGACAGCTACCGCTATGGTCAAGTGCGAGATTGTACATGCAACAAACTGAGCGTTTGGACAGCCCAAGGGGACGTGTCGGTAACACGCCGCCAGATCGTGGGCAAGGTGCACCCCATTATTGCCCTAGCGCTGGGGTTCCAAGCCTAGAATAAACGGATCTGACCGAAGGTGCGACTGTTGGCGCTACATAACAGCATCCTGAAAAAAAAATCGCCGTTTTCGGGACCAGAGATACGTCACCGCCGACGGTGACCGAATGGCTTGAAACCGAACGTCTCCATAGACCACCTCGGAGAATCCCAAGTCGAATGGATGGACGCCCTAAGCGGAAGCATCAAGTCGTTTTCGCTATATCACGCGCTGCTGTATGTGATCTACAAGGAGAATAACGGTCGCTCCCCCACGGTCTTCTGCTGCGCATTGGCACCACTCTAACCGCTGAACCGCGCGGGTTCAATTCATGGATGAACCAACTTTCAGCTTCAAGCAGCGCTGAAAATAATCAACAGCCAGCGCTCACTGCTCGGGCTTTCCTGGTTGCGTTATCAGACGGTGAAGATGACCAAGATGAAGCCACCAATGAGACGACACATCTCCTGCGAACGCATACCGAACGGCCAAGATCAACTGATAACCGACTGCTGCGCGTTAGTAATGAACATCGCCCAGCAGAACTTCATGTCGATTTAAGTTCGAGCGACGGAGGAGACGGAGTGGCTCCTGATGCAGCATCGGAGATCCCTTTAATCGAGTTCATCACGAAGCACAGGCCGGACCTGCTCCCGACATACCTGCGGCACTCTGCTACCATGACTGTTGGGCAGCCTGCCGTCGTCATCCGTCACCGTCCAAGCAGCAGTCGACAACAACCCAGCGCCACCTAAGCGACGCAAACGCGCTTCGTCACTTCAGCCGATCAGGAGAGAGTTCATCAAGTTATCACGTCCGAGATTCACCGAGGTATGGATGGTGAGGCGTTCATGGATTTTCTGACGACGTCGTCATTGCCTCCAGATTTTCACCCGGGGATGCTAGTCCGCGCGTATGATATCGGATTCGGCTCAAAAGGATTATCCATCGGTCACTTCGGTCGCCTCGGCTACCTCGGTAGGCTTCGCAAAGCGGCAAGTGCAAAAGTGGACACGACGGACTTTACACAACCAATTCTACCAGCACCGGCGACGACGTCGTGGGCTCAGCTTCACTCGGCAACCAACGGTTTCCAACAATATTGCACGCAAATGTGTGAACCCATCCCGATCCAAGTCGCTTCTTGCTTAGCAAACTTCGTGTTGCAACTGGAAGGATGGAGCCACTGGTTACCCGAAGAGCTCCCAACACTAGTACTGTGGATCGATGCTACGCTGGAACGTTACCGTAATGCAGCAGCCCAAGACGCCATAGCGGGGACCACATCTCGCGTCGCAGCACTGGACTTGTTTTCGGCACCAATGTTGATCTACAGGCGTTGTTACTCACGACAATGTCAGAACGAGCGGTTCGCACCAAGACCGAGACCTCTAAGAAAGATACCAATCGTAGCCCTCACGACTCCAAGTCGCAACAGAGCAAGCCTCTATCAGAACGTAAGCTTCCTCCAGCGGTTGTCGCTGCGCTACCGCGTCAAGCCCGAAAAGAAGTGTGTCTAAGGTTCTTATCAAAGCTTGGTTGTGCATCAGCGGACCCTGCGGTGCGCAAGTTCCCCAAACTCGTTCATTTTTCTCCTGCAGCGATCAACCCCATTGTTCGACAGTACATCAATTCAAAGCTCGGCAGGTTACACGAGAAATACGCGGAGGAAAATCGAAGATGTCCGGGTCGCGTGGATCGCGCGCTACCTGGACCGCTAATTAGCCCAAGTACATCTGGTAAACAATCAAACCGTAGCGAGGATGTACCACCTCGCAGGAAAAAGAACCCACCAGATTGGCAAGGACACTGCGATCACCCTTTGGCCATGGATGCAAACGTCCGTGGTTATTACAACCAACCCAAAGCATTGGCACATCCTGATCCTGTTAAATGCGGTGACAGTGGCGGGCGTAACAATACCGATGAAATGTGTGGGGCCAAAACTGCATACCGCGGCAATCTCATGCTATCCCCGAGACGGAACACCGCACCAAGGGCAAAAATCGTAACATGCAACCGATCCAATTTGCATGGTGCAAGCCGCGAACCTCGAGGATTTATTGTCTAGCAACGCGACCACAACGTCTTCCAGTGTCAACAACATATCAACATCCTTATGTGGGTGTGGCTCCACCGCACATGCTTCGTGCTCTGACATTCAAGACACATTGGAGAAAAGATTGCAGGTGGAAGAAACACTACGCGACCTCCGAATTGTTGTCACGCTGTCGATGCACGGAATCTCAGTACCAGCATCAACGAAGAAAAACTCGGGTGGTAATGACAGTTTTCCCAAGCATCAACTTGACCCAAACAAGCAGAAGACTATTTCCGAACTGGTCATCAATCACGGGTTTACGTTGCTACAAGTTGCTTTCACGAGGACAAACAAATTTTGAATAAGGCTCTCTCTCCAGAGCGGCTTTATAAGCTTCTTCGAGGATATCAGCACAGTGAGTTAATATGTTGCTCAGCGAGGTTCGGGATCAGCCACGAATGGGTTTCGAAACAACCGGAGCAAACTCACACACCGTCGAATCACAAGTCAGCTGACCAGCATATAAACACGGTTGTCAAAAGTATTCGTGATGGTCAAGATGGTGGTCAATATCTGGTGCTCAGCGATTGCGTGCGCAATTTGATCACACAAGTTCAAATCAGTTCGCTCGGAGCAGTCCCAAAATCCAAAACAGACCCCATGATGGAGACGCGATTCATCCACGATCTCTCTTATCCGCGTGGCAAGTCAACAAATGATGCATCAGTCAAGGAAAGTTTTCCCATGGTGCGATACCAGCACGTGGCTGCCGTCGCGAGGCAAATTGAGGAATGTTACGCGCGAGACCCCTTGACAACTGTATACATCATGAAAGGGGACGTGAAAGGAGCTTTTCGACATTTGATGATGATCGCGTCAAGTGTTCAATGGATGGGGGCAAGGATAAAACAACTTGGCGTCATTATTATCGCCTTGGCTGCCCCCTTCGGATGGACCGGTTCTCCGGCATATTATGGAGCCTTTGGAGGTGCTATTTCGTGGCGTGTGGGGCGTGAAACTCCAGCAACAATGGCTATAAACCCAGACGACACGACTCCATTGTTTGCGTATGAATGGGTGGATGACCACATATTGGTGGAGCCGACACTCCAGGTCGCCTCGTAGCAGCGAACGCAGCTCTTCGGTTGGCGATGATGGCTCTTCTCGGTCCGAGGGCAATCAACTAGAACTAGTTTTCGGAGTGGAGTACAAAACCCGAAGTCCTTGGATTGGAGTTCGATACTATCTCTCGAATAGTGTCAATGCCGGCCGCAAAACTCACGAAAGCTCGAAATCGTATACGGAGATCAGCTCAGAAGTCAAAGATTTCTAAACACGAGCTGCAGTGTCTACTGGGTAGCCTTCGACATGTTACCACATGTCTTCGAAGCGCGCGGCCCTTCTTCCAGCGATTACAGTGCGCCACTAACAAGCCCCACGGTGGAGAGGCATAACAGTTGATCAAACGCTTCAACAAGACCTCTTGTGGTGTGACGCCATACATACAAAAAGTCGTTGGTGGTGTCTACCAACATCTATGTTTTGCTCGGAAACTGAAATTGATCTCCATTTGTACATGGATGCGAGCAACCAAGGACTCGCTGTACTATATCCTGCACACCATCGATATATCCGGCTAAAGTACGACGAACATGAGCAAGAACTGATTGGCAATACCACCGGAGGAAACGGATTTAACATTAACGTCCGTGAGCAGCCCTGCCTGGCGTTGGTAGCATGGATTTGGGGTCCCCAATGGAAGCAAAAATGTGACGCCCTAATCCACATCCGAGCTTGGACTGACAACACGAGTGCTGCAGCCTGGACGAACCATATCTTCAGCACCAACGCATTATCGCAAGAACTAAACCGAGCGATCGGTCTCGCTGAAGCCACCATCGGTTTTAGAATTTCCGCCGCGCACTTGCCAGGTGCATGCAACATCTTAGCCGATGCCGGATCACGCGCGTGGACTTCACCCCACAACGTAACCTGGACTAACCTTACTTCGTCTTGGACACAGTACCCGATTCCACCTTAAGTTCGACACATCTACAAAACGTTCTCGCAGATTTGCAAGCCAAGTCACTCGCCGACGACAGTCACAGAAAGTATGCTGGGACGTGGAAAGAATGGACGTGCTGGTGCAGAGATGAAAAGTTCATACCTTGGCTATCAGGAGACAGCCACAGCGACTCGTTCCAGTTGGCTCTATTTGCGGTCTCTAGATGGCTACCCCACAACGGTCGACCTGGAAATGCTGCCACCACCCTGTTGTCCAAGCTCAGCCAAGTATCATGGTACCATCGCCGATATCTTGGCCACTCCGTCGGGCTACACGCCGGGCACCAATTATCAATGTAAGGGATGCGGCGACTGTCGCGGCCTCCTACTCAAAAGGAACCCGTCACCTTACGTATCCTGCAATTCATGCGCCGACACTGCAACTACAACGCCGCCCACGATTGCGTTGTGTGTGTGTGTGGGGGGTGCTCTCCTGGGCTACTTCTTTATGTTGCGGCGCGGCGAGTACCTGGCAGACAAGGGGCGAGTGAAGCCATATATATTACTTCGGTCCGACGTCAAGTGTTTGAGTCAAGATGGTAGACAAGCGCAGTACGAAAATGAAGCGAATTTAGTCCGTGTTACATTTCACGGGAGCAAAACGGACCAAAGCGGCAAGGGCGAAACAAGAGTTCTAGAGCGGTCTGGTAAATGGTGGGCTTGCCTGGTACTGGCAACATGGCTCTCGATCGAACATCAACGACGAAACGGTATTGCAAGTGACGAACCATTGTGTACGGTTTCGCACGTCAAGCTCATCACAGCTTCCGACATGACCAGTGCGATTAAGCAAGCGGCACGAGCAGCAGGTAAAGATCCTGATCGATTTGGCACTCATTCGATGCGCAGCGGCGGTGCAACAGCCCTGTTTACTGCGGGTGTAGATCGTCTAGCCATCAAACGTTTCGGCCGCTGGCGTTCAGACGCATTCGAGCGATACACCTGTATTGACGGCAAAGCTCGATCGGGACTAGCTGCCAAAATGATATCATCGATCGGCCCAGGTCACGGACTTCGTTAA
>JACBOY010000201.1:0-100881 GCA_014706135.1 Phytophthora tubulina
TCAAATCTAAAGACCGTTCTACGGGGTGATGTCGATAAGCTTGGATACAGGGCGACGAGAGATGCCTTGAAGCTGGCTGACAAGTTCATACTCTCTGATGATGGTGTGCTCTACTACTTGGGAATGGGTCGTCGGGACGCGCCGGGCCAGCAGAACGAGGTTCACCTACGGCTTGTAGTACCCACCACGATGATTCAAGAAATACTTCAAAACTGTCATGACTCACCAGAAGGTGGTCATCAAGGTGTGGTGAGGACGTATCAGCGAATCAAGCGAGATTACTATTGGTGGGGCCTCTACTCAGACGTTGAGAAGCATGTGAAGTCGTGTCCAGACTGCAGTTCAAGCAAAAGTCGTCCACATCTGCGGGGTTATTCGCCGGGCAACATACTGGCTGAGTATCCATTCCACATTGTGTCAATGGACTTTGTGATACCACTGCCGAGGACTCGACGAGGTAATACTGCTCTCCTCTTGTTCCAGTGCGCGTTTACCGGATTCGTGATAGCTAAAGCGATGGAAGACACGTCAGCCCTGTCGGTGGCTAAAGCTTTCGAAGAATGCGTGTACCGACGATTCGGAGCACCATCGTTAATCAGGCACGACCGTGATCCAAGTTTCATGAGTGAAGTATTCCAAGGGTTTGCCGAGATGATGCAGTCACGTTCCAGAGCAACGTTGAGTTACCGGCCACAGGCCAATGGACAACAAGAAAGGTCGGTCAAGACAGTAATCCAGTCCGTCAGAGAGTACGCCGAAGACCCACTTCAACAGGACTGGGACGAGATTGCAGAGTGACTGGTCTTTGCCATCAACAACTCACAGGACACAACAAGGAAGGAGACACCCTTCTTTCTCATCCATGGGTGGGATGCGCAATCTACACTCAAAGCAATGTCGTCGTCTATCCGCCGAAGAACTGGAAAACAATCGGATGCATTGGCGTGGCGCCGGGAAGTCAACAGACAACACGAGATCGCGTTGAAAATGGCTAGAGAATATCAAGTGACCGAGAAAGCTCGACGTGCCCGTGAGCACAATGAAGCACTGAACCGGAAGGAGCAAGCTGCTATCCCACGATATGATCGAGACGAATCATCGAAGTGCAACCACAATGACTCAGGGGCACAGCGGGAGAACACCGGTGAAGCACCGAAGTCTCTCTTCGCTCCAGGTAGCAGAGTTTGGTTGTATATGGAGCGTGTGAAGCCTGGACTCACGAAGAAACTAGCGCACAGATGGCATGGTCCGTTCAGGATTAAGAACAAAGTCGAGGAGTACGCGTATGAACTCGAGTTGCCGGACAGAAGTGGATATCGATTCCGTCCTGTCGTCCATGTTTCCCGTCTGAAGCCGGTGAACGAATTTGAGAGCCGACCAACGACTCGACTAGCTGCGGATGTCTCCGAAGAATCAAGAACCGACTTTGATGAAGAATTACTCCCCGAGGATAGTTGGGAACCAGACCATCTCGCCGGTGAATACGAGATGGAAACGATCCTAGACGATAGAACACCACTTACGACGAGTACCGAAAGGTCAGTGCGCGAGTTCAAGGTGAAGAGGGTTGGTTACGAGGAGCCAACCTGGGAACCAATGTCTAATCTATCGTGTGGAGGCCTTCTCTATGACTATCTGCGGCGAAAGAGAAGCGAACAGCGACTTCAGATGGTTCAAGTCGCTGATGAAGACTAGGCGATCATAAGTCATCGCCAAATAAACCAGTACTTGGGGCAATGCAGCCCATACTACTGGCGAAGAATGCTACTGCAGCATTTCATATTACTATTGGAAATTAAACGTGACTGGAATGGAAAGAGAAACCAGAAAGAAAAGAAAACTACTCGCAAGCTACCGCAGCTCCACTACGAATCTGTGACGAAAACTCTGGAAGCTTGGAGAAACGAAGCAGGAAAGAAGCCACCAGCGTCGAATGACTCCTAGTCGTCGACGTTGTCTTCTTCTTCTTCCTCTTCACCGTCGCTCTCGGGTTCAGTGGCCGCAGCAACTTCAGCCAAGAAGCGAAGAAGATCAAACTTCTTGGGTACAGCAGGCTGGTTGTTTGGGACTTGGTCCGAAGGAGCTTCCTGAGTGGTGGCCGTGGACTCGGATGCATTGGTGTCAACAGCTACCTCCTGGGCAGCTTCCGTGGACTCGGATGCGTTAGTGTCAGTAGGCACTTCCTGAGCGACACTCTCAGTAGCCGTCGCAGACCCAGAAGCAGCTTCTTGAACGGGAGAACTTCCAAATTCAGTACGCCAAGCAACCGATATATCGCTTGAAGCCAGCGATGAGTCAACGACGACAAGGCTGCCGACAGATTGACGCGTACAGCCAACCGGGACGAACAGCGCAAACGACGGGTTACATGGAACAAACACGGTGTTGTAAGGGTGTTCAGCAGGCGCGTCCACCCATCCAGTACGCCACGGCTCACTGGTGTCTAGCGCCGGAATCTCGTCGCGCCATGACGATGTTTTGGGAATCCACGTTAAGTACTCAAATGAGTACCCAAGCACCGACGGCTCAAACAAGATTTCGGGAGGAATATCAGCGAACTTTATGTCGGTGCTAACGCACCACTCCCACACCGAGTAAATCCACTTGGCCCGTAGACGGTCACAGCGCTTAGTCCGGTCCTGATCGTACTTGGTCCAGATCTCTTGTGCTAGATCAAGCTCTTGCTTCACTCGAGCTATCGTCTTTTCCGGTAGATGGGTTGCTTCAGCGAGAATACGGTATCCAGTCTTGAAGAACCGCCTGACAGCACCAGCAGGAATCCAGTGTTCGTGCTCCCACAGCGCGAACCCGAGGTCGGCATCCTTCTCGTCGCCGTAACCCCAAGATTGCGCCAATAACCACACAGGCGGAGTAACGCAGGAGCACGTTGCGAGACCTTGCTGTCCAGATCAAATTGCGTGGTGTCAAACAAACACGCATGAACAGGAAGTCGGCGGCGGATCTGCTGCCACGGATGGTTGGGGTCCTTATAGTCGGCGAAGGCTCGAAGTGTCTTCACGGCACACGGAATCTTGATTTTCCTGGGTACTGGAGCAGATGTACGACGACTCAAGATCTGAACCCAGCATTGAAGAGCTCCGGGGAGGCGAAACTCCGGGGAGACGAACGGCTTAGCCCACTTGACCGCGCGTGCGAGAATCTGCGCTAGACGTTCACCCAGAGCTGCAAGCTGTGGAGCTACTGGCCGCAGAGAAGTTGAACCCAGCCTTGAAGCAGTCGACGGCTTAGCAGTGTCCCGTGGCTTAGGCTTGCGACGACTCGAACGCTTGGGTGGAGCCTTGGACTTGGACTTCGCACGACCGGAGGATCCTCGACGTGACTTCGGACGCTCTTGCGGCGGTGCAGGAGCTGGTGCCGAGGATTCTTCAGCGACAGAAGTTGATTTAGCTGGCTGCGTGAGCGCTGAAGTTTCCGTGGAACCTGGTACATTACTTGGCGTCGTGAGCGGGGATGACACCGGTGACTTGGAAGCGGATGCAGCAGCGTCAACTATCGTAGGCTGCGTTGGAGTTGAAGACCTCGAGATGCCGGTTGCTGCATTTGAACTGGAAGTCGAAGCAGGTACGGCTTGCGTAACTTCATCAGAAGACACAGAGTCGACGGGATGAGTTTCCAAGACTTCGCCAGCAGTGTTGGTACCGGAACCGGCCTCATCAGGCTTCTCAGGAGATTTCGGGGCCGAGTCTGGAGCAACTGGCTCAATATAGTCGAAGGCGTCGTCATCATTCGTGTTCTCCAGCTCAATTAGCAGCGACGAACGGAACGACGAGCGAGCAGCTTGACTGCGAAGAGTCCGGCCTGACGGAGAAGTTGCTGGAGTCGAAGCCGACTCGCTACGTAGCTCGGACGACTTGGACACACCTGGCGTGGACTTGGATGTTTCCGACTCGGATCCAGACGATAACTCGATGGTGGTGACGGAATTGCAAGATGACCCGGCTGACGGAGACGAATTGTGACGCGAAGTCTGTGGCGTCTTCTCAGGAGTCTTCGAAAGACGCAGTCTCTTGTGCTTGGTGGTCGCAGAACTTGACGAACGCTTGCCCGATGACTCTGCACCGCTGTCTTCGGAGTCAACGTACAAACGCTTGCGAGAAGACACCCGGGTAGGCGGCTTCGGTTGCGATGGTGGTGGATCACGAGGAGTCACGGGACTGCGAGACGCCTTCGAAGTACTGGAAACATCACGAGCTGGAGTCTTGGCCTTGCGTTTCATCTTGAGACTCTTGCGGACTTCTTTACTTGAAGTACCAGGCGAAGTTTGCGTGCATCAGCTGCAAGATCTTCTGCCGAAGCGTCAAGATCATCGCCCTCCATGTAAGCAGCTCGAGAAATCTCGTTGGCGAGAGCATCGTGAGATGCCGACGAGTCGGCAGACTTGTATACACTGCGAAGAACCTTGCGAGTGTCGGCACTCACGCCAAGCAGATCCCAGTTCAGCTCGCCGGTGGATAAGCGTTTACAAGTGAGTTATCGAGAACAACCCAGTCAGCTTCCCAAAGCAGCGAAACATCAGGCTACATAAGTGACGAACCTTCAAGAACGAGAACCAAGACGTCAGGGTCCATCTCTTCGAGCTTCACGCGCGAGCGCAGGGTCTTGTTGGCTTTCATAAGCCGCTTGACTTGCTCGTGTAGTTCTTCATTACGCCGACTAAGGCGTGCAGTTGCTGAGTCGTCGGCGAGATCTGTTCGGGATAACAGCTTGTGGACACGCTTGCTCTGAGATGTACTGATGGCGATGGCCGCCTTGAAGACCTCCTGCTCCCTGGCAAGCTGGCGCTTGAGTGCATCCGCCGAGTCTTCAGCAGCTTTGATCCGGTTGTCCAAACGACCGTTGACCTCGTTGTTGGCCAGCACTTGCGCGTGAAAGGCCTCAAGCTTGTTCTTGTAGACGACCTCAAGCCCACGCAGACGGCGAATCTCCTTCTTGGCATGCTCCAGTTCCTTGTTAGCTTCACGGGATAACACGTCCGCATTCTCCCGAAGCATGACTTGTTTGACGAGCGAAGCTTCGGCGGCAGCTTGAGCAGACTCCGCAGAGAACAACCGGGCACGAAGCGCAGCCAAGTCCTGTGAAGCAGCATCATTTGCGACTGGCTCAGGGATTACCGACGCGACAACTTCATCCAACGAACGGGCAGCTTCAAATCGCTCACGCATTCTCCGATTACCACGAACAGAAGGACCGAGTTGCAGTCCAGCTGTTAAACGAGCAACTGTCTCAAGACGTGGGCCAAGAACAGCGATGACTTGCTCTGAGACTTCGGTGTTCACGCCACGCAGCATCCTGACGAAGGAGTCTCTTGTCATGCTTTGAGTGTTGGACGGCGAAGGTGGCGGAACATCGGAAGCTTGCTTGTCAAATGCCGCAGCAGATGCGGGAACCTGAGTTCACAGCAAACACGGTGAATGCAAGTGAGTAATGATGAGCTGACCAGGATGGTGAACGATGTGACGAAGCAGAGAAGTGACGACACTTACCGCGGGCATAGCAGTGTTCACAGCACGCCCAGGTGACGATGAGATGTCAGCATGTGGCGGAGACTTGGAAGCTGAAGGCGCTGGCGTCTCCAGCGCTGGTGTCTTGGCGGTATGCTACAAGGTTACAAGCAGGAGAGTGAACAAGAGCCTCAACCAACACCAACAGAAACAACAGCAACAGCAGGAGACTTACCGACATGACGACTTGCGAAATATCCACAATTGGTAGCACTTGTAGTCAATCCAGCGCCTACGCGGGCGGATTGAACTGCCTGAATCCTCTGTGGTCTCAAGAAGTGAGCCAAGATGGAGCGAAGTGAGTTTCCTCATTTGACCGATGCTCAGTTTGAGTCGGTCCGGAAAATGGTGGGCATCTTTGGAATGGATGCCTTCCAGAGCTTGGCGGCAGCGATGCTGGCCGAGCAGGTCGAGCGTGTGAATGCGTTCGAAATGTACGAACGTGGGCTCATTGAGCACGTTCGTGGAAACCTTCAGGTCCCCAGCGACTTGATGACAGCTCAGGCGCCGAACAATGAAGAACAGTGCTGAAGCAGAGGAGCAAAAGCAGAAGCACCACGACGTTCACCAAGTGCCGTGGCTTGCGTCGCGGCGGGGGCAGCTGTGGTGTAGGAGTTCGCGCGTGAAGCGGAGAACTACAGCGCTTCTTCGCGGCAGTGTTGTTTCGGCAACTGGCAGGTCAAAAGTTGTCGAAGTGTGAGCCACGATATTCTCTCACCGGTGATTGGCCAATACCCAGCGTCGAAGACTGAAGGCATTCGGTCCAGTAACTGGCACAGAGATGAGGATGAACCCATCTCAGGATCTGGTCGGAACGTTCGGCGAATGTTCTCTGGCATGTCCCTGGCCGAGTTCACGGCAGATATGCGACGGTTGGGAGTCTTCGTGAAGAGCCAAGCGACGGTTGGGAGTCTTCGTAGCGACTATCTACGGCATTGTAGGGCCGTTATAGATCTCGGGACGACTGTTGGGATCTCAGCGACCTCTCCGAGAAGCCGGTGGTTACCTGGAAGATCCAAAACAGACACGTTTATACTTGATATTTGTATTGAAACATAGGAAGATCTAGATATAGCTTAAAGAGCCTTCGGGCATAAATAACAGTACAGCTTTTCTCTCATCTTCTCAAGGGCGACGTCCGGCTATCGGTGAGTACGCGGTAGCGGCGGGATAAACCTGGTGAACAGGATTATGACTGTCGGTGAGCACGCCTACTAGTGTAGTGAGTGTTCATCCTGGCAGGGCCGAGAGAGTGTGTGTGGCCGTGTGTGATTTGATTGGCGAGTTGTCGCTGTGCGCTGGAGGAGCTTGTACGCCCTCAAACTATCTTCCCGTCCGAAGCCTGACTTCGGCAACTCCATACCACGTCTGCAAAGTCCGGTACCCTTCCATCTGTGGGACTGCGGGGATTATTCAAGTGCGGATAGCATACTGGCCGTAGCTCGTGGCCAGTGGTGCTGAGTGTTCGGTGGTTAGCCAGCGGTAACTTCGGTGCGCAGTGGAAACGACCAACCCGGTGCAAGGGGCGGAGTACCTGGGCCTTCAGGTTCTTTATTGCCCTAACAAGCCTATTGAGTCTTCGTGGCTCGGTGGGTGTTGTTGGTGGGAAGTGCGACTTTATATTTTGGACGTATCCCTATTCGACACGCACGGCTGAAGAAGAAGCTCGAGCCGCTCGAGCGACGGCTACCGAGGTTTCTACGCAGCTATCTGGAATGCCAGCGATGTCTCGAACTAAGTTTGAAGCCGACCGAGAGTCCGTGGCCGTTATGGATGCCGTGTCGCAGCTGTTGAATAGTCCCACGGCGGATATGTTTACAAATGGTGAGCCGGACGAGTCTTTGTTGGTACCGGTGTTCGATCGGCGGTCGATTGTGGACGACATTTGTTTCGGCAACGAGACTTTCAATGGTTGCTTAGCTACGCTAGACCGGCTACTGCAGCGTTTCACCGAGTGTCGGATCAGCGTTAATTTTACCAAGAGTATCTTCGTACAGTCGAACGTGGACTTTCTGTGGCATGCGGTATTGACGTGGAGCGCTTGTCCAGTTTTGGGAAATGAGATCAGGGTTCGGTTTTGGCCGACTCTTCGCCAGATCGGGTGTGTGTGTCACACAAATGGAGTAATCATTTCGATACGGTGTACCATTATGTTGGTACCCCGATCTCCACCCAGATATGGCACAATCATTTACGCACACCCCGATCTGGGTGAAAGTGGTGCAATCATTGGAGTACACGATCTGGGTCGACTTCGAAGCTGAGTGCGAGGTGACACTTCGGGGATGGGAAGCTGTTCTGTACCCACCAAGAGTACTACTCTGGCTACAAAATCAGCGGCTGCGCAAGCAGGATAGGAGAGATAGGAGGGAGTGGCTTTGCATTTTTCCTTTAGTTTATACAGACTTCGATTTTCCTTCTAAGACACACGCGGCGTTCCTGTATTCCGGGCTGGGAAGTACATTGGCCCACCCGACGACTAAGGCACTGCTAACTCGACCAAGGAAGACACGTTGAGATCCCCTGGATTGCTTGGCCAGGTACCGATCGCATTCTCACCCTCAAGATCCCGTCAAGAGGAGCCGGCAAGCAACGAAAAGGACAAGGACAACGATACAAAGGACAACCCCACGTCGGTCAAGTTTATTCAAGACTACGATCGACCTACCCCGACGGCCAAGTGAAGATTTCCACGTGGCTGTCCAACCCCCAAGTACCGTCCACACCTGTTCAACCAACGGTCAAGCCCGACGCCTTCAAGAGTCACCTCGGAAGAGCGTAACCCGCTCAACCAACGGGTACATAAGGTGAGCAAGACTTCAGCCCCACACGGCAAGCGGAGTACCCCCTCCGTCAGTTGGTAGTCTGGTCCCTCCGTGCGTGAGCTCGAGCCGCATCGTGATCTTTGCGATTCCCGCTCCACCACAGTATCGTCCGACGATATCCGCGCCGATCCCAAGAAGATCAAGGCCGCGTCCGAATTTTCGTTTCCCAAATCCAAGAAAGGGGTGCAATCTTTCCTCGGTGCGCTCAACGACTACAGCCGGTTCATCCAGGACTTCGCTGTGTACGGAGCCGCACTGTACCAGTTGAAAGACGAAGACTTCGCACAAGGGGGTGACCTCACGGTGCCGAAACGAAGTTTCGCGGTCCTTCAACCGAAGGTTAAAGACGCGCCGCTCTTATGGCACTTCGACCGAGACAAGGATGTACACGTCACGCTGTTCGCGAACGAGTGGGCTCTGAGCGCTACGCTTATGCAAGAGCATGTCAGCAAGATGCACCCTGTGTGGTTCTGTGGACGCGTCCTGAAGGACGCCGAGATGAATTACCATCCAGTCGAGAAGGGGGTCTTGGCCCTTCTATTGCTACTGAAGGTGTGCTACACTCAGCTAGCAGGTCGGACCATCCACGTCTATACGCGCTTTTTGACGCTCGATTGGGTACACAAGTCCAAGACATTGTTCGGTCGTGCAACGCAATTCGCTGTTATGCTGTCCCGACGGCACTTGATAGTCCACCGAGTCAAGGAACGGGACTGCGCCTTGGGCAGCTCCTCCAAGCTGGTCTAACAAGCTTCGTCGACCTCGAGGACTCGTTGGCACTGGTGGCACCACCGACCAAGGGGTCACCGACGACTCGGATGGACCCGCACTTGCTATATGCACGCCTACCGAAGTCTCATTGTGGCTTCGTAATGTCGTTTGATGGTTCTGCCAAGGCCGAGAA
This sequence comes from Phytophthora tubulina, assembly GCA_014706135.1. NCBI lineage: Eukaryota > Oomycota > Peronosporomycetes > Peronosporales > Peronosporaceae > Phytophthora > Phytophthora tubulina. The sequence continues at coordinate 9,252 of JACBOY010000201.1, forward strand.
GTTCGGTGGCTATGGCAGTTGTTCGTGGATTTTGTGGAAATTACCGGAGTGGACCATAGTGACTGCTGCGAGTGCTTATCTCGAGGCGACCACGGTGAACCTCGCTGAGTATGCTGGAATGAATAACGGTGTCCAAGCTGCACTTGAACACGGGCCGAGGACTTAGTCATTGTTGGTGACTCGAGACTCGCAATCCAGCAGTCCCTAGGGGTGATCGCATGTCGTAAGGAGACACTGTTGACACAACTGAACCGCCACCGAGAACTCACGGCCAAACTGCGGTCAGTGAAGTACTTGCACGTGGTTCGCGAGTTCAATGCAGCGGCAGACTCATTAGCAAGCGAGACTTTAGAGAGCAACGTGTCTACCGTGGTGGCTACCGAAGCCCGGATGTCAGAATTGGTCGAATTGAACCGCATCCGAGAAGTCATCTATGAGCCATCACCCGATGACTCGACTACCGAGGCCACGACTCAGGACGAGCCGTCGGTCGGTGTTACGCAGGTTCCAGTGAGACGCGACGCACCTCGTCGCAAGAATTTTTCGATTTTGTACGAAACGTTCACTGTGAGCCAGACCACCTAGCGGTTATGGCCCGACGCCAAGCTGAGGAGAAGGAGAAACGTGTCAGATCTGCAGACGAAGTTTCGGTAGTCGACCAGGATGATACAGCCCATCGAGACGAAGAAGAAGGTGCACCTACCGAGGCTCATAACGACTTAATGGCGGAGGAAGCGGACCAACTGCCCCCAAATGAGACACTACCTACATCTCCCACTGCCGAGGATGTGGACCCTTTGGTGATCCAACGAGAACGTCGACGACGGATTGCTACTGCCCAGGACGAGGAATTTAGGTGGTCGACCCTCAAGACGGTGCTTCGCGGTGAAGAATCGAAGCTCAGCTACCGAGAAGCTCGAGATGCTTGGAAGATGTCCGACAGGTTCATACTGAGCGAGGACAATGTGCTCTATTATCTCGGAATGAATCCTCGGAGGAGTTCCCAGCAGCAAGAGGCTACGACACTACGTCTAGTGGTACCTACAACGATCATTCAGGAAGTACTACGGAGTTGTCATGACTCGCTGGAAGGTGGCCACCAAGGTATTGTCCGGACCTATAATAGGGTCAAGTTGGACTACTTCTGGATAGGTCTGTATACGGATGTCGAACGACATGTCAGGTCGTGCTCCGACTGCAGTTCGAGCAAGAGCCGACCACAGTACCGTGGTTATTCACCGGGAAACATGCTGGCCGAGAGGCTGTTCCAAGCGGTCTCTATGGATTTCGTCATACCTCTGCCAAAGTCCCGCCGAGGGAACACGGCACTGTTACTTTTTCAGTGTGAGTTCACTGGATACGTGATGGGTAAAGCTATATGGCCGATACCTCCGCACTCAGCGTAGCGAAGGCTTTCGAAGAGTGTGTCTACCGAAGGTTCGGAGCGCCAACACTGATTCGGCATGGCCGGGACCCTCGGTTCATGAGCGAGGTCTTCCAATCTTTCTCCGAGATGATGCAGGCACGGTCCAGAGCGACTTTGAGTTATCGGCCACAGGCTAGTGGCCAGCAGGAGCGTTCGGTGAAGACGGTAATGCAGTCAGTGCGTGTGTACGCCGAAGATCCGTTGCAGCAGGACTGGGACGAGATTGCCGAGATGTTGATATTTGCCATCAACAACTCCATCGACGCAACGAGGAAGGAGACTTCATTCTACCTCGTTCATGGTTGGGATGCGCAGTCCACGCTCAAGGCAATGTCGTCGTCGCTCCAACGAGGTTCCGGACGGCAAACGGACGCCCTGGCATGGCACCGAGAAGTGAATCGACAGCAGGAAATAGCTTTGGAGATGGCCAAGGAATACCAAGCCATCGAAAAAGCTCGGCGAGCACAGAAGCATAACGAAGCACTGAGCGGACGTGAACAAGCAGCCATACCGAGAACTAGTGAGAACGAGGCCTCGGATGATGACAGTGCTGAGACAGGGGCAGCGAATGAGGCCTCTGGCAAAACTCCAACACCCCTCTTCGAACAAGGTAGCGGAGTCTGGTTGTACATGGAACGCGTGAAGCCCGGTTTGACGAAGAAGTTAGCGCACCGATGGCATGGACCCTTCCGAGTGAAGCGGAAGGTTGAAGAGTTTGCATATGAGTTGGAGTTGCCCGACCGAAGTGGATACAGGTTCTACCCTGTAGTGCATGTGTCACGGCTCAAGGCTGTGAACGAGTTTGGAGACCGACCTAGGAGTCGGTCGACCCCTGACGTGACCGAACATACGAGATTGGACTTTTGACGAGGAGCTGCTTCCCGAGGACAGCTGGGAGCCAGATCGACTCGCTGGCGAGTACGAGGTTGAGGCTATTCTCGACGACCGAACCCCGTTATCAACGAGCACTGAGCGGACTGTCCAAGAGCTCACGGTGAAATGGGTCGGATACGACGAACCGACATGGGAACCCGCGTCCAACTTGTCGTGCGGTGGCCTACTCTTCGATTACTTACGTGAGAAGCGCCGTGACCAACGTTGGCAGATGGTCCAAGTCGCTGACGAGGACTAGACGCAACGTCGGCCGAAGATTGAACTGCCTGTGGGGCCGGTACAGCCCACAGTGTCAGACGAAGAAAGCTAATGTACCGAATTTTGCACGTTTGTATATGGTGTGAACGAATTTCTCGAAGTGGAGTATGGAATGGATAAATTACGATGGACACTGGCTATTACGACTACGCTACGAATCTCTGAAGCCACCGAAGCCGAGACCTGAGAGCTGGGAGTGAACACCACCGCAGTTGAAGTCTGAAAGCTGGGAGTGGACACCACCAAAGTTGAAGCTTGGGAGCTGAGAGGGGACGCCACCGAGACCGAAACCGGAGTGCTGGGAGTGGGCGCCACCGAGCCAGAGACTTGGGACGGCAGCTTGGATGCCGTAGAGCCGCCCGAGGCCTTGGTGTCGGCCGGCGTCGCAGCCGTCAGAACTTCGTCGAGGTTCGAGGCGCTTTCGAGATGACGGTCCAACGAGGGGTTCGTGTGAAGAGGAGGCCGCCGAGCGACGCCGATGACGATCCTCGCGAGCTGCATCAGCTGCTGCTCCGAGATGGATGAAGCAGGAAGTTCGGCGGAGTCAACACCTGAAGCACCAAGAGCCACTGTGGCAGCCAGACCCTCGACCGACGCCACGCGAGTTGCCGAATCCACTGCCGGCGCGGGAGTTGGCGACGGCGAGGAGTCGGCGCCAGGCTCTGATGGGGGCGGTGACCTCGAGACCACCTGAGGCAACACAACAGCCTCGGAGGAGTCGGACGACCGACATAGGGCTTCCTGAGAGAATGGGCAAGGAGATCAAGTCAGCACTGAAACGTTAGAGGACGAGCAAGACGAACCGAAGGTTGAAGACAAGGAGGAAACGCACCTGCTGAGATGACCCGAGAGCCGTATGGCGGCGGCCTTAGCTTGACCCAGAGCTCGAGAAGGACGCGCCATGAGAGATGACAGAGAGGCGCCGCGACGATCACCAGTTATGCAGGCTCGCGTCGAGGCGGGGGCAGTTGTGGTGTGGGATTTTGACCAGCCCGTGACAGCTCGGCCGCCGAGACAACTGCTGGAGAACCTTTCAGTGAAACACGGTTCTCGGTCCTGATTGGCGGAATACATTCCACTCGGTGGAATAACGGTGACGCACCAGTGACATCTGTGGGCCTCGGCTTGCCTAATATAACCTGGCCGAGGTACCCAGAATAGGCTAATTTGGGTTTGTACCGACCCCTGGTACCCAGTCCTCGTGACCTCAGCCGTACCTACGCGAGGTCCCAGGAGCCCCCACCGAGGTTTTTTATACTTGATATTTGTATATAGGAATATTTGTATATAGAAATAGGACTCAACATAGGATGACAGACCAAGGCTCTCTGAGCCTCACTTAAACGAAATAAAAACGCAGTCTTCCCCCCAGTCAAACAAGGATCAAGTCCGTCTACGGTAAGTCTAGCTAGCTAACTGAAGGGCCAGGATACGCTCGGTTGTGTGGAATGCCTGTTGGTAGACTCGAGGGACATTGAACCGAGGGTTTATCTAGGTAAGGCCAAGAGGAGAGTGTGGCCGAGAGTTCGGCCGGCCAGAGAGTGTCGGTCCGTGTGTGTTCGTGGGACCCGAGGGTTCCTACGTGTATTAGACTTCCCGTCGAGGTTTACCTCGGCACCCTGTACCAGGTCTGAACAGCCGGTACCCTTCCTTCTGAGGGACTGCAGGGGTTCGCGCGAAAGCGCAATATCGCATCCTAGTCCTCGCTGGTGGCTAGTGGTGCAGGTTTAAGGGGTGACCGAAAACTACCACGGTATACAGAAGCGCTTGAAACCGACCCGGTGTAAGGGATCGTTCCTGGTCTTCAGGTATTGATCCAACAATCGCTAACCTTTACGGGGAAGCGTGTGTTGTTGGTGGGGGCTCACCCGACTTGTGAGAATTCTACCGTGTTTTCCTAGACGACAGGAGTCTATTCAGCTGGAGCAGGAGTCGCAGGAGACGCCGTCGGCAGCACTGACGCCATGCATGAGATTGCGACAACTACTCGAATCTAAGGCACTCCGGCGCGACACTGCCCAAGCCGTCATATCTACCATCGAAGGTACAGTTATGCTTCCGGTCAGTTTTGTTTATGTGTGACTGAATTTACTAAAACACGCTCTCATGCATTAGGCTCAAAACTGCGGTTGAGATGCACGCTTCGTCGACAGTCAGCATTGGGAATTTAAACATAAGTCCGGCTATCAAGCTGTTGTATACAGATCGTTCGTATAACCCTTCTTGTGTGTCTTTTAAAGTAATCCTACGGCAGTTGCTTTGGTACTAGTACACGTGTTCCATCTATTGACGTCTAACGACGGCAATCCACTGGTCTAGTTTCGCTTGAGATATTCCCGGGTTTTCGGGCCTGTACTTCAACCTACCGCGAGATACATTTTGTATCTTTATATGGTTTACAATCCAGCTCCTCACACGCAAAGGGAGACTCTCCTTGCCAATATTGGGAAGGCTGCTGGTTCAGTGCGGAATTTGCGCTCAAGGCGACAACCGAGGTCAGTGGCTGGTAGTAATTATCAGCGTGCATCTACGTGTGACTTATGGTTGTATTTGGATGATGCCGATTGATAGAGTGTTCAAGTATCCATGTCTGATCGAGGTAACGGTGCCAAGGGCCTTGGAAAAGGAGGCGCAAAGCGCCATCGGAAATCATCCGCGACAATATCCAGGGAATAACCCGACCGTCCATCCGCCGTCTAAAACGTCGAGCTGGGGTTTTTAGGATGTCGGCTTTGGTTTACCACGAGGCTAGGTCGGTCCTGAAAGTGTTCTTAGCTAACCTCGTCCGTGACGATGTGACCTATTCGGAACACGCAAATCGCAAGACGGTCACTACCATGGACGTGCTGTACGCGCTGAAGCGCCAAGGCCGAATGCTCTACGGATTTCAAGGCTAGCTTTTCGATAGCTAGCAGTTGGTAGTAATATCAATACAATCCGGACCTTCGCACACTTTATATAGAAGTTAGCATCGATAGCAATTCAATTGTGAAGGAATACAGCAAACAGCCGAATAGTTTATTGAATTAAGCATGCAAAAACTTCCTTCCAACTGCGACTTTCCCCCGGGACCCACGGGCCCAGGCATGCAATTGGCAGTCTCTCGAATCGCTGACAACATGATCTGGAAGTAGTACCGGTATATACCGGTACCATTACACCGGCAATTATTTTTCTTAACATTATTACCGGTATACAAGGAGAATAGGTTTCGAGCATTTCTAAGCGAGAGGAGCCATTGTGAATTCCGCCTAAATTTGTAGATGCTGATTGGTTTAGCGAGTCGCGACATACAAATCCAAGTCATGTATAAATCACCAATGGGGAATTTGACAGTAATAATATAGATTCAAACTTAAGTGACAAGAGTAGTAATATCCCCCACAGTATCAGTAAGGTCTGCCACATGAAACGGTAATAATTATGACTCGCCATAAACAGTAATTTCAGTTCTAAATCGAGACAGAAACAGTAGTGAAACGATAGAAACGATAGAAATGGATGTGCTGCATTCTTTACTCGAACTGTACGCTCCACGATAACACACACAGAGGAATTAATCTATATAAGTAGTTTGAACCCCATTTGTCACAACGTAAGCAGATTCATGTTACTACTTGTAAGTAGATTGGCGATAAATCCACTTATTAGCTTGGAACCACCCTAATGAGCGATCAGTAAAGAGATATACCTATTTAGCTCAGCAACTTAATGCACACCGAACAAGATCCGTTCGATAACACCAAAATTGATGAAAACCACCTCGAAAGGGTTGGAGTTCGTGCAGCCACCGTCATATTCGTAGTCGTAACCGGTTATAGCACTGCCTAAGGTAGGAGAACATGTAAAAGCAGCCAGACCCAAGCAAAACCGATATCCTTTGTCTCTGTCCGATGAATTTTCTTCAAGAAGTCATGGCGCATGGGGCGAATCCCCGAGCTCGGCTCCAGACCCTCAGTCGTCTGACGTCGAGGAAAGCCCACCCAAGAAGTCGGCTCACGCTGGTGGCTTGGATACTCAAATGTTTGGGTCCGACGATGAGGACGACTCCGCTTCTACGCTTCAAGCGCCTCTTCGTGTCAAGATGCAGATGTACTTAGCCCAAGGGGAGCCACCTTCTGGTCCTCCTCCTGTCAGCAAGCCTTCGCGGAAGCGCAAGTCCAAGCGGCAACCTTCATCATTTGCAATGCATAGAATTTGTTTCTATAGTACTTATAATTTTTCAAGTAAGTTAAATATAAATACTTTGGGCAAGACGCAAGGTAGGTATGCAGAAATAGAACAAAGATTGCTGGGTTCCCACGAGGCTAGGAGTGTTCTGGTACGAGGCTGCCAGTTCGCAACTTGTCCAGAATGGTAGGAATACCAGTGTCGCAGCTGCCGTACCGAGAGCTGTCTGTTGGTGATATCATCGAGTATTTTGTGCCAGCATTTGGCTGGGGAAACCCGGATGGCCATCGCCGAGCTCGAGTTCTTCAAATTGAACCAGGAGAAGCGTATCCAGTTCATGTCGATACGGGGGAGGTGCTGTGGAAATTGATGATGGTGATGCTGGTGGAGACAGCTTCGGGTTTCATCCTCCCGACTGACCAACGGATCCACCGAACAATCAGGACATTCGAACTAAAGGAAGGCAAGCTGGACATCCCAACGGGTCTACAGCGTCTTGGTCAGAGAATTGCTATCGCTCGAAATGAGATCATTAATAACGTTTTCACGGGGGAATCTATAAGGCGAAATGAAAATGGAAGCACCACAAATGTCGATACTAGTGATATCGGAACTGTTGGTGAAAACGGGTTCCGATCAACGAGAATGATGATCAATCCTCAGGTCGCGACTTGGTAATAACCTCGCAGGACAATCCAGACAGTCAGATTAATTCCGAGACTGAAGCAGAAAATGGCGGTGCTGATGGTATTATAACGGCAGTATCTTCTGGTGATTACTCAGAGATACGTTACAACCGTGAACTTGTTAATGACCGCGCTGTTGGTATTACTACGACAGATCGGTCTGTTTGCAACTCAGACGTACATGGGAGGGCAGGACTAGATAGTGGTAGCGGCGGTGCCGAGGTTTCGACCCAGAATGTCGATGAGAATTTGATGGAAGTCGATGAAGAGGTGATGGATGGGGACTTCGAGGAGATTAAATCTTCAGATGAGGATTCACACTTAAACCCGAACCAGTCGCGTTCCAGGAGGTCGCTCTCTTTAGTTCAGGGAATGCGTTTTGCGTCTGCTACGCTAGCCCTCTATCACATCCAAGCGTACGCCTTGGCCCATCAAAAAAGTGTTAAGGTGAAACGACGTTGTGGTGTGGACGGGGGACATGCCCATTTTTCGTACAGCTCTACAAATTAAAAGGTGGTGTCTGGGGAATTTCGTCGTTGTGTGTGGAGCACATGGATAGTGTCTCGATGTCCAAACCTACTACCCGCCAGATAGCAGAACTACCGACATTTGTCAGCGCGGTTAATGCTGATAACACTCTTTCAGCATCTTCCTTAATTCAACTGATTGCAGCGCGTGGTGGTATTTCTCTTGTCGGGCAGGAACGATCGGTTTATCGCGCTCGTCGAATGGTCATGGAAACGACTGAGCTTGAACTTAAGAAGTCATATACTTTGATTCAGCCTTACTTGGAAAACTTTCGGATTTTGAATCCTGGTTCAACAGCAATAATGGAGGAAGACGACGCTGGCCGCTTCAAAAGAGCTATTGTTATTGTTCGAATTATCGCCGATTCACTTCAATACAATCAGCGTGTACTAGGCATTGACTGCTCACATTCGAAGTGCCAGTATTACGGAGGGTTGCAAATGCATTTAGTTGGCCGAGACGGCAACTTGCAGAACGTTACCATAGCCTTTGCATTAGTACCTTCAGAAGACAACGACAACTACTTTTGGTTCTTCAACCATTTGGCGCGAAGTGGAATTGACATATCTGGCGTCCCTGGTGTTCCCATATTTTGTGACCGCGATGTGGCTATGCTATCGGTAGCCAGAACGCTCGCCCTCAACGAGAAATATTGTACAGCTCACACAGCTCGCAACTTTGTGCACCAACATTCCAATGTCAAGGAACACCATAAAGTTGTGGTGTGGCAGCTTCAAGCGAGCTACACAGAGTCAGTGTCATGCCCGCCTCTGGCCTGCTAAAGCAAGCAAGTTAGAGCGCGTGGGTACAAATGCTCTGGCTTGCTTGCTTGTAGCCAGAGGTAACCTGTCGCTGCGACGGCTGCCTTGACGGGCCAGCAGTCGCAGTGACCATGCATTTATACACAAGGAACATGCATTGAGTAGCAATGAACATGCATGTTGACAAAAAGAAAAGTATAGGGCCAAAGAAAAGAAGAAAAAGAGAAAAGACATGCAGGGTAGATACACATAGGCACGATTAGGAAACAGAAACAAGAACAAACATTAGGGAGCCTCCTGTGCTCACCAAGGAGCAAAGGAAGGCAAGCACTTTAGGCTAGGAAACCAATTCATTATCAAATACACCGTCTACCCCGCAATGCTCGAGACCAACTACCTAAGCTTCAACTACCGACAAGACCTACACTCACCTTTCGACCAACACTCTTCCTCAGCAAACCACGACAGTCAGAGTACAAATCGAGACTGGCTTGGATTGGCATGGAGTTAGGCGATACGGCAATGAAGTATCTTGCCGATATACCGCCCAAGAAGTGGTGCGTCTTCGCAAATATCGGTGAACAGCCCCTATATGGATGGCGAGCATCAAATTTTGTTGAGAGCGTATTTGGCACGCAGTTGGCAATAGGAATACGAGGGTTGCCTCCATTCGAGTTCATAAAGGCCGTGTGTTCTCGAATAATGTCGCGAACTTTCAAACGCAACCAATTCGCCATGAAGTGGATATCCGAGGAAAGGAAAATGACGCCGGCATCGATGAAAATTTACGACAAAAGCAAAGCCAGGATATCGGACAGTATCACGTAGATCCTTCTTCGCAAGATGTATACTACGTATACAATTTGCAAGCTACTCAAGAGTTACCAGAAGAGTGACTTTGAGTCAAAGGCACTGCACCTGCGGGTTTATGGATCAACACTGTATTCCGTGCCGACATCTCATCAGCGTCTTGAAGAAAACCGGAGATCTCGACCGAGTTTTCGACTACTTTGACCGCTGCTACTTTGTTGAAACGTATGCACAAGCCTTTCGAGGCAAGTCTGTAGATTTGCCTCTTGAACATGAGATTGGAGAACCCGATGAGACCACCCATCCAGCACCTGGTAAGAAAGCACGGGGACGGCCGCCAACGAAGCGTATTCGAAGCAACGGTGAATCATCTACCACAACTATGTACAAGTGCACCCGATGCAATGGACCCGGACATAACATCAGGACGTGCCGCGAACCGCCAAAGTGACCACAGTTTTCTCGCTGAATCCTCTCTGAAGTTCCCACGTGCCAGTACTTTCCTTGATTTTCATAATATATATGGAGTACTTTCCGTTCTATACGCTGTACGATGAGCGTACGTTAACTTCATGGCGACTTGTTTTCAGCTCTAGCAATACTAGTCATAATCTAGTCAGCGGGAGCTGTAGCCAGACAAATGCCATTTAATTATTGTTTGTGATTGCATTCCTCTGTAATACGTTTGTACTCGACCATACACGCGAGTACAACCGCAGCACTTCCAACTTTACAATGGAACAGCTCGGAGTATTTGAGATCAGCAACAACAAAATCCAATAGAATGTAAAAGATAATCCTTTGAAGTTTTCTTCGCACCATACCTCCGGGATATTAGCGATGCAGTACTAAGATAAATATCAAACAGTTGCGCTCTCGTGCAACAGTTCCAAAACCTTCTTTTTCTTATATGGCAACCAGAGATACCACCCAGAAATTCGAGAACTCAAATCAGACGCTGCCATCGAACAGTAGCGTCAACTTCTGTAATGGCGGCACCACTACACTGATAAAAACCGGTTAAAACAATCTGAAAAAATAGATACCATAGATAGGTATAATTAAATGAACGCCGTACTTACTCAGTACAGAAGAGATACAAGATCACCTAGGTGTGGTCCTGTTTTGCAGGGAGTTTTATCTTGATCAGCTTTAAGACGAATACACAGTACAGATATTGTCAAAAATACCCACCGTAACAAGTCCACAGCTCCTAGCATTCGATCTTCGTAGTCTGAAACTCGGACTAGTCGCCTTACAATGGGATGAGCCTCATCGCCACCAAAGATCAGGAGGAAAGCGGCGTCTCGGGTTTGCTTCCAGTGCTAGGCATCAGTCGGATGGCGGAGAAGCACATCAATATGTTCGGGAAAGGTCATCTCTCAGTGGGCGCGAGAACGGGGGGGGGGCACTGTATTTCTAACGACGCGACCGCTCGACCAGCTGAGAGCGTGAGGAGGCATCTGTTGCAGCTCAAGCGTCGCACAACCTCTCGCTAATCGATATGATATATCACGCAGCGATTTTTTTCTTCGCGTAATTTACGGCTAAGGTTAGGTCTGCATTTTTGTGGAAGGGGAAATTTACAAAAATAGTAGGATTCCAAACTTAAGTGACAGGATTAGTATAAGCGGATAGGAGTCTAGTTTACCGACGGCAATCTTAATTCGCAAGTATCTGACAGTACCAGTAAGGCCGCACTACTATTGCTGTCAAATAAATGCTCGTGGGTACCCGATTCTGTCACGAACCTTTTAAAGAAGCCGTGAGCCACCAACAACTCTCCGCCACCTCGCTTTGAGGAGCGAGCGCAGGAAATAGTGCTTGGGAGGTACCAAAACTCTACATGCTGCGCTCGCTCCTGAATTGAGAACCGCACCAACGACAACTCTGAGCAGTACCCATCTTCTCGTCGCAATGACGATAATCGTCTAAGCGTCTTGAGTGAACGAAAAGAGGGCGGTGCTCGTGCTTAAGGCGCAATGCGAGCCTAACTTTGCGAACGCTTTCGTCGCCTACTTCTGTTGGTATGGCCATCTCCTGAGTCGGGACGCGTGCCAAGCTACTCGACTGCTTAACTGCTCGTCAGAGAGGACTGCTGCTTCGAGTGTGTCTAACGGTGCCTAATGGTGGTGGATTGGATTGAGAGTGTCTTGGGCACAGGGCAGCACGGAGAGCGTGCCAAGCCCGCGCGGTAGAAATAAATATTTATACTACTCCTGTCGAGACAAATCACAGCTCAGCCCGAAATTTATTGCTCTTGTCACTTAAGTTGAATCTATACTATATTTGTCAAAGGCCTCTTGGAGCCATTGCCATTGGTCAGAATTTGTATTGGACTTTTGACCAATAGCGACCCGCTACAGAAACAGAAAGTTCTCCTCATTCGAGAATCTGGCGACTCGAGGGAAGATGGTAAAGCTCTTCTGCGCGATTGTTGGTGTGGCGGGAAGCGTGTTCTCGGTGCGAGTGGCTGAAGACGACTCGGTTGATGACTTGAAGAAGGCGATCAGGGCGGAGAATACAAAGACGGTCACGTGCGACGCCAAGGACCTGCAGCTCTTCCTGGCGAAGAAGGACGGCGCGTGGCTGCCAGAAAACGAGGTGCTGGAAGGCGTGAGTGACACCAGTGGTCTGACGCCGTTGAATGTTGCGGGAGCGCCACTCGGCTTGGTTGGCTTATCGGAGGAAGACGTGCGGATCCAAGTCACGAAGGAAGATGTTGCAGCTGGAAAGGTCCCTGTCCACGTGCTGGTGGTGGTTCCGGAGGTCGAATCAAAGCGTCCAGCAAGTAATGATGAAGTTTTTGCTAAGTTCTTGAAAAAATTGAGAACCACCGAACCGGAGACGAAGACGCTGACCGATCTCACCGACCTGTCTGTGAATGAAGACGAGTTTCAACTCAACAGTCTGTCAACGAAGCAAAAAGGTAGTAGTCCGATTGTTATGACACCTGACTTGCACGAGTTTTGGAAGGATTTTGGTGAATTCCCTCCGTATTATTTCGTTCGGAAGGAAGAAGTGGTGTTCTGGGAGGTGATCAAGAAACTCCTGTTAAACAATGACAAGGACCGCGTTGTGATAGTAGGTTCACCGGGTGTCGGAAAGTCCTGCTTTCTTATGCTTATTGCGTTCTACCTGGCGTGTATCCAGAAGAAGAATGTGCTTGTCATACGTCGATTGAAAGAGAGCAAACTTGCGAACGCGGTGGTGTACTTTGATGGCAAAGGAAAATACGCACGCCTAACGAATCTCCGATCGAACGATTTGTACGCCATCCGCTCCCAAGCTAAGGATGCGACCGTTCTTGTTGATGGTTTTCGGCAAAAAGAACTGAAGGTATCAAACCAACTTCTGCCTTTTCATTTTCTTGCAACGTCGTGCCAGTTCGATGCGAAACAAGATGACAATTCACATGTTGTGGTTTTGCCGGCGTGGCGTGATGCTGACCTGCTGCAGTACGCGAAGTTAACTGACTGGGTGATCGAGACTGGTTTAGCCGTGTACAAGGACCGGTTGAAGGATTCAACTTGGCCAAAACTCGTTGGGGAGCAGTACTTCTACAGTGGTGGGAGTCTACGCGAGTTTTGTAGGACGCGTGATGAGCTTAAAGCCAGAGTTGTGGCCGATTGTGCGACAGTGGAAGATACCCAAGCTTTCCAATTGGTGTATTCGTATGGTGGTGGTAAAGCTAAAAACCAAGTGGATCGAATTCGGCGTCACTATATTGATGACTGCAGGAAGGAAGAACACTATCAGCTGCGTGCTCACTGGAAACTCTCTGTCGATTCGGGGTATGCGTTGAGTAAGTTGGGGAGGATTGTTGGCATGGACGAGCAGCTAAAGGTTTACACGTATGCAAAATCTATTGGTGCCGGCTTCCATGGCGTCGCATACGAACTATTGCTTCACAGTGCAGTTCAACAACGTAAACCGGTTGTGTTGAAGATGCGGGAAGGGTCAGAATACGAAAAGATCGAAATACGGGTGCCCCACGTTATTTGCAGGGGCGAAGCTGAGAAATCGTGCTACGATTGCTTGACCACATTTGGAAATGACACTTACTGGCATCCCGACTACCCGTTCTTTCCTTTCATTGACGCAGTGACCACGTGTGAAGCGTTCCCAAGTGGAAGTAAAGATTCCGAGACAATCGTGGCTTACATTCAGGTGACGATTGCAAGCGAGAAAAAGTTCAAGAAAGAGAGATTACGCCTGCTGAACGCTGAGATGGATAAAAACCCATCGCTGAAGCACATGAAGCGCGCGTTTGTGGTAGTAGGTCCTGACGCCAGTGTCTGCGAGAGATTTAAACTCCACGATGCGCCAGACCTCAACACGTTTCTAACGATGGTAAGCTGCTTTGACCCGGAACAGCTGGAGCCTAAGCAAGATGAGATGCATGTCGGAGCAGCTAGAGCCTAAACAAGCTTGAGATGGGCTTTACCTGCTTGTGAATGTTCCGATTTTTAGGTGTTGGTGCTCAAATCGTGAGGTGAAGTACCCAAGTGCGAAGATCTGTTGAGTTAATTCAGCTGATTCTTGCTTCGGCATGCTGCATTAATAAATTGTTTTTTTTTCATTCTGATAAATATGAAGTTAGTAATATAGTAAGATGGCTTACTCACCTGAACATTACCAAGCTAACTTTCATGGACGAAACCCCTGGGGTCTCTTCAATGCCAACAACTTGAGACGGTCGAACAGGATGAAGAAGTTGGTCCCCGTTCACGATCACTTGCAAGCAAAGATGGAGGCCGATGCTTCTGCTCGTCGACTTCAAGTCCCTATGCAGGATGCGTATGACTCACTGTGTCACGACCGCAAGATCGCCCGAGCTGTGTGGCACATTCCCATGCCGGTGTTTTACTTCTGCGCGTTCGTGTCGATGCTGTTCGCACACATCCCAGCGACCAACATGTACGAACAAGGCTACGCTGTGTCCTCGACACTTGCAACTTCAGGCAGCGACACAGTCACGACAGACTCGACGATGAAATTCTACAACATCGGCCAGATCTCCGACGTCTTCGACTGGCTGACGGACACATTCGTGCCTTCCGTCTTCATAACGGAAGATTACAATGGTAACACTCTCACAAAGGACCGATGGGGGCGTGTCGCCTCGTTTAACAAGGTTTTGGGTGCCGTCAATTTCCAAGTGACGCGAAAGGCGATGCACAAGTGTGTCACGCAGCCATTTCTATCCAACTTGTATCCCAATTGCTACGACGCCTCGGATACATCAACTGAGCAGCGATTGATCAGCTTCGACACGAATGCGACTGATGCTGTTGGCAAAATCTCAGCATTAAAAGCTGGAGGCAATTGGCTCGACTTCTCCACTGAAGAACTTTTGATCACCATCGTCACGTACAACGGGGAGCTGCAAGGCTACGCGGTCACGGAGATGCAGCTCACTTTCTTGGAAGGAGGCTCGGTCCAGACGCTTTCGTCGACTACACCCGCACTCTCAAGCCCATACAGTGCATCGGTCACTATAGCTGCTGATATCGTCGTCTTGGTCTTCTTCCTGCTAGCGTTAGTCACGCAACTACGCAGACTTTATCGATACCGTCGCACCGGCATTAGAAACTTGATCTGCGGCGACGTCTGGGTCGTTATCGAGCATTCTTCCACTGTGGTTGTTGTCGCTTTCTACTTTGTGTGGATTTCCATCGTTCTACTCATGTACCAGAAGGAATTCCGTGACAATTTAGCATCTCTCGTAGTCGGTGGGAAGGACTGGGCATTCGACGCTGAGGCCCGAGCACGTTTGTACGCTGTAATTGATAGGCTCAAATCTGTGGCAAAACTCACTGTGGCGTTGCGTTTGATCGCCACCCTCGCGGTTTTCCTGCTGAGTCTTCGGATCCTGAAAAGATTCCGCTTTCACCCGCGACTGAGTATTCTCACACGAACTGTGGCGAGTGCGTTGCATCAATTCGGCGCGTTCTTCATCGTATTCATCGTCATCTTCGTGACTTTTGCTGTCTCCGGCACTATTCTCTTTGGTGATCGTGTTCAAGAGTTTTCCTCTTTACAAATTGCGATGGAGACTTGCATCAATATGCTCTTCGGAAACTTCGACTACTCCAGTATTCAGGGGTTATATGCCCCCGTTTGTATGCTTTACTACTGGGGTTACATGATCGTCGTGAGTCTCGTGCTGCTGAACATGATGCTCGCCATTGTGTTGGACGCTTATGCAGAAGTGAGCAGCGAGAGTTACAAGTCTCAGAACATGTTGGCAGTCTCTCGAAGGGATAATAAAAAATATATACCAATATATTCGAAAAATAAAAAAATATATACCAAATACTCAAAATATAAAAAAATGCACCAGGGTGTATACCGGGATGTATATGCGAAGGACCATAAGGAAGGAGAGCCGGAATTTACTTGAACACGCAATGGCCTAGTGTGATTTGGTCGGTTTTATGACTGAATGGTCACTGGATCGATCCTTGCAAGTGCCATCAGCGAAAATTCTGGTGTCCCATCTAAATGTTCAATTGTCCCTATAAAACTGTCCCAAGTCCCGACGATATGAAAGACCCCTTGCCACACGACATAGAACTGCTAGCGCGACCGATTGTGTGAAGAGTGGAGCTTGATTGGTCGCCAGTACGCTTCGAGCTTCGAGCCGGACACGCAACTGAGAAGTCTTCGAGTGCACTAAAACTCCATAAGATGATACCGCTTCCGTGACCAGGTGTACAGAGATCAACCGCCCACTAAGAGATATAGAAGAGAACGAAAAAAAATCAAGTTTTGCTCACTGGATATTTTGACTTTTGCTATGTGTTTCAAGGATCCTACCTGGCAGTTCCCATGCCCCCACCTTGTCAGTCTTCATCTTCCAGCGCAGTACACACGGCAAAGGCAAAATGGAGAGCGACGATGATCAGCCGCGGGCGAGCTTCTTCGATGAACAGAGCTACACCAGCAAGCAAGACATCGTTCAAGCCGTAATTCGATACAACCGCACCGTAAATAGACCGTTTCGCGTAATTTCAAGTGATAAGCGGCGCTACAGGCAGCATGTACGCAGGATGGCTGCGAGTTTGTGGTGCAGTTCGCATTTTCGCAGACTTTTAGCCCACCAACGAAGTTTATCCGGCATTCCTGCGCGCTGTCTGAGGCCACCAAGTCGTCACGCCGCGAAGCAACTGGGAAACAGATCGCATTGAACCCCATGGTGCGCGAGATGCTTGTAACAACTGGTAGGACGCTGCGCCCTGTAGCGATTCAGCAGCAGCTGAAGATGACTGGAATTACGGCTTCGTACATGAACTGTGTGCATGCACTTCGACGTCTTCATCTTGAGTTTTTCGGCAGCGATGCTGAGCAGTATATGCTTCTTCCCTCTTACGTCGACGAACTCAACCGTCGCGGCCACAAGACCAACATTGAACTCACGAGTGGAGTTTTCAAGCGCGTGTGTATTGCCTTTAGAGAGGGCATCGAAGCCTATACGCCGTACCATGAGCGTGGGATTGCCGTGGATGGTACCTCCCTGAAAACGTCCATTGGTGGTGTCCTGCTGATTGCGTGCTTTCGCAACGGAAATAACGAGATTCAGATTGTTGGCATCGGTGTCGTCGCAATGGAGAATGAAGACAACTCGACGTGGTTCTTAGCTAGTCTGCTGCCACACCTCCAGCCAGCACCCGCATTCCTGATTTCCGACCGCGACAAGGGTCTGATCAATGCGACCAAGGCAACGGCACCAGATGTCCCGCACTTTTATTGCTTCCGGCACCTGATGGAAAACTTCAACAAGAAATTCAAGTCAAAGCAGTTGAAGGCACTGGCGTGGGCGGTGGCGCGTGCGCGGACTGAACTGGAGTATGACAGGGCGACTGCTGACCTTTCTGCAATGAATGAGAACGCGACCAAGTGGCTACAGGAGGTGGGGAAGGAAAAGTGGGCTACCGCTTACAGTCCTTGCACCCGGTTCAACACCCTGACTTCCAACAACGTCGAATCTGCCAACAGCGCGCTGAAGGGGATTCGCAGTCTTCCAATCCTGGACTGTCTCATGGAGATCGAACGCTACGTGGCAAGAAAGTGGATGGAGAACACGAAAAAGGCGGAGAGCTGGGGCGAGTTGACACACTACGCATCGCGCAGAGCGGACAAGGTGCTTGAACATACCGTCAGCGGTTCCGTCGATGTAAACTCCTCCACAAGTTTTGTTGTGGAGATCAAGCGTGGCGTCGGATGTATCCCACTGAAGTTCGCACTTCAACTATGTGACGACGTGGTAAAATGTTCATGTGGATATTTCGAGGACGTCGGCGCTCCTTGTGTTCATGCACTGCTCGCGGTCAAGCACGCCGGTAGACTGACGGAGATGACAAGCTTTTATCATGTTTCCTGGAAAACGCCAGTCTTCCAAGAAGCCTACGCGGAGCGAGTACGCACTACCATCTTGCCTCTAGTGCTCAAGGAGGCGCTTACTCGCGGTGAATGCAAGGCTCCCGGAATCCCGAAAAAACGTGGCCACCCAAAGAAGAAGCGCATTCCGTCTCAGCAGGCAACGGAAACTCTGAAGAAGCAAATCCAACGGTGTGGAATATGCGAGCAAGTTGGCCACAACCGGAAGAGCTGCAGCGGTCAGTCGTCCTAAACGCGCTTGCTGACTAGCATTTGCATGATGCATTCAGAGGTTTTTCTCCCTGATAGGGTTTTCCTCGCTAAAAGAAATACACAAAGATTTGACTGTCGTGGCCTTATCAAGCATTTATATATATACACACACAGACTGCATCTATTTCCATGTTGACAGCGAGAGTATCCGTGCGCAGACATCCCGGTATACATCCCGGTATACACCCTGGTGCATTTTTTTATATTTTGAGTATTTGGTATATATTTTTTTATTTTTCGAATATATTGGTATATATTTTTTATTATCCCTTCGAGAGACTGCCAACATGTTCTGAGACTTGTAACTCTCGCTGCTCACTTCTGCATAAGCGTCCAACACAATGGCGAGCATCATGTTCAGCAGCACGAGACTCACGACGATCATGTAACCCCAGTAGTAAAGCATACAAACGGGGGCATATAACCCCTGAATACTGGAGTAGTCGAAGTTTCCGAAGAGCATATTGATGCAAGTCTCCATCGCAATTTGTAAAGAGGAAAACTCTTGAACACGATCACCAAAGAGAATAGTGCCGGAGACAGCAAAAGTCACGAAGATGACGATGAATACGATGAAGAACGCGCCGAATTGATGCAACGCACTCGCCACAGTTCGTGTGAGAATACTCAGTCGCGGGTGAAAGCGGAATCTTTTCAGGATCCGAAGACTCAGCAGGAAAACCGCGAGGGTGGCGATCAAACGCAACGCCACAGTGAGTTTTGCCACAGATTTGAGCCTATCAATTACAGCGTACAAACGTGCTCGGGCCTCAGCGTCGAATGCCCAGTCCTTCCCACCGACTACGAGAGATGCTAAATTGTCACGGAATTCCTTCTGGTACATGAGTAGAACGATGGAAATCCACACAAAGTAGAAAGCGACAACAACCACAGTGGAAGAATGCTCGATAACGACCCAGACGTCGCCGCAGATCAAGTTTCTAATGCCGGTGCGACGGTATCGATAAAGTCTGCGTAGTTGCGTGACTAACGCTAGCAGGAAGAAGACCAAGACGACGATATCAGCAGCTATAGTGACCGATGCACTGTATGGGCTTGAGAGTGCGGGTGTAGTCGACGAAAGCGTCTGGACCGAGCCTCCTTCCAAGAAAGTGAGCTGCATCTCCGTGACCGCGTAGCCTTGCAGCTCCCCGTTGTACGTGACGATGGTGATCAAAAGTTCTTCAGTGGAGAAGTCGAGCCAATTGCCTCCAGCTTTTAATGCTGAGATTTTGCCAACAGCATCAGTCGCATTCGTGTCGAAGCTGATCAATCGCTGCTCAGTTGATGTATCCGAGGCGTCGTAGCAATTGGGATACAAGTTGGATAGAAATGGCTGCGTGACACACTTGTGCATCGCCTTTCGCGTCACTTGGAAATTGACGGCACCCAAAACCTTGTTAAACGAGGCGACACGCCCCCATCGGTCCTTTGTGAGAGTGTTACCATTGTAATCTTCCGTTATGAAGACGGAAGGCACGAATGTGTCCGTCAGCCAGTCGAAGACGTCGGAGATCTGGCCGATGTTGTAGAATTTCATCGTCGAGTCTGTCGTGACTGTGTCGCTGCCTGAAGTTGCAAGTGTCGAGGACACAGCGTAGCCTTGTTCGTACATGTTGGTCGCTGGGATGTGTGCGAACAGCATCGACACGAACGCGCAGAAGTAAAACACCGGCATGGGAATGTGCCACACAGCTCGGGCGATCTTGCGGTCGTGACACAGTGAGTCATACGCATCCTGCATAGGGACTTGAAGTCGACGAGCAGAAGCATCGGCCTCCATCTTTGCTTGCAAGTGATCGTGAACGGGGACCAACTTCTTCATCCTGTTCGACCGTCTCAAGTTGTTGGCATTGAAGAGACCCCAGGGTTTCGTCCATGAAAGTTAGCTTGGTAATGTTCAGGTGAGTAAGCCATCTTACTATATTACTAACTTCATATTTATCAGAATGAAAAAAACAATTTATTAATGCAGCATGCCGAAGCAAGAATCAGCTGAATTAACTCAACAGATCTTCGCACTTGGGTACTTCACCTCACGATTTGAGCACCAACACCTAAAAATCGGAACATTCACAAGCAGGTAAAGCCCATCTCAAGCTTGTTTAGGCTCTAGCTGCTCCGACATGCATCTCATCTTGCTTAGGCTCCAGCTGTTCCGGGTCAAAGCAGCTTACCATCGTTAGAAACGTGTTGAGGTCTGGCGCATCGTGGAGTTTAAATCTCTCGCAGACACTGGCGTCAGGACCTACTACCACAAACGCGCGCTTCATGTGCTTCAGCGATGGGTTTTTATCCATCTCAGCGTTCAGCAGGCGTAATCTCTCTTTCTTGAACTTTTTCTCGCTTGCAATCGTCACCTGAATGTAAGCCACGATTGTCTCGGAATCTTTACTTCCACTTGGGAACGCTTCACACGTGGTCACTGCGTCAATGAAAGGAAAGAACGGGTAGTCGGGATGCCAGTAAGTGTCATTTCCAAATGTGGTCAAGCAATCGTAGCACGATTTCTCAGCTTCGCCCCTGCAAATAACGTGGGGCACCCGTATTTCGATCTTTTCGTATTCTGACCCTTCCCGCATCTTCAACACAACCGGTTTACGTTGTTGAACTGCACTGTGAAGCAATAGTTCGTATGCGACGCCATGGAAGCCGGCACCAATAGATTTTGCATACGTGTAAACCTTTAGCTGCTCGTCCATGCCAACAATCCTCCCCAACTTACTCAACGCATACCCCGAATCGACAGAGAGTTTCCAGTGAGCACGCAGCTGATAGTGTTCTTCCTTCCTGCAGTCATCAATATAGTGACGCCGAATTCGATCCACTTGGTTTTTAGCTTTACCACCACCATACGAATACACCAATTGGAAAGCTTGGGTATCTTCCACTGTCGCACAATCGGCCACAACTCTGGCTTTAAGCTCATCACGCGTCCTACAAAACTCGCGTAGACTCCCACCACTGTAGAAGTACTGCTCCCCAACGAGTTTTGGCCAAGTTGAATCCTTCAACCGGTCCTTGTACACGGCTAAACCAGTCTCGATCACCCAGTCAGTTAACTTCGCGTACTGCAGCAGGTCAGCATCACGCCACGCCGGCAAAACCACAACATGTGAATTGTCATCTTGTTTCGCATCGAACTGGCATGACGTTGCAAGAAAATGAAAAGGCAGAAGTTGGTTTGATACCTTCAGTTCTTTTTGCCGAAAACCATCAACAAGAACGGTTGCATCCTTAGCTTGGGAGCGGATGGCGTACAAATCGTTCGATCGGAGATTCGTTAGGCGTGCGTATTTTCCTTTGCCATCAAAGTACACCACCGCGTTCGCAAGTTTGCTCTCTTTCAATCGACGTATGACAAGCACATTCTTCTTCTGGATACACGCCAGGTAGAACGCAATAAGCATAAGAAAGCAGGACTTTCCGACACCCGGTGAACCTACTATCACAACGCGGTCCTTGTCATTGTTTAACAGGAGTTTCTTGATCACCTCCCAGAACACCACTTCTTCCTTCCGAACGAAATAATACGGAGGGAATTCACCAAAATCCTTCCAAAACTCGTGCAAGTCAGGTGTCATAACAATCGGACTACTACCTTTTTGCTTCGTTGACAGACTGTTGAGTTGAAACTCGTCTTCATTCACAGACAGGTCGGTGAGATCGGTCAGCGTCTTCGTCTCCGGTTCGGTGGTTCTCAATTTTTTCAAGAACTTAGCAAAAACTTCATCATTACTTGCTGGACGCTTTGATTCGACCTCCGGAACCACCACCAGCACGTGGACAGGGACCTTTCCAGCTGCAACATCTTCCTTCGTGACTTGGATCCGCACGTCTTCCTCCGATAAGCCAACCAAGCCGAGTGGCGCTCCCGCAACATTCAACGGCGTCAGACCACTGGTGTCACTCACGCCTTCCAGCACCTCGTTTTCTGGCAGCCACGCGCCGTCCTTCTTCGCCAGGAACAGCTGCAGGTCCTTGGCGTCGCATGTGACCGTCTTTGTATTCTCCGCTTTGATCGCCTTCTTCAAGTCCCCCCACCGACTGACCCGCGTCGATATCCACAGGGAACACGCTTCCCGCCACACCAACAATCGCGCAGAAGAGCTTTACCATCTTCCCTCGAGTCGCCAGATTCTCGAATGAGGAGAACTTTCTGTTTCTGTAGCGGGTCGCTATTGGTCAAAAGTCCAATACAAATTCTGACCAATGGCAATGGCTCCAAGAGGCCTTTGACAAATATAGTATAGATTCAACTTAAGTGACAAGAGCAATAAATTTCCACGACAGTACCAGTAAGACCTAACCTTTTGGGCTGAGCTGTGATTTGTCTCGACAGGAGTAGTATAAATATTTATTTCTACCGCGCGGGCTTGGCACGCTCTCCGTGCTGCCCTGTGCCCAAGACACTCTCAATCCAATCCACCACCATTAGGCACCGTTAGACACACTCGAAGCAGCAGTCCTCTCTGACGAGCAGTTAAGCAGTCGAGTAGCTTGGCACGCGTCCCGACTCAGGAGATGGCCATACCAACAGAAGTAGGCGACGAAAGCGTTCGCAAAGTTAGGCTCGCATTGCGCCTTAAGCACGAGCACCGCCCTCTTTTCGTTCACTCAAGACGCTTAGACGATTATCGTCATTGCGACGAGAAGATGGGTACTGCTCAGAGTTGTCGTTGGTGCGGTTCTCAATTCAGGAGCGAGCGCAGCATGTAGAGTTTTGGTACCTCCCAAGCACTATTTCCTGCGCTCGCTCCTCAAAGCGAGGTGGCGGAGAGTTGTTGGTGGCTCACGGCTTCTTTAAAAGGTTCGTGACAGAATCGGGTACCCACGAGCATTTATTTGACAGCAATAGTAGTGCGGCCTTACTGGTACTGTCAGATACTTGCGAATTAAGATTGCCGTCGGTAAACTAGACTCCTATCCGCTTATACTAATCCTGTCACTTAAGTTTGGAATCCTACTATTTTTGTAAATTTCCCCTTCCACAAAAATGCAGACCTAACCTTAGCCGTAAATTACGCGAAGAAAAAAATCGCTGCGTGATATATCATATCGATTAGCGAGAGGTTGTGCGACGCTTGAGCTGCAACAGATGCCTCCTCACGCTCTCAGCTGGTCGAGCGGTCGCGTCGTTAGAAATACAGTGGGTCCCCCCGCTCTCGCGCCCACTGAGAGATGACCTTTCCCGAACATATTGATGTGCTTCTCCGCCATCCGACTGATGCCTAGCACTGGAAGCAAACCCGAGACGCCGCTTTCCTCCTGATCTTTGGTGGCGATGAGGCTCATCCCATTGTAAGGCGACTAGTCCGAGTTTCAGACTACGAAGATCGAATGCTAGGAGCTGTGGACTTGTTACGGTGGGTATTTTTGACAATATCTGTACTGTGTATTCGTCTTAAAGCTGATCAAGATAAAACTCCCTGCAAAACAGGACCACACCTAGGTGATCTTGTATCTCTTCTGTACTGAGTAAGTACGGCGTTCATTTAATTATACCTATCTATGGTATCTATTTTTTCAGATTGTTTTAACCGGTTTTTATCAGTGTAGTGGTGCCGCCATTACAGAAGTTGACGCTACTGTTCGATGGCAGCGTCTGATTTGAGTTCTCGAATTTCTGGGTGGTATCTCTGGTTGCCATATAAGAAAAAGAAGGTTTTGGAACTGTTGCACGAGAGCGCAACTGTTTGATATTTATCTTAGTACTGCATCGCTAATATCCCGGAGGTATGGTGCGAAGAAAACTTCAAAGGATTATCTTTTACATTCTATTGGATTTTGTTGTTGCTGATCTCAAATACTCCGAGCTGTTCCATTGTAAAGTTGGAAGTGCTGCGGTTGTACTCGCGTGTATGGTCGAGTACAAACGTATTACAGAGGAATGCAATCACAAACAATAATTAAATGGCATTTGTCTGGCTACAGCTCCCGCTGACTAGATTATGACTAGTATTGCTAGAGCTGAAAACAAGTCGCCATGAAGTTAACGTACGCTCATCGTACAGCGTATAGAACGGAAAGTACTCCATATATATTATGAAAATCAAGGAAAGTACTGGCACGTGGGAACTTCAGAGAGGATTCAGCGAGAAAACTGTGGTCACTTTGGCGGTTCGCGGCACGTCCTGATGTTATGTCCGGGTCCATTGCATCGGGTGCACTTGTACATAGTTGTGGTAGATGATTCACCGTTGCTTCGAATACGCTTCGTTGGCGGCCGTCCCCGTGCTTTCTTACCAGGTGCTGGATGGGTGGTCTCATCGGGTTCTCCAATCTCATGTTCAAGAGGCAAATCTACAGACTTGCCTCGAAAGGCTTGTGCATACGTTTCAACAAAGTAGCAGCGGTCAAAGTAGTCGAAAACTCGGTCGAGATCTCCGGTTTTCTTCAAGACGCTGATGAGATGTCGGCACGGAATACAGTGTTGATCCATAAACCCGCAGGTGCAGTGCCTTTGACTCAAAGTCACTCTTCTGGTAACTCTTGGAGTAGCTTGCAAATTGTATACGTAGTATACATCTTGCGAAGAAGGATCTACGTGATACTGTCCGATATCCTGGCTTTGCTTTTGTCGTAAATTTTCATCGATGCCGGCGTCATTTTCCTTTCCTCGGATATCCACTTCATGGCGAATTGGTTGCGTTTGAAAGTTCGCGACATTATTCGAGAACACACGGCCTTTATGAACTCGAATGGAGGCAACCCTCGTATTCCTATTGCCAACTGCGTGCCAAATACGCTCTCAACAAAATTTGATGCTCGCCATCCATATAGGGGCTGTTCACCGATATTTGCGAAGACGCACCACTTCTTGGGCGGTATATCGGCAAGATACTTCATTGCCGTATCGCCTAACTCCATGCCAATCCAAGCCAGTCTCGATTTGTACTCTGACTGTCGTGGTTTGCTGAGGAAGAGTGTTGGTCGAAAGGTGAGTGTAGGTCTTGTCGGTAGTTGAAGCTTAGGTAGTTGGTCTCGAGCATTGCGGGGTAGACGGTGTATTTGATAATGAATTGGTTTCCTAGCCTAAAGTGCTTGCCTTCCTGTGCTCCTTGGTGAGCACAGGAGGCTCCCTAATGTTTGTTCTTGTTTCTGTTTCCTAATCGTGCCTATGTGTATCTACCCTGCATGTCTTTTCTCTTTTTCTTCTTTTCTTTGGCCCTATACTTTTCTTTTTGTCAACATGCATGTTCATTGCTACTCAATGCATGTTCCTTGTGTATAAATGCATGGTCACTGCGACTGCTGGCCCGTCAAGGCAGCCGTCGCAGCGACAGGTTACCTCTGGCTGCAAGCAAGCCAGAGCATGTGTACCCCACGCGCTCTAGCTTGCTTGCTTTAGCAGGCCAGAGGCGGGCATGACACTGACTCTGTGTAGCTCGCTTGAAGCTGCCACACCACAACTTTATGGTGTTCCTTGACATTGGAATGTTGGTGCACAAAGTTGCGAGCTGTGTGAGCTGTACAATATTTCTCGTTGAGGGCGAGCGTTCTGGCTACCGATAGCATAGCCACATCGGTCACAAAATATGGGAACACCAGGGACGCCAGATATGTCAATTCCACTTCGCGCCAAATGGTTGAAGAACCAAAAGTAGTTGTCGTTGTCTTCTGAAGGTACTAATGCAAAGGCTATGGTAACGTTCTGCAAGTTGCCGTCTCGGCCAACTAAATGCATTTGCAACCCTCCGTAATACTGGCACTTCGAATGTGAGCAGTCAATGCCTAGTACACGCTGATTGTATTGAAGTGAATCGGCGATAATTCGAACAATAACAATAGCTCTTTTGAAGCGGCCAGCGTCGTCTTCCTCCATTATTGCTGTTGAACCAGGATTCAAAATCCGAAAGTTTTCCAAGTAAGGCTGAATCAAAGTATATGACTTCTTAAGTTCAAGCTCAGTCGTTTCCATGACCATTCGACGAGCGCGATAAACCGATCGTTCCTGCCCGACAAGAGAAATACCACCACGCGCTGCAATCAGTTGAATTAAGGAAGATGCTGAAAGAGTGTTATCAGCATTAACCGCGCTGACAAATGTCGGTAGTTCTGCTATCTGGCGGGTAGTAGGTTTGGACATCGAGACACTATCCATGTGCTCCACACACAACGACGAAATTCCCCAGACACCACCTTTTAATTTGTAGAGCTGTACGAAAAATGGGCATGTCCCCCGTCCACACCACAACGTCGTTTCACCTTAACACTTTTTTGATGGGCCAAGGCGTACGCTTGGATGTGATAGAGGGCTAGCGTAGCAGACGCAAAACGCATTCCCTGAACTAAAGAGAGCGACCTCCTGGAACGCGACTGGTTCGGGTTTAAGTGTGAATCCTCATCTGAAGATTTAATCTCCTCGAAGTCCCCATCCATCACCTCTTCATCGACTTCCATCAAATTCTCATCGACATTCTGGGTCGAAACCTCGGCACCGCCGCTACCACTATCTAGCCCTGCCCTCCCATGTACGTCTGAGTTGCAAACAGACCGATCTGTCGTAGTAATACCAACAGCGCGGTCATTAACAAGTTCACGGTTGTAACGTATCTCTGAGTAATCACCAGAAGATACTGCCGTTATAATACCATCAGCACCGCCATTTTCTGCTTCAGTCTCGGAATTAATCTGACTGTCTGGATTGTCCTGCGAGGTTATTACCAAGTCGCGACCTGAGGATTGATCATCATTCTCGTTGATCGGAACCCGTTTTCACCAACAGTTCCGATATCACTAGTATCGACATTTGTGGTGCTTCCATTTTCATTTCGCCTTATAGATTCCCCCGTGAAAACGTTATTAATGATCTCATTTCGAGCGATAGCAATTCTCTGACCAAGACGCTGTAGACCCGTTGGGATGTCCAGCTTGCCTTCCTTTAGTTCGAATGTCCTGATTGTTCGGTGGATCCGTTGGTCAGTCGGGAGGATGAAACCCGAAGCTGTCTCCACCAGCATCACCATCATCAATTTCCACAGCACCTCCCCCGTATCGACATGAACTGGATACGCTTCTCCTGGTTCAATTTGAAGAACTCGAGCTCGGCGATGGCCATCCGGGTTTCCCCAGCCAAATGCTGGCACAAAATACTCGATGATATCACCAACAGACAGCTCTCGGTACGGCAGCTGCGACACTGGTATTCCTACCATTCTGGACAAGTTGCGAACTGGCAGCCTCGTACCAGAACACTCCTAGCCTCGTGGGAACCCAGCAATCTTTGTTCTATTTCTGCATACCTACCTTGCGTCTTGCCCAAAGTATTTATATTTAACTTACTTGAAAAATTATAAGTACTATAGAAACAAATTCTATGCATTGCAAATGATGAAGGTTGCCGCTTGGACTTGCGCTTCCGCGAAGGCTTGCTGACAGGAGGAGGACCAGAAGGTGGCTCCCCTTGGGCTAAGTACATCTGCATCTTGACACGAAGAGGCGCTTGAAGCGTAGAAGCGGAGTCGTCCTCATCGTCGGACCCAAACATTTGAGTATCCAAGCCACCAGCGTGAGCCGACTTCTTGGGTGGGCTTTCCTCGACGTCAGACGACTGAGGGTCTGGAGCCGAGCTCGGGGATTCGCCCCATGCGCCATGACTTCTTGAAGAAAATTCATCGGACAGAGACAAAGGATATCGGTTTTGCTTGGGTCTGGCTGCTTTTACATGTTCTCCTACCTTAGGCAGTGCTATAACCGGTTACGACTACGAATATGACGGTGGCTGCACGAACTCCAACCCTTTCGAGGTGGTTTTCATCAATTTTGGTGTTATCGAACGGATCTTGTTCGGTGTGCATTAAGTTGCTGAGCTAAATAGGTATATCTCTTTACTGATCGCTCATTAGGGTGGTTCCAAGCTAATAAGTGGATTTATCGCCAATCTACTTACAAGTAGTAACATGAATCTACTTACGTTGTGACAAATGGGGTTCAAACTACTTATATAGATTAATTCCTCTGTGTGTGTGTTATCGTGGAGCGTACAGTTCGAGTAAAGAATGCAGCACATCCATTTCTATCGTTTCTATCGTTTCACTACTGTTTCTGTCTCGATTTAGAACTGAAATTACTGTTTATGGCGAGTCATAATTATTACCGTTTCATGTGGCAGACCTTACTGATACTGTGGGGGATATTACTACTCTTGTCACTTAAGTTTGAATCTATATTATTACTGTCAAATTCCCCATTGGTGATTTATACATGACTTGGATTTGTATGTCGCGACTCGCTAAACCAATCAGCATCTACAAATTTAGGCGGAATTCACAATGGCTCCTCTCGCTTAGAAATGCTCGAAACCTATTCTCCTTGTATACCGGTAATAATGTTAAGAAAAATAATTGCCGGTGTAATGGTACCGGTATATACCGGTACTACTTCCAGATCATGTTGTCAGCGATTCGAGAGACTGCCAATTGCATGCCTGGGCCCGTGGGTCCCGGGGGAAAGTCGCAGTTGGAAGGAAGTTTTTGCATGCTTAATTCAATAAACTATTCGGCTGTTTGCTGTATTCCTTCACAATTGAATTGCTATCGATGCTAACTTCTATATAAAGTGTGCGAAGGTCCGGATTGTATTGATATTACTACCAACTGCTAGCTATCGAAAAGCTAGCCTTGAAATCCGTAGAGCATTCGGCCTTGGCGCTTCAGCGCGTACAGCACGTCCATGGTAGTGACCGTCTTGCGATTTGCGTGTTCCGAATAGATCACATCGTCACGGACGAGGTTAGCTAAGAACACTTTCAGGACCGACCTAGCCTCGTGGTAAACCAAAGCCGACATCCTAAAAACCCCAGCTCGACGTTTTAGACGGCGGATGGACGGTCGGGTTATTCCCTGGATATTGTCGCGGATGATTTCCGATGGCGCTTTGCGCCTCCTTTTCAAGGCCCTTGGCACCGTTACCTCGATCAGACATGGATACTTGAACACTCTATCAATCGGCATCATCCAAATACAACCATAAGTCACACGTAGATGCACGCTGATAATTACTACCAACCACTGACCTCGGTTGTCGCCTTGAGCGCAAATTCCGCACTGAACCAGCAGCCTTCCCAATATTGGCAAGGAGAGTCTCCCTTTGCGTGTGAGGAGCTGGAGTGTAAAACCATATAAAGATACAAAATGTGGAAGGAGATGACACGGTTGTGTCCATCATCGTCCTTCTGTAATAGCGCACAGCCAATTGCATAGTCGGAAGCGTCACAGACAACAGTGAACGGCTTCGACTCGTCCGGCAAGGCCAGGACTGGGGCGCGCTGTAATCTTGCCTTGATGCTATCGAACGCATCCTGGTGGTGGCGCTCCCAGCGCCACTCGACGTCCTTCTTCAGGAGGTCTGACAGCGGCTTCGCGAGGCCTGCGTAGCCAGCACTGTACTTGTGCAGGTAGTTGGCTAGGCCAAGCCACTTCTGGAGATCCTTTTGGGATCGAGGCGTAGGCCAAGCTGCAATGGCCTGGACCTTCTCCGGGTCAGCGCGTACCCCAACGCTGCTGACGAAGCAGCCGAGGACCTTTATCTCCTCAGCCGCAAAGGCGCACTTGTCGATGTTGGCATAGAGCTTGTTCGCTCTCATGACCTCGAACACTCGACGGAGGTGTCCCATGTGCACCTCCAGAGCCGTCTTGCCTTCCTCGGCAGGCTATGGACGAAGATATCGTCAAAGTACGTCTGCGTGAACGCACGCAATGGTCTGAACAACTGTGTGACCAAGCGATTGAATGTCGCAGTGGCGTTCGAGAGACCCTGTGGCATTACCAACCACTCCCAGAGCATGCCGCTCGGTGTGCTTACCGCAGTGAGCGGGATATCGCACTCTCTCATCAGGATCTGGTAGTATCCATCAACCAGATCCAGCGTGCAGCCGGCCATGTTGTTCAGCAACACGTCCTTGCGAGGTATCGGCGTCTGAGCCGGCACCGTCGCACTGTTCAGCTTGTTGTAAGCATGAACCAGACGCCACTTCCCGTTCGGCTGACGAACCCAGAAGGTTGGTGCCGAGTGCGGGGACTTCGACTCCAGCACCATACCTGCCTTCGCTTTTGCAGCGAAGAAGGCGTCGATCACGTCGCATTGCTCCTTGGGCAGGGGCCACTGCCGGGTGACACAATACTTAGTCCCCGCGGTCAGGTGGGAGCTTTGACGGCGGGTCCTTCGACACCACGTCCGCAAACTCCTTCACCAGAAGATACTGTGGATTATGGTGTAGGAATTTTTATGTTGGGACACATCCTAACTTAGGGTTTCTAGATTAGGCAGAGTCCGGGTGGTTTCAGGATCGCCGAGTCGACTCAGCGAAAGGTCGGTGGTCGTTTCGGGATAGGCCACAACGGCTCCATTTCACTTGATATTTGTATAGGAACATAGGCGATCATTAGGTGGAGACCCTTCGGGGCCTCCCAGAAGATAACAGACAAACAGAGCAGAATTTTCTAGGTCCAGCACACGTGGCACACTTTCCGGTAAGTCCCTTCCACGGACTTAGATTATACCTGCCGTTGGTGCCCAAGAAGCATAGCTTGGAGGGTATGCGACCGCACGGCAGCGCCAAGAGTCAAGGTTGGCCCGGGAAGGGCGTGTCTCGTTTCGTTGCGATCTGGTTCAAACCTCGCCGAGTCGGCGAGTCGGTACGCCATACAGCCAGGGTGCCGTTACTCTTCTAGTCGGGCTGCCTTTGCACTCGGCGACCTGTAAGAGCGCTTCGTGTGCGCCGGCGTCCATCCTTTGGTGGAGGTCACAGGCTAAATTACAAGATCTAGGAGCTGTCTTGCTCGGGCAAGCTTCTACAGTGACTGGCTTGATCACTTGGTCTCGGCGAGGGCGAGACACACCCACTGTTCCGGAAGGGCCGAACCGTTGGGGGATCCACCCAGCGCAGGCCAATAACGCCGACCTGACTCGGCGATTGTTGTGGTTTGCGAAGTTGAGTCCACATCTGACGATTTTTGTGTGTTCTGCTACACCACAACTGGTGCCGCGACCCGGGAACAGGGGTGCTTATCGTTTTCGTAGGTACCAAGTTATCAAGTTTCGAGTATAGAGCAAACAAGTGAAGAAGGATGGTCAAGGGATCGAAGACTCCGAGCGAGCTTAGCCCAGCGACGACTGGAGGAACGCCCCTCGGGGAATCGAACTCGGCGAGTGTGATGATCATGGATGCGACGGCAGACGTGGCCCGCAGCGTCCAGTTCGAAGACGACGATATTCAAGACCATGGAAGTGAAGGAGATGAAGAAGACGAGTATGAGGAGAAGGCCGATGAAGATCTCGGCGAGGTGAAAACCACTGCTGAATTACTTCAACGGGTGGAGGAATTGCAGTTGCAAGTGGGGAAGATGGGAGTCCCGCGCCCAGTGGAGCGTAACCTGGCGGCGGAACTCGACGATGACGATGATGATGATGACGAAGACCAAGGAATTGTTCCTGGCGAAAGACCTCCACTAGTTCCGAAGGCCACCGTAATGCGGATACGCCGAGCGCGAACAAGGTGTTGGCTCGACTCGGCGAGGAGATGCGAACGCAAAGCGAGTGGATGATGATGTTCGCACCAGTGGCAATGGCTCAAGCGAAGTGGCCGGTGTTGGGGCCAGAGTTGACTCAGCCGGTTAACAGTACCAGCATAAACCAACTCGTCGAGGACACGGTGCTTCTCCTGCGCGCGATGGGTTATCGCTGTACCTCGAGGCCCAACAACCTGATTCTGGCTGGATGGAGTCTAACGCGAGCTGGAGCCGAGCTAATGCAGTGGAAGCGTAAGCTGAGAACAGCATTCGGTTTGGAACGGGCTCCGGGTAGCCAGCCGACCATTGCACGCCGGATCGCCGAGTTACCAAAACTCAGCGAGGGCCCAAGCAAGGTTCCGCTGCCCAAGACACTTGACAGAGAGACGTGTTCAGGGCGACACAAGGGACTCCGTACTACGAGCATTCGTACATGCACTCACCGGTGAAGCCTAAGAGGTCGACGATGGCCCGGTTGTACGATGCGGCCGACGAAGCCGAACTCGGCGATGCAGATGAAGAGTATGATTACCAACGGAAAGAGTTGGACGAGTCGGTGAAGGATTACATCCAAACCTTGAGCGCAGAAGCCGGTGACACCGATCGATCACCGTACTTGGAGGTCCGGTCCCATGTATCGCTGGACAAGATTACCGCATTCGATGGAAAACGCTATCGCTCAGACGATTCACTGCAGTGGCTTAAGCGATTCATCTATGAGATGAAGGGGACGCGCATGCCTCAAGACGCGTGGTGCGAACCGTTCTCGCTCTGCTTGGGTCGTGCGGCGAAGAGTTGGTTCCGACAACTGCCGAAGAAGACCCAAGAGAACTAGAAACCACTCAGCGAGGCGTTCCTCGACTACTATTGTTCGCAGTTTGATCAATCTGCCCACACTCGCTACTACTCGGCGAGGCGCAAGGAGAATGAACCTATCTGTGACTTCTTGATTCGGCTGAATGGCTATGCTCGGACCGCTAAGATTCGATACGAAAAGGCGGAGCCGACGCGGCCAATCACGTCGAGCATTTCCTGCTTAATTGTGGTGATGATGAAGTCATGGATCTGCTGTATCCACTGCAGCTCCGAGATATTCAACAAGTTGAACAAATTATCAACCGGAAGATTCTCGGCGAGAAGCGGAAGAAACAGCGCGATCGGCTGGTGACGAGTCGAAGTCGCGAAGGACGTCGTGGTGATGGTAGTCGTGGAAGGGATGTTCGTCGAGATGACCGCCGCGATCGACCCGATCGTCGGGATGGTTCCCGAGAACGACCGCAGTATGGTCCGTGCGCAGCCTGTGGCGGTGATGGACATTCGGCCCATTTCTGCCGTACGCGTTGCAAGTTTTGTAAGCAGGTCCACGATGTGGGCCGCTGTGAATTGTTCACGCGCTACGAGAAGCTCGCCAAGTTCGTCCAAACATCGGTGGATAAGTCTAAGGTACCCGCCGAGCTCCACGATATCTACTCGTCGGTCGATTTAAACTAGCCAGCTCGAATGGGTTGGATTCAAACGGGCTGCCACGGTCAGCTGAGTCGATCGTGGAAGCACGTTAGGTGTTTGCATATGTCGGCAAGGCGGAACGGCCCGACGAGTGGAGTGACGATGGAGAAAGGATGGATACAAAGAACAGCGATGACGAGAGTGATGTCGCTGAGTGCGATAAGGACGAAGAGCGAGTGAATTCGAGTGCGGTGTCGACTCGGCGAGAAGCAGTCGAGATAAGTCACACCAAGAGACTGAAGTTGAACCCGGGTGAACGCTTGGGGTGGTGGTCGGCGAAAAAATATGATCGCCGAGTGAGAATGCGGGCTCTCATAACGGGAGCGGTGAACGATGTGCGAGCGAAGATATTGTTGGATACTGGGGCAAATGTCTCGGCGGTGACAGAAGCGTTCGCCCGTAAGCTGCGATTGAAGCGGCTTACGAGTAATGATATGCAGCTTGACGTCCAATGGATTGGTAAGAGCAAGATCCCGACGACATCCCGAGCACTGGTCAAAGTGACGCTTGGATGGGAAGTCGTCTATGAATTCGAAGTGTGGATCATGCCTCACTATGCAGGAGTGGATCTAATTCTCGGCACAAACTTCATGATACCGGCCGGTGTCAGGCTAGACCTGTATGATTCCACGGCTAAGCTGCCCGACGAAGTGGAAATGCCGTTGATCAAGTCTCAGCGAGCACTCAGCGAACCGGAATATGGAAACCAAGTTAGTGGCTGACCTGTAACAACGTTGGAAATCCAAAGCCGACTGCGCGCTGAGTTCGAGTTGCAGCGAAATCGACCCGGCGATGACACACACGAGCTGTGGATCCGCCGGACGAAGCAGTGGATACCCACGGCAGTGCGTAACTCACGAGGCATTATTACCAAAATAGCACTCACAAACGTGAGTGATCGACTGGTGTGGTGTCCGGCTCATTTTCCCGTGGTTATGTGGCTCCCGCACGGAACACTGTCGCGAGAAGAAGGCTTTGTCCGAGTTACCTCTGCAAAGTACGGAGGCTGGCAGGAGTTGGCTTTTGAGTCGGCGATGGGTAAAACTCTGCTTCGGAAGGAGGTACGGTTGTACGACGAGTGGCTTTCCCGCCAACCACCAGCGGTAGAGAAGAGACCGTACAGCCCCCCGAATGAAGTGCTGAAGCGAAAAATCAGCGGTGATAGCACGTCCCGCGGCTTAACCTGCGCGGAGCAATGGGAGCGAGCGGAACGACCTAGTGAGGGCACTTCTCGGCAAACACCTGACTCGGCGATGAGGTCGCCGGAGTACAGGGGTGATGCAGACGAGCATGTGACTGGAGCACAAGAGGTGGGCGAGGTCACGATTCCTCTACAGGCGCTGGAGGAGGCTGCTGAGTCCATCGCCGAGATGCACGTGCTCCACGTGGACACAACGGGGTCTGCAGCGCAGGGGGTGACTGCAAGAGCGTCGATTACTGCCAAGACGAGCCAAATTGAGCCACCAGGGCTCAGCGATCAGTCTGGAGGTGATGACCTGGTGATGGAAGACCCCGAAGAAGCTTTGGAGCGACGTTTTCTAGCTGCGTTGGAGGCTGGAGACGACGACGAAGACCCAAGTGAGAAACCAGACAGGGGTGATCATTTTGAGCACTCGGCGACGGAAGTTGAAATCGAGGACTATGCCAGAGAGCTCGCTTTCTTACCAGATCTGACTGGTACGGTGTCAGCCGAGTTGAATTACGATGGGGACAACGTCAAGGCGACTGCACATACGCCGGAACAGGCCAAGATGCTAGTGGAAGTTCTGAAGGAGCACGAGAAGATCTTGATCGCGAGCGGTAATGCCTTACACCCACCGGCGTACGGTGTTGTATGTGATATCGATGTACGAGGACATGCTCCTATAAAGCAACGTGTTCGCCGAGTGGCTATACGACACCTACGCAAGCTTTACGAACGATTGAAGGGATTGCTGAAGGCTAAGCTTATAGCGTTCTCCAACAGCCCCTGGGCATCACCCATAGTTATTGTCCTGAAGAAGAATGGAGTGGACATCAGACTTTGTATCGACTACAAGTTGGTCAACGCGATTACGACAATAATGGAGTACGCTATGCCACTCGTCGATGACCTACTGACGGAGTTGGAAAGCTACTTGTGGTTTTGTTCTTTGGACGCAGCAAGCGGATTCTGGGCTGTGATGATGACTCGAAGAGCGAGATGGATTTCAGCGTTTGTGTGTTCGTTGGGTCACTTTGAGTGGCTACGTATGCCATTTGGTCTTAAGAATGCGCCGATGATCTACCAACGACTCATCGATAACGCCCTGTGGGGTTATGTTCAACCCAAAGGCGGATGGAAAGCGCTCGCCAAGAAGGTTCGTCGGGCGGAGGCCGAATATGCCGCCCTGAGGCACCGACACACTGAAGAGCTCCTCTCAATGGAACCTCAGTCGTCGAGTGGACCGACGAAGTTTGAGGCCGACCACCAAGCACTCGTTGAGTCAGATGCGCTACAGGACCTGATCAACAGTCCTGAGTGTGACATGTTTACCTGTGGAGAACCAGATGAGTCAACGCTGGTACCAGTGTTTGAACGTCGTTCTTTTGTGGATGACATTTGCTTTGGAGGACGAACTTTCGACAAGTGCCTGGAGACCCTAGACAGGCTTCTGGTTCGGTTCGCCGAGTGCCGGATCAATATAAGCTTCCAAGAGCATATTCGTGCAGCAGAGGGTGGACTTCCTGGCACACGAGGTTACGCCAAGGGGTATTCGTGCAGACCCGAAGAAGTTGGCGGCAATCGCTAAGATTCCGTTTCCAACATCGAAGAAAGGAATGCAGTCCTTCCTTGGGGCATTGAACTATTACAGCAGGTCCATTCAAGATCTTGCCGTGTATGGGGCAGTGTTTTATCAACTCAAAGAAGAGGACTTTGGCCCTGGCAAAGACCTCTCAGCAGCGCGTACAGCATTCGCTGAGTTGACCCAGAAGGTTGCGTTAGCGCCTATTCTTCGTCATTTCGACTCGGCGAAGGACGTTCACGTCATGTTGTTTGCCAACGAATGGGCGTTGAGTAGCACTCTCTTGCAAGGGCATGATGGAAAGCTCCATCCGGTGCGTTTCTGTAGTCGAGTCCTGAAAGAGAACGAAGTGAACTACCATGTCGCTGAGAAGGAGGCGCTAGCATTGTTGCAGATGCTCAAGACCTGTTATACGCTGGTGGCTGGCAAAACGATCCACATTTACACTCATTTCTCGACGTTGGAATGGGTGTTCCAGTCAAAGGCCCTGTACGGACGTGCCGTCAGCTTTGTAGTGCTACTATCTCCTTACCATCTCAAGGTAAAACGGCTGCGGGAACGCGATGTCGAGTTCACCCAGTTATTACAAGCTTCAATTACTCCGTGGGTGGGACTCGACGAGTCGCTGGCACACATTGCTCCACCGTCCAAGAAGTCAGCGACAGTCCGTCTGGACCCTGAACTTCTCTACGCGCATGTACCTCCGGACTTTGAAGGGCATGTGCTGTCGTTCGATGGCTCAGCCAAGACGGAGAAGAATGGTGGCTATGGGAGTTGTTCGTGGATATTGTGGCGCTTACCGTCATGGGACATTGAGATCGCTGCGAGTGCTCACCGCTCGTCGACTACAGTCAATATCGCCGAGTACACTGGTATGAACAATGGGGTGACAGCTGCTATTGACTGTGCTGTAACTGACCTGATTATACTCGGCGACTCGAGGCTTGCAATCCAGCAATCCATGGGGGCGATCGCGTGCAAGAAGGATACCCTGCAGATCAAACAAGCACGACACAAGAAGCTGACCAGCAAGCTGAATTCGGTACGTTATTTGCACGCACTGCGGTGTTATAATGCGGCAGCCGATGCGCTAACTACGGAGGCACGGGAAAACAAAACCGGCAGAGTGGTACTAAACGCTGAGCGGAAGAAGGAACTCAAGGTGCTCAACCGAATCACGGAGACGTTGTACGCAGTAGATGACTCGGCGAAGGCCGAAGGTGAAGCACAAGTGTCCGCAATTACGAGGAGTCAACGTCGCCAAGTCCGATTTGAAGACGAGATGGAGCTGGACTCAGCGAAGCCACCCGGCGAACAAGCACAAGGTGCACCCAAAACCACGGAGCATAGCCCGCCGAATGACGTAGACAAAGGGCACGAATACGAGTTACCGTGGCGAGTAGTACGAACTCAGCGAGCAAACGATGAAGTGGATGCGGAAGTCGATGAGTCTCGGGTCCCTGATGCGAGAGATATTGACCCAATTGTGGTACAAGCTGAACGGCGACGACGCATATCAAAGGCTCAGGACGAGGAGTTGAAATGGTCTGATCTGAAGGCTTACTTATGTGGAGAATTTGACAAGTTAACTCATCGACGAGCAAACAATGCCGGTAAAGTCGCTGACAACTTCGTACTAAGTGGAGACGGACTCCTGTACTACCATGGACACCGACGACGAGACGAAGAACTCAGCGATCCCGCATTGCGGCTACGATTGGTGGTTCCGACTACGTTAATCGACGAAACCCTGCAGAATTGCCATAATTCACTAGAAGGTGGCCACCAAGGGATCGTCAGGACTTACCACCGAGTCAAAACTGACTACTACTGGATCGGGCTCTACGCAGACGTGGTAAAACATGTACAGACCTGCGAAGACTGCAGTACCAGCAAGAGCAAGCCCCACCTGAAAGGCTACTCGCCGGGTAACGTGGTATCTGAAAGGCCATTTCATGTAGTCTCTATGGACTTCGTTATTCTGTTGCCAAAGTCTCGGCGAGGCAATACGGCGTTACTGCAGTTCCAAGATCATTTTACGGGCTTCGTGATAGCCAAGGCGATGAAGGACACAAGTGCGTTAGAAGTAGCGAAAGCGTTCGAGGAATGTGTCTTCCGCTGATTCGGCGCCCCATCGCTAATCCGCCATAATCGTGACCCCCGATTCATGAGCGAAGTATTTCAAATCTTCGCGGAGATGATGCAGTCGAGATCCAGAGCGACGCTGAGCTACAGACCTCAAGCAAACGGACAACAGGAACGCTCGGTCAAGACAACGATCCAGACTGTCCGCGTATATGTAGAAGACCCACTACAGGCCGACTGGGACGACATCGCCGAGAAACTAGTCCACGCAGCCAATAACTCGAGAGACTCGACTCGGCGAGAGACACCGTCCTACTTGGTGCACGGTTGGGATGCCCAATCCACACTCAAAGCTATGACATCTTCAGTTAGGCACGGACGACATGGGGCAGCCGACTCGGCGAATGCAGTGGCGTGGCGACGTGAAGCTAACCGACAGCGGGAAATTGCGCTACAACTTGCAAATGAGTACCAAATCAAGGAAAAGGCACGTCGGACCAAGGAACATAACGAATCGCTTAGCCGAATCGAACAACAAGCAATACCTGACTCAGCGATCGATGTTACCAGTGTCCAAGAGAACCAAGAGCCTGCAGCCGAGTCGAAGAAGTCACTCTTCAAGAAAGAAAATCAAGTCTGGCTTTTCATGGAACGAGTAAAGCCTGGATTGGTGAAGAAACTAGCTCATCGATGGCATGGCCCCTTTCGGGTAAAGAAGAAGGTTGAAGAATATGCCTACGAGTTGGAATTGCCAGACAAGAGCGGCTACAGATTCTATCCCGCCGTACACGTCTCATGGATTATGTCTGTCAGAGAACTCGGTGAAAGACCGACGACCCGACTTGTGGATGACCTTGATTCGACTCAACGATTCGACTTTGATGAGGAACTGTTACCAGAAGATAGTTGGGAACCGGATACAGAAGATGACAAGTACGAGGTTGAGACCATCCTTGACGACAAGTTGCTGTTGTCGACGAGTACAGAGCGGAACCAACGACGCTTCTTGGCTAAATGGGTCGGCTATGAAGAGCCTTCGTGGAAACCATTGTCGAATTTGTCGTGTGGAGGATTGCTGTTCGATTACCTGCGGCAAAAGAAACGTGAGAATCGCCTGCAAATGGTGCGAGTTGCAGACGAGAACTCACAAGCCATTGCACAACATGATTGACTCTCGCTCAGTGAAGGTGCAGGCTGAGCGAAGAACAGGAAAGCTACTGCACCACTTACATGGAATTGAAACTTGCTTACGAATTAAAATGGAATTGAAATGGTACTACATGGAGAAGAGCAGGACCACTCAGCGATTATGCAGATCTGGGCGCGGGATTGGAAGCCGACACATCAACACCTGCAGCAGCCAGCAAACCCATCGCGGAGTCAACAGTAGAGCCGCCGGGAGTGGCCGCCGGGTTGGTTGACTGTGGAACGCGTCCACGAAAAATAGAGGTGCCGAGACGGTTCACAGGAGTCGGTGCGCTTGCAGCTACTTGACGTGGGGCGTCCTCCGCCGAGTCCACGTCCTCTTGAATCAGGTTCTGCGTCGCTTGCCGGTCACCTCCATCTTAGACGAACACTGGAAATCCCGGATTGCGTGGAGGGAATGTAGTGCTGTACGGATGGAGGTGCGGGCCGTCAGCCGCCAAACTCTCCAAGGCTCTGCAACATCAATCTCGTCGACAGCTCCAGTCCAATCTGCTGTCGAAGGAAGCCGCGGGAGATTGACTCGAGAGGGCAGCGGAATTGAAAGGTCAAAGATGATCTCGGCGTCAAGTTGGGGAGTGGGTCCATCCTTGGACTTCTTCTTCACGGCCTTGAGAACGGCGCTGATGTAGTTGTTCTGCAGGAGCGGGAGAACGTCACTGTGCCGCTTCCGGTCCAGACAATAAGCATGCCAAAGCTCCAAGATCTCAGCGAGTTCGGATTCCGAGCGATCCTCATTCTGTGATGGATGCAAACCAAGGAGGATACTTGACTCAACGATCCAATGACGACGCTCCCAAGAGGCCACGTAAAACTGGGATGTCTCTTTCATGGGTGTATCCTGATCGCCGAGTCCAAATACCCCACGATACTTCAACCAAACATCCGTCAAGATCTCCAGGAGGTTTAATCCTTTGGTTGATCCAGTGGGAGTTTGCGCACGAGTCCGGGCAGCACTCAATACCGTCTCTGAGAAAAAGTAAGGAACCTTGGGAAGCAGTGCGCGGCTACGCTGACAAGGGTGATCAGGATTGTAAACATCCATAAACTCCCGTAGTCCCTGAAGTAAAGACGGAGTCTCCACAGCACAATCCTTGCCGCCAATACACCGAGTCACAGTGACAGCGGCTTGAAACCCCAAAATCTGGGACCAACAACGCTCGGAACCTGGACGGAAGAACGGGGGACTCAGCGATTGCGCGTTATTAGCCACCCGAGTATCCCGGGATGCATCGCGAGCAGCACGCAAGCGTAACGCGGCCATTGAGAGCGTCAATACTTTGGGCAGCTTCGGGTTGCCCCAGGGAATGGTGGCACCCCTGGTAGGAAGAACAGGAGTCGCCACAGCGGTCGCTGAGTCCACCGCGACTGTAGCGCGCTTGGAGTGAGACGAGTGAGTATTCTTGTCCTGCGTAGAACCCGACGATGCCGCTTGGGTAGATACCGCGGCACCCTGAGAGCCTCGCCGAGTCGGCTTGGGAGCTGGAGGCTGCGGTGACGTACTAACTCGACGCTTGGAGGAAGTACTCTTTCGCCGAGCCACCACAGCGTTCGGACGAGCGTGGACTGGAAGGCTACGACCAGCCTGCTGATAACTCAGCAGTTTGCCACGAGGAGGAGGCATCTCGCTTGGAAGCAGCGAACGGGAAGAGTGAGCAGATCCACTGGAAGATACCGAGTCGTTGTCATCACTGTCAGACTTGTCATCATCCCCGAACATCTGAGCGTTGAGGTCCTTCTCGGTGAGGGATGTCGCCGAACGCTGAGAGCTATCCGACCCGCTCTCGTCCATGTCTTCATCAGCAGACTCTTCTTCCTCCTGAGAACCTTGCTCAGCGGACGATTCCTCCTCTTCCGAATGATCCTGTCCGGAAGCAGCACTCGACGAGTCGTCCTGCACAACCTGTGGAGACGTCGCGGACGCCGAAGGCTTCACAGTCAAACCGGAACCCAACGCGTCCGCATTACTGGCAGACAGGGTTTCCATGTGGACTTGAACGAGACCCCGAGCCACAGCTGCCGACCTGCGTACCGGTCTCCCAGACTGTGACAGTGGTCCCAGCGAAGCCGACGGTGTCGCTGGTGCAGTCGTCAAGACAGAGGCTGGAGGCACGTTCGCCGAGATGGTGGGTGAAGCAATTCGCCCACTCGACGAGGCCGTAACAACAGGTGCAGCCGAGGAGTATATCACAGGAGCGCCAGCTGAATTTCCACTTGACGAGGATGACATAAGAAGCGGGTTCGAAGTTGAGGTAGCCGCAGCAGGAACTGCTGACGACGAGACTACACTCAGCCACGATGAAATGCCGGGCGCTGAGGCAAAACGACCACTTGACGAGACAGGTACCTGGATAGATGGTGGAGCAGCAATCGCAGCCACTGACGCTGGAGGAACTACCAAAACCGGTGGAGTCCAGACAATGAGCGCAGACGTTACCGCAGGGACATTTGGCGAAGGACCACAGTCCAAAGAGGCGGAAGCAGGCGGAGAAGAGTTCGCACAAGTCGTGGTTACCACCATGGTAACTGGAGTTGCCGACGAGGTACTGGGAGAAGGCTCGCCGAGTGGAACGTCGTCCAACGTCGTGTCAGGAGCTTCGAACTCGTAAGACGGCTGCTCGTCTCTAGTAGGACGGTCGATGACAAGATCCGGCGAAGCAGA
Source organism: Phytophthora tubulina (assembly GCA_014706135.1). Taxonomy (NCBI): domain Eukaryota; phylum Oomycota; class Peronosporomycetes; order Peronosporales; family Peronosporaceae; genus Phytophthora; species Phytophthora tubulina. The sequence continues at coordinate 51,172 of JACBOY010000201.1, forward strand.
GCGCTCCCGGCGAGCTGAGCGACGTCACCGAAGTGGGCGAGAACCAGACCCTCCTTCCGCATCAGTCAGCGAGGCCAAGAATTCACGGTCCAACAGCGTAGTCTCTGGGTCAAAACCCTCCTCCCCGGGAATAGGGCGTGCATACGGCTGCGGAGGAGGACTCGTCGAGCGTCGCTGACGAGGTCCAGCCGCTGTCGGGTTCTCCGGGTTTGTGTACCGACGGAGACGTTCCTGGGGAGTCAAATTCGACAGCTTAGCTCGGCGTAGTTGCGAGAGAGTCTTCTTCTTCTTAGCAGAGGGTGCCGACGCTGAAGTGGAAGCAGGAGTGCCAGCCATCGCCGAGTCAGGCACAGATGCGGCGACTGTCGGAGAAGGTGCACTCGACAACTGGGACGTCCGAGGGCGGATACTCAACGTGATCGAGCGTTCCTCCCCTTCGGGAATAACCATTGCCTCGGGGCATCGCTCGGCGAGGATCCGACAGAGCCGTGCATTGAGTTGAAGATCCTCCAGATTGAGACCCGGCACATCCACACCTCCAGCGCAAGCTGCAGCGAGATGAGGATCATGAAGCGGGAGACTTCGAAAAGTCTGCAGCCAAGTAATGATGCGCTTCTGTCGAAGAATGACGTCTCGCTGAGTGTCAATAGTGCGACGAGCCTCCCGCAACCGGTGGCCACTGTCGTCGCACATGTGACGAGCAACGTCCTGTAGCTGGATTACTAAGTCGCCTCGAAGAATGTCGAATCAGCGTGAGCTTCACCAAGAGCATCTTTGTCCAGTCTCATGTTGATTTTCTATCTCACGACAAGGAATACGAGCAGACCCTAAGAAGATCGCTGCTATTACCCAGCTTTCGTTCCCAAAAACGAAGAAAGGGATGCAGTCCTTCTTGGGTGCCCTAAATTACTACAACAGGTTCATTCAGGACTTTGCTGTGTATGGAGCTGCTCTATACCAACTCAAGAATGAAGACTTTACGGCGGAAGGTGACTTGACTAAGGCACGACGAAGTTTTGCAGCACTGCAGCAGAAAGTAGCAAATGCACCGATTCTTCGTCACTTTGACAGAGATAAACACGTGCACATCATGTTGTTTGCCAACGAGTGGGCGCTCAGCACTACGGTGCTCCAGATGCATGACGACAAGTTACACCCAGTCCGGTTTGGCGGTCGAGTCCTTAAAGATGCCGAGATGAATTACCACCCGGCGGAGAAAGAGGTACTTGCGCTGCTACTCGTGCTGAAGACATGCTACACGCAACTGGTTGGACGGACCTTACGGGTGTACACTAGGTTCTCCACATTGGAATGGATTACCAAATCCAAGTCACTCTTCGGAAGAACCGCTCAATTCGCAGTTCTTCTCTCTCCATGGCATTTACTTGTTCAACGGGTGAACGAGAAAGACTGCGCATTCATTCAACTGCTACATTCGACAGTAACCAGCTTCATACCTATCGATGATTCACTCGAACTAGTCGCGCCACCGAGCAAAGGGTCCCCTACTATTCGGATGGACCCCAACCTGCTCTACGCACGACTACCGGTGTCTTTGGAAGGGTATGTGATGTCATTTGACGGATCTGCGAAGACTGAAAAGTATGGAGGATATGGCAGCTGCTCGTGGATTGTGTGGCGACTTCCAGAATGGAGGATGGTGATTGCCGCGAGTGCTTACCTCGAGAAGACTACAGTGAACATCGCCGAGTACTCGGGAATGAACAATGGAGTTCTCGCTGTGTCAGAACATGGAGCCGAAGACTTGGTGATAGTAGGTGATTCGAGGCTCGCAATCCAACAATCGCTAGGGGTGATAGCGTGTCGGAAGGAGTCCCTGATGACCCAATTGAATCGCCACAAGGACATCACAGCGCGACTACGATCGGTAAAGTACCTTCACGTCACCCGGGAATACAACGCCGCCGCAGACTCGCTGGCTTCGGAGGCGCTGAAATCGAAAACATCGAAGGTGGTGCTATGTCAAAGCCGAAAAGCCGAGCTTGGTGAACTCAACCGAATTCAAGAAGTGATCTACGAGAAGTCACAAGACGAAGCAACGGTAGAAAACCCCGTTTCAACGGGCGCTATTCAAATTGCCGACGCTGCCGTTCACGCTACACGCAAGACATTTGCTGATTTCGTACGCGACGAACCACATGTCGTCATGGCAACTACTCGCTCACAAGCCAAACATCGAAAGAAGACGACTGGACGTGCTGGTAAGTCATCAAAAGAGCTCGTTGAGGACCCGCAATTGGAGACAGAGTCTTTAACTGTGGAAACCGGTTCCCTGAATGAGCGCGACGAAGGCTCAATAGACGAACAAACGACTGGGGCACCACCCATGCCGCCAGGAGAACCAAGTGCAGAAGACGTCGGCCCTGTGACAATACAGGCTGAGAGACGACGTCGGATAGCCGAAGCTCAAGACGAAGAGTTAAGATGGTCAAATCTAAAGACCGTTCTACGGGGTGATGTCGATAAGCTTGGATACAGGGCGACGAGAGATGCCTTGAAGCTGGCTGACAAGTTCATACTCTCTGATGATGGTGTGCTCTACTACTTGGGAATGGGTCGTCGGGACGCGCCGGGCCAGCAGAACGAGGTTCACCTACGGCTTGTAGTACCCACCACGATGATTCAAGAAATACTTCAAAACTGTCATGACTCACCAGAAGGTGGTCATCAAGGTGTGGTGAGGACGTATCAGCGAATCAAGCGAGATTACTATTGGTGGGGCCTCTACTCAGACGTTGAGAAGCATGTGAAGTCGTGTCCAGACTGCAGTTCAAGCAAAAGTCGTCCACATCTGCGGGGTTATTCGCCGGGCAACATACTGGCTGAGTATCCATTCCACATTGTGTCAATGGACTTTGTGATACCACTGCCGAGGACTCGACGAGGTAATACTGCTCTCCTCTTGTTCCAGTGCGCGTTTACCGGATTCGTGATAGCTAAAGCGATGGAAGACACGTCAGCCCTGTCGGTGGCTAAAGCTTTCGAAGAATGCGTGTACCGACGATTCGGAGCACCATCGTTAATCAGGCACGACCGTGATCCAAGTTTCATGAGTGAAGTATTCCAAGGGTTTGCCGAGATGATGCAGTCACGTTCCAGAGCAACGTTGAGTTACCGGCCACAGGCCAATGGACAACAAGAAAGGTCGGTCAAGACAGTAATCCAGTCCGTCAGAGAGTACGCCGAAGACCCACTTCAACAGGACTGGGACGAGATTGCAGAGTGACTGGTCTTTGCCATCAACAACTCACAGGACACAACAAGGAAGGAGACACCCTTCTTTCTCATCCATGGGTGGGATGCGCAATCTACACTCAAAGCAATGTCGTCGTCTATCCGCCGAAGAACTGGAAAACAATCGGATGCATTGGCGTGGCGCCGGGAAGTCAACAGACAACACGAGATCGCGTTGAAAATGGCTAGAGAATATCAAGTGACCGAGAAAGCTCGACGTGCCCGTGAGCACAATGAAGCACTGAACCGGAAGGAGCAAGCTGCTATCCCACGATATGATCGAGACGAATCATCGAAGTGCAACCACAATGACTCAGGGGCACAGCGGGAGAACACCGGTGAAGCACCGAAGTCTCTCTTCGCTCCAGGTAGCAGAGTTTGGTTGTATATGGAGCGTGTGAAGCCTGGACTCACGAAGAAACTAGCGCACAGATGGCATGGTCCGTTCAGGATTAAGAACAAAGTCGAGGAGTACGCGTATGAACTCGAGTTGCCGGACAGAAGTGGATATCGATTCCGTCCTGTCGTCCATGTTTCCCGTCTGAAGCCGGTGAACGAATTTGAGAGCCGACCAACGACTCGACTAGCTGCGGATGTCTCCGAAGAATCAAGAACCGACTTTGATGAAGAATTACTCCCCGAGGATAGTTGGGAACCAGACCATCTCGCCGGTGAATACGAGGTGGAAACGATCCTAGACGACAGAACACCACTTACGACGAGTACCGAAAGGTCAGTGCGCGAGTTCAAGGTGAAGTGGGTTGGTTACGAGGAGCCAACCTGGGAACCAATGTCTAATCTATCGTGTGGAGGCCTTCTCTATGACTATCTGCGGCAAAAGAGAAGCGAACAGCGACTTCAGATGGTTCAAGTCGCTGATGAAGACTAGGCGATCATAAGTCATCGCCAAATAAACCAGTACTTGGGGCAATGCAGCCCATACTACTGGCGAAGAATGCTACTGCAGCATTTCATATTACTATTGGAAATTAAACGTGACTGGAATGGAAAGAGAAACCAGAAAGAAAAGAAAACTACTCGCAAGCTACCGCAGCTCCACTACGAATCTGTGACGAAAACTCTGGAAGCTTGGAGAAACGAAGCAGGAAAGAAGCCACCAGCGTCGAATGACTCCTAGTCGTCGACGTTGTCTTCTTCTTCTTCCTCTTCACCGTCGCTCTCGGGTTCAGTGGCCGCAGCAACTTCAGCCAAGAAGCGAAGAAGATCAAACTTCTTGGGTACAGCAGGCTGGTTGTTTGGGACTTGGTCCGAAGGAGCTTCCTGAGTGGTGGCCGTGGACTCGGATGCGTTGGTGTCAACAGCTACCTCCTGGGCAGCTTCCGTGGACTCGGATGCGTTAGTGTCAGTAGGCACTTCCTGAGCGACACTCTCAGTAGCCGTCGCAGACCCAGAAGCAGCTTCTTGAACGGGAGAACTTCCAAATTCAGTACGCCAAGCAACCGATATATCGCTTGAAGCCAGCGATGAGTCAACGACGACAAGGCTGCCGACAGATTGACGCGTACAGCCAACCGGGACGAACAGCGCAAACGACGGGTTACATGGAACAAACACGGTGTTGTAAGGGTGTTCAGCAGGCGCGTCCACCCATCCAGTACGCCACGGCTCACTGGTGTCTAGCGCCGGAATCTCGTCGCGCCATGACGATGTTTTGGGAATCCACGTTAAGTACTCAAATGAGTACCCAAGCACCGACGGCTCAAACAAGATTTCGGGAGGAATATCAGCGAACTTTATGTCGGTGCTAACGCACCACTCCCACACCGAGTAAATCCACTTGGCCCGTAGACGGTCACAGCGCTTAGTCCGGTCCTGATCGTACTTGGTCCAGATCTCTTGTGCTAGATCAAGCTCTTGCTTCACTCGAGCTATCGTCTTTTCCGGTAGATGGGTTGCTTCAGCGAGAATACGGTATCCAGTCTTGAAGAACCGCCTGACAGCACCAGCAGGAATCCAGTGTTCGTGCTCCCACAGCGCGAACCCGAGGTCGGCATCCTTCTCGTCGCCGTAACCCCAAGATTGCGCCAATAACCACACAGGCGGAGTAACGCAGGAGCACGTTGCGAGACCTTGCTGTCCAGATCAAATTGCGTGGTGTCAAACAAACACGCATGAACAGGAAGTCGGCGGCGGATCTGCTGCCACGGATGGTTGGGGTCCTTATAGTCGGCGAAGGCTCGAAGTGTCTTCACGGCACACGGAATCTTGATTTTCCTGGGTACTGGAGCAGATGTACGACGACTCAAGATCTGAACCCAGCATTGAAGAGCTCCGGGGAGGCGAAACTCCGGGGAGACGAACGGCTTAGCCCACTTGACCGCGCGTGCGAGAATCTGCGCTAGACGTTCACCCAGAGCTGCAAGCTGTGGAGCTACTGGCCGCAGAGAAGTTGAACCCAGCCTTGAAGCAGTCGACGGCTTAGCAGTGTCCCGTGGCTTAGGCTTGCGACGACTCGAACGCTTGGGTGGAGCCTTGGACTTGGACTTCGCACGACCGGAGGATCCTCGACGTGACTTCGGACGCTCTTGCGGCGGTGCAGGAGCTGGTGCCGAGGATTCTTCAGCGACAGAAGTTGATTTAGCTGGCTGCGTGAGCGCTGAAGTTTCCGTGGAACCTGGTACATTACTTGGCGTCGTGAGCGGGGATGACACCGGTGACTTGGAAGCGGATGCAGCAGCGTCAACTATCGTAGGCTGCGTTGGAGTTGAAGACCTCGAGATGCCGGTTGCTGCATTTGAACTGGAAGTCGAAGCAGGTACGGCTTGCGTAACTTCATCAGAAGACACAGAGTCGACGGGATGAGTTTCCAAGACTTCGCCAGCAGTGTTGGTACCGGAACCGGCCTCATCAGGCTTCTCAGGAGATTTCGGGGCCGAGTCTGGAGCAACTGGCTCAATATAGTCGAAGGCGTCGTCATCATTCGTGTTCTCCAGCTCAATTAGCAGCGACGAACGGAACGACGAGCGAGCAGCTTGACTGCGAAGAGTCCGGCCTGACGGAGAAGTTGCTGGAGTCGAAGCCGACTCGCTACGTAGCTCGGACGACTTGGACACACCTGGCGTGGACTTGGATGTTTCCGACTCGGATCCAGACGATAACTCGATGGTGGTGACGGAATTGCAAGATGACCCGGCTGACGGAGACGAATTGTGACGCGAAGTCTGTGGCGTCTTCTCAGGAGTCTTCGAAAGACGCAGTCTCTTGTGCTTGGTGGTCGCAGAACTTGACGAACGCTTGCCCGATGACTCTGCACCGCTGTCTTCGGAGTCAACGTACAAACGCTTGCGAGAAGACACCCGGGTAGGCGGCTTCGGTTGCGATGGTGGTGGATCACGAGGAGTCACGGGACTGCGAGACGCCTTCGAAGTACTGGAAACATCACGAGCTGGAGTCTTGGCCTTGCGTTTCATCTTGAGACTCTTGCGGACTTCTTTACTTGAAGTACCAGGCGAAGTTTGCGTGCATCAGCTGCAAGATCTTCTGCCGAAGCGTCAAGATCATCGCCCTCCATGTAAGCAGCTCGAGAAATCTCGTTGGCGAGAGCATCGTGAGATGCCGACGAGTCGGCAGACTTGTATACACTGCGAAGAACCTTGCGAGTGTCGGCACTCACGCCAAGCAGATCCCAGTTCAGCTCGCCGGTGGATAAGCGTTTACAAGTGAGTTATCGAGAACAACCCAGTCAGCTTCCCAAAGCAGCGAAACATCAGGCTACATAAGTGACGAACCTTCAAGAACGAGAACCAAGACGTCAGGGTCCATCTCTTCGAGCTTCACGCGCGAGCGCAGGGTCTTGTTGGCTTTCATAAGCCGCTTGACTTGCTCGTGTAGTTCTTCATTACGCCGACTAAGGCGTGCAGTTGCTGAGTCGTCGGCGAGATCTGTTCGGGATAACAGCTTGTGGACACGCTTGCTCTGAGATGTACTGATGGCGATGGCCGCCTTGAAGACCTCCTGCTCCCTGGCAAGCTGGCGCTTGAGTGCATCCGCCGAGTCTTCAGCAGCTTTGATCCGGTTGTCCAAACGACCGTTGACCTCGTTGTTGGCCAGCACTTGCGCGTGAAAGGCCTCAAGCTTGTTCTTGTAGACGACCTCAAGCCCACGCAGACGGCGAATCTCCTTCTTGGCATGCTCCAGTTCCTTGTTAGCTTCACGGGATAACACGTCCGCATTCTCCCGAAGCATGACTTGTTTGACGAGCGAAGCTTCGGCGGCAGCTTGAGCAGACTCCGCAGAGAACAACCGGGCACGAAGCGCAGCCAAGTCCTGTGAAGCAGCATCATTTGCGACTGGCTCAGGGATTACCGACGCGACAACTTCATCCAACGAACGGGCAGCTTCAAATCGCTCACGCATTCTCCGATTACCACGAACAGAAGGACCGAGTTGCAGTCCAGCTGTTAAACGAGCAACTGTCTCAAGACGTGGGCCAAGAACAGCGATGACTTGCTCTGAGACTTCGGTGTTCACGCCACGCAGCATCCTGACGAAGGAGTCTCTTGTCATGCTTTGAGTGTTGGACGGCGAAGGTGGCGGAACATCGGAAGCTTGCTTGTCAAATGCCGCAGCAGATGCGGGAACCTGAGTTCACAGCAAACACGGTGAATGCAAGTGAGTAATGATGAGCTGACCAGGATGGTGAACGATGTGACGAAGCAGAGAAGTGACGACACTTACCGCGGGCATAGCAGTGTTCACAGCACGCCCAGGTGACGATGAGATGTCAGCATGTGGCGGAGACTTGGAAGCTGAAGGCGCTGGCGTCTCCAGCGCTGGTGTCTTGGCGGTATGCTACAAGGTTACAAGCAGGAGAGTGAACAAGAGCCTCAACCAACACCAACAGAAACAACAGCAACAGCAGGAGACTTACCGACATGACGACTTGCGAAATATCCACAATTGGTAGCACTTGTAGTCAATCCAGCGCCTACGCGGGCGGATTGAACTGCCTGAATCCTCTGTGGTCTCAAGAAGTGAGCCAAGATGGAGCGAAGTGAGTTTCCTCATTTGACCGATGCTCAGTTTGAGTCGGTCCGGAAAATGGTGGGCATCTTTGGAATGGATGCCTTCCAGAGCTTGGCGGCAGCGATGCTGGCCGAGCAGGTCGAGCGTGTGAATGCGTTCGAAATGTACGAACGTGGGCTCATTGAGCACGTTCGTGGAAACCTTCAGGTCCCCAGCGACTTGATGACAGCTCAGGCGCCGAACAATGAAGAACAGTGCTGAAGCAGAGGAGCAAAAGCAGAAGCACCACGACGTTCACCAAGTGCCGTGGCTTGCGTCGCGGCGGGGGCAGCTGTGGTGTAGGAGTTCGCGCGTGAAGCGGAGAACTACAGCGCTTCTTCGCGGCAGTGTTGTTTCGGCAACTGGCAGGTCAAAAGTTGTCGAAGTGTGAGCCACGATATTCTCTCACCGGTGATTGGCCAATACCCAGCGTCGAAGACTGAAGGCATTCGGTCCAGTAACTGGCACAGAGATGAGGATGAACCCATCTCAGGATCTGGTCGGAACGTTCGGCGAATGTTCTCTGGCATGTCCCTGGCCGAGTTCACGGCAGATATGCGACGGTTGGGAGTCTTCGTGAAGAGCCAAGCGACGGTTGGGAGTCTTCGTAGCGACTATCTACGGCATTGTAGGGCCGTTATAGATCTCGGGACGACTGTTGGGATCTCAGCGACCTCTCCGAGAAGCCGGTGGTTACCTGGAAGATCCAAAACAGACACGTTTATACTTGATATTTGTATTGAAACATAGGAAGATCTAGATATAGCTTAAAGAGCCTTCGGGCATAAATAACAGTACAGCTTTTTCTCTCATCTTCTCAAGGGCGACGTCCGGCTATCGGTGAGTACGCGGTAGCGGCGGGATAAACCTGGTGAACAGGATTATGACTGTCGGTGAGCACGCCTACTAGTGTAGTGAGTGTTCATCCTGGCAGGGCCGAGAGAGTGTGTGTGGCCGTGTGTGATTTGATTGGCGAGTTGTCGCTGTGCGCTGGAGGAGCTTGTACGCCCTCAAACTATCTTCCCGTCCGAAGCCTGACTTCGGCAACTCCATACCACGTCTGCAAAGTCCGGTACCCTTCCATCTGTGGGACTGCGGGGATTATTCAAGTGCGGATAGCATACTGGCCGTAGCTCGTGGCCAGTGGTGCTGAGTGTTCGGTGGTTAGCCAGCGGTAACTTCGGTGCGCAGTGGAAACGACCAACCCGGTGCAAGGGGCGGAGTACCTGGGCCTTCAGGTTCTTTATTGCCCTAACAAGCCTATTGAGTCTTCGTGGCTCGGTGGGTGTTGTTGGTGGGAAGTGCGACTTTATATTTTGGACGTATCCCTATTCGACACGCACGGCTGAAGAAGAAGCTCGAGCCGCTCGAGCGACGGCTACCGAGGTTTCTACGCAGCTATCTGGAATGCCAGCGATGTCTCGAACTAAGTTTGAAGCCGACCGAGAGTCCGTGGCCGTTATGGATGCCGTGTCGCAGCTGTTGAATAGTCCCACGGCGGATATGTTTACAAATGGTGAGCCGGACGAGTCTTTGTTGGTACCGGTGTTCGATCGGCGGTCGATTGTGGACGACATTTGTTTCGGCAACGAGACTTTCAATGGTTGCTTAGCTACGCTAGACCGGCTACTGCAGCGTTTCACCGAGTGTCGGATCAGCGTTAATTTTACCAAGAGTATCTTCGTACAGTCGAACGTGGACTTTCTGTGGCATGCGGTATTGACGTGGAGCGCTTGTCCAGTTTTGGGAAATGAGATCAGGGTTCGGTTTTGGCCGACTCTTCGCCAGATCGGGTGTGTGTCACACAAATGGAGTAATCATTTCGATACGGTGTACCATTATGTTGGTACCCCGATCTCCACCCAGATATGGCACAATCATTTACGCACACCCCGATCTGGGTGAAAGTGGTGCAATCATTGGAGTACACGATCTGGGTCGACTTCGAAGCTGAGTGCGAGGTGACACTTCGGGGATGGGAAGCTGTTCTGTACCCACCAAGAGTACTACTCTGGCTACAAAATCAGCGGCTGCGCAAGCAGGATAGGAGAGATAGGAGGGAGTGGCTTTGCATTTTTCCTTTAGTTTATACAGACTTCGATTTTCCTTCTAAGACACACGCGGCGTTCCTGTATTCCGGGCTGCGAAGTACATTGGCCCACCCGACGACTAAGGCACCGCTAACTCGACCAAGGAAGACACGTTGAGATCCCCTGGATTGCTTGGCCAGGTACCGATCGCATTCTCACCCTCAAGATCCCGTCAAGAGGAGGCGGCAAGCAACGGAAAGGACAAGGACAACAACACACAAGGACAACCCCACGTCGGTCAAGTTTATTCAAGACTACGATCGACCTACCCCGACGGCCAAGTGAAGATTTCCACGTGGCTGTCCAACCAACCCCCCAAGTACCGTCCACACCTGTTCAACCAACGGTCAAGCCCGACACCTTCAAGAGTCACCTCGGAAGAGCGTAACCCGCCCAACCAACGGGTACACAAGGTGAGCAAGACTTCAGCCCCACACGGCAAGCGGAGTACCCCCCTCCGTCAGTTGGTAGTCTGGGCCCTCCGTGCGTGAGCTCGAGCCGCATCGTGATTTTTGCGATTCACGCTCCACAACAATGGTGCGCGTGCCCGGATCTTCTGGTGACTCCGGTTATCACCGTGAGTCCACTGACGATGATGTCAAGATTAGGTTGAACCGGGGATTGGTGCGTCGACGGAAGGTGAATCGCCGTCGTCGCCGCTGAAGAGCGAAGGATACACCGATCGTCAGAGTGCTGGGAGGAGCTCCGACGACGCAAAGGAGGAAAGTTCAGCAATGGACCTGGAAGAGAAGCCTCGACTTCCTCCCCAGGCTCCTTCGGGAGCCCCCGCGGATCATGACGCGAGTTACGATCCGCATGAAGAAGATTCTTCGGTGAAAGCCAAGCGATCTTCATCCACCCCTACTCCCTCATCCTCAAGCGCGCGCTCGAAGAAGAAGTCCTCGCGGAAGAAGTTGAAGGCGCCGGAGTTCGATGCGGATGAGCCGGATAAACTGGACGCCTGGACCGACGAACAGCTGGAGACAGTCTTCCGCCGGAAGGAGCTGTACGCGATGCTGCTCGAGGACCCAGTGCTGAAGATCATGCGCCTGAAGCTGATTGGAGATCTTCGAGGACCTGTGACCGCGCCTCAGGAAATGAATAACAAGCTGGACGCGGTGAGGGTCTTGATGCGCATGCTGAAGGAAGCTGGAATCGTGCCTGGAGCGTTCGACGCAGACGCGATGTTCGACTTGGAGTTGGAAGCGATCGCAATGACCACGCTGTCTCTGTTCGAGAAGCTGGGACATGTAGTCGGAACGGTTTCGCCACCGACAAGCGCCCAGCCGCAGGCAGGCGCAAGCCTTGCTGTCGATGCGCCGCTGGGCATCACCAGTCAGGCGGCTCCGCGCAGCTCGTCATCGCAATACGCGTCAGCTACGTCAGACGCCGGATCGGACAGTTCGATCGATATCGGACGGATGACACTGGGACCGTCAGGTGCAGCCATGTTGCAAGCCCGAAAGGCAGCAGCGACGACCGCGTCGCCACCGGCTACCGTCACGAACACGACGGAACAAGAATCGCCTGATCGAATGCAGACCTCAACGCGGCTATGGCTCTGTTCTTGAAGGAACAGCAGGAGTTGGATGTACCTCAACGACCGGCTAAGGCGCCATAACAGCCTAAGCAGCCAGAGCTACCTGGCGCTCGGGATGTCGAGATGAGTCTGTCGGGTTGGACCACGATCCACCGCCTCCAGGAGAGTATGATCCGGACGATTTGGGTGTTGGAGTTCCTCGACGTGCCGCGGTAGCGACAGCCGAAACCCCGACTGGGGGCGTCACACCTGCCGCTCGAATCAGAGTGTCAGCGATCTCTGAGCTGAAGGAGTTCTCCGGGAAAGACAGCGATGAGGAACGCGCCAGGAGCTGGATCGGCAAAGTCAAGTCGGTCTTCACCCGTGACCAAGCTCCCGATAGCGAGAAGTGCCTGGTGTTTGGGGATCTGCTTACGAGACCTGCCTGCAACTGGTACCGCCAGCTGAGCCGCACAACGCGAAACGACTGGCAGGGCGTGCTGGATGGCTTCTTGGTTCAATATTGCGGGCATGGAGTGTCTGTCGCGAGACAGTACTACCATGCGAGGAAGAGATCCGACGAATCGCCGCTCGAATATCTCCGCCGTTTGAACGTTACTGGAATGAGAGCCAAGCTCCCGATCAAGGACGGATCGCCATCGGCTCGTCGTGAACATGTCAAACACTTCATTGAGACGCTGGACGACCGCGAGTTAGCCGATCAACTGGCATTGCTGAGGCTGGCCGACGCCGAGATCCTGGAAGAGACGCTACGTGCGCGCAAGCGCGCCAAGGTTCGCCAAGGAAAGGCTGCGGTTGGATCAAGCAGGTTCCGCCAGCACCACACGCTGCACCATCGAAGCCTGCACGCGCTGTGCGTGTGATCCGCGCGATGGAAGACAGCAGTGAGTCTATGTCGGAAGCCAGTGAGTCGGATCCGGAGAGTGATCTGCGCCAAGTCTATCTCGCCGCCGGCATCGACCGTTCGAGTCAAGACCGCCAACACGCCCCTTCTCCGGAAGGTGCTAGGCCGGATGATCGCGCGAAGCAAGACTTCCCGGTGAAGGCGTGCTCGCACTGCGGATCCATCAAGCACGACGACTTGAGTTGCTGGAAGCGATTGACTTGTCAGAAGTGCGGCAGGAAAGGACATCCGTCCGATCACTGCCTGTTCGTCTGCCGTGCGTGTGGCGAGATCCACGACGCTGGCAAGTGCCCCATGGAAGAGTTCAACAACCTGATCCGCCAGTGGTACGTCCCGAACAAGCATGCTGGGATGCTGCCTGCCAACGCGGAGAAGATGTTAAACTAGAACGCTCGCCAGGTTGGAATCTGGTACGAGCTGAGCGTTCTGAGCTCTGCATCTTTGCATATGTCGAGAAGCGCGCGGACCTGAAGGTTAGCAAGCCGATCGACAATACATTTGGATTGCATGGAAGACATACCTCTGCGGTTGCAAGTCTGCGGGTAGATGAGTACGCCTGATCTGGTGTGTTAATGGAGTTGGATCTGCTGCCTGGTGAGTCACGTGGTTACTGGAAGTACCATGCTCCCGGCAAGTGGTTTAAGCAAGCCAATGCCACCGGCAAGATCAACAATGAGAAGGCGACACTGCTCTTCGATTCTGGCGCAGAAGTGTCGATTGTGGATTCCACCTTTGCTCGTAAGGTTGGATGCATCATAGACGACAGTCAGAGACAAGAATGCGTTGGAATTGGAGAAAGCGCGTACATGACGGAAGGACGTACCAAGATCAAGATCACGTTAGCCGGATCGTTGGTGTACTACTTCGACGCTTGGGTCGGAGCGCTGCCAGGTCAGGAAGCCATTCTCGGAATGGACTTCATGGTTCCAGCGGGTATTCGTCTGGACCTGTCGCATGGATCGCTATGTCTCCCGGACGAAGTGCGGATCCAGTTGGCGGGACGACGCCAGCTGTACAGCGCGTATTCGCGTTTCTTTGAGCTGGGCCAACATCTCGAGGTGCGTATCGCTGGTTCGGTGGAGTTCGTCGTCCGTCCGTACAACTCGGAGCGACAGAAGCTGTGGATCACGCGTGGGTAACGTTGGGTGCCGACATTCGTCAAGGGACTGGGCCGATCACGTTACCTGCGCATCACTAACGTGTCAGATCAGAAGTTAATACTTCAGAGAGACATGATACTGGGAATATGGTTGACCGGTGATCTCGTACCTCGCCGTCCTGGATTCATCTCGATCGAATCACGTCGGTACGCTGAATGGCAGAATCTGGCATATCAGGCCACCACCGACCTGGAAGACGAAAAAGACTCTAGCGATGAAGCAGCGGGACCAGCTGGTTGATCGGCCCCAGTACGAACCACCTACACGGACTATGGTCCGCAAAGTTGATCTGCCGAAGCCCGCCGTTGCGCAAGTGACGACGTCCCAGGATGCGCTGAAGGAGGATCTGCCAGAGACAAAGTCCGAAGCCGAAGTGGGGGTACCGATCGAGGAAGGGCCGGTGCCAGCGAAGTCGGACGGACCTGTGGATCCAGCAGATCAGGCTGAGGATACGCCTAAGGTCGAACTGCCGATCAAGTCCGATGAAGCTGTCGCTTCAGCAGAAGAAGACACGCAGGAAGTAGACCAAGAAGCTTCCGCAAAGCAAGAGGTTGACGTGCAGCGGGAGCTCTCAGGAGAAGTCACGCCACCGAAGGCAGACGATCAAGAGCTCCAAGAACCTGATCATCCGGTCAAGCCCCAGTCATCGGCGAAACCGGAAATGGTCGAAACCGACGCTCCCGCTGACGAACAGGTGTGCTATCATGAAGGCGCAGAGCTTTTTGCCGAAGATGTCGAGAAACGAATGGCTGTGTTACCGGAGGTCGCAACTACCACGGACGAGGTCACAATTGAAGACATCCAAGTTGGCGATCCTGGCGTCAACACTCCGGAAGAAATCAACAGGTTGCGGAGGATCATCTGGAAGCGGCAACATCTCTTGATGGGAAAGGCAACGCTCTTCCGCCAGCTGCGCTTGGTGCTGTCTGCGATATCGATGTCGGAGACGCCACACCAGTGGCACAACGCTGTCGACGAGTGGCTCCACGATTCCGTGAAAAGTTGTCCGATCTCATCAAGGGTCTGTTGTCCGCCAAGATCATTAATCCATCGACGTCACTATGGGCATCGCCGATCGTGATCATCATCAAGTAAAACGGAGTCGATAACCGTCTCTGCATTGACTACCGTCAGGTGAATGGACTGACCAAATTGATGGTATGCACCATGCCGCTGATCAACGATCTTCTGGAAGACTTGGACAAGGTACTCTGGTTTTGCTCTCTCGATATGGCAAGTGGCTTCTGGGTAGTCTCCATGACGGAACGTGCGCGCAAGATCTCGGCATTCATCACTCCGTTCGGCTTGTTCGAGTGGACGAGGATGCCCTTCGGTCTGAAGAACGCACCCCAGATCTACCAGCAACTCATCGACAATGCTCTGTACGGACACCTTCGGATCAGCGCTGACCACGACCGTTCGAAGCTGATGATCGACGTGTTCGAGGAGGGCGAGCCTGAACCTGAGCCGAGGCCGTCTGTGCTGGGTAGGCGATCGTACATCGATGATATTCTGGTGACGGCCTCTACGTGGTACAATCTCTGCGAGCGGGTTGAGAAGTTGCTCAACACTTGTGATCGCTGGAATCTATCGATCAACGTGGTCAAGAGCTTCTGGGGCCATCGCAAGGTCGCCTATTTGGGTCACCAAGCATCTGCAGATGGTCTAGAAGCGAGCCCGAAGGATCTTGAATCGCTGGGCAATCTCCCGTTCCCACGGACACTACGATCGATGCAATCGTTTCTCGGAAGCCTGAATTACTACAGCCGCTTCATCGAGGATTTTGCGGCATACGCTGCGATCCTGTATGAGCTGCGTGAGGCTGACTTCCATGAGATCCGTCATATGGAGCAGATCGGCGCCGATGGACAAGAGACTGGGGACGAAGTGTCACCTGTTGAAGTAGATGACCGCTGGACGAGAGCCAAGATTGCGTTCACCATGTTGAAGGCGAAAATAGTCTCCACTCCGGTCTTGCGGCATTTCGATCCTGATCGCACTCCCCGATTGTGGTTTACGCCAACAAGCGGGCGATCTCAGCGGCGCTGATGCAGGAACATGATGGCGTGTACTGGCCAGTAACCTTCACCAGTCGCACCTTGAAGTCTAACGAGATCAACTATGGCATGGTCGACAAGGAAGTGTTGGCACTTCTCCGGATACTTGATGTCTGCTACACCCAGCTGGTTACGAGATCGATGAAGGTGCTGTCCAGACACTCGACGCTTGCGTGGCTCGTGAACTCTTCCGGATTGGACGGACGACTTGGCAAATGGGCCGCGCTGTTGTCAGGATGGACGCTGGAAATCAGGAAGTGCACGAAAGGCGAAGACGAAGTACAGGGGGACGATCGCCGCAAGTATCACACCCAGGGCTGGCGTCGACGAAGCGTTGACTGCGACCGCACCGAAGAAGCAACCCCGGCGTACCATCACTACGCCCCCGCCGACGGTAGAGCCAGATGAGTGCTCGCTTGCGCTTAGCTTTGACGGCTCTGCGCGCGTGAAACAGAATGGTGGTGCGTACAGCGCGATCGTGTGGAAGCTGCCGGAATGGACGATCTTGGTGGCTGCATCGGAATACATGGACAGTCTGACTGTCAACGAGGCAGAATACCGCGGGTTGCTCCTTGGTTTCGATCTACTCTCCAAGTTTGACAGGTCTGCGGCGACTCCAACTTGATTATTCGGCAAATGCGTGGCGAGATCGACTGTAAGGCGCCTGGCCTTCAGTTGCTCCGGCAGAAGGCGATGGACTAACTCCGATCGTGGCCAGAACATGAGTTCCTTCACATGAAACGGGACTGGAATCAGAGTGCGGATCGGTTAGCAAGTGATGCTCTTCAAATGGGAAGGGAACAGTAGTTACCTCTGAAGAAGAACGACAAGCCTTGATGACCCTGAACCGACTCGACGAATTGCTGAAGCCAAAGCTCGAAGATACCGTGGTCCGTGTAGCCGCAGTCACGAGATCGGCAACTTGAAGACGACGCCAGCCAGAAGTGCTACAAGAAGAGATCGTACAACGAATGAGACGTGAGCGCATACTGCAGGCCCAGTGCGAAGAGAAATGGATAGCCGATCTGAAGAAGTACCTGAAAGGAGACGTAGCTGATCTGACGCTGGAAGAAGCCAAAGCCTGCAGAAAGATCGTCGGCGAGTACGAGCTGGACGAGAGCGGATTGCTCTTCTACTGCCCCACCTCGAGTCGAAACGTTGGAGAAAGGGACCTGATCGTACGGCTTGTTGTTCCTGAAACCCTGCAGCAAGACTTCCTGCACCAATACCACGCGAGTATGGAGGGAGGGCATCAAGGAATCGGGAGGACTTACCAGCGGATCAGGGCGCACTTTCACTGGCGAGGCTTGTTTCGAAGTGTCCAGCGCTACGTGGGAGAATGTGTGGATTGTGAGACTGGGAAGGGGCGCCCCCTCATACAAGGGGAATCTCCAGGGAACATATGTCCTACGTACCCATTCCAAGTTATCGCGATGGACCACATCCCTTCTCTGCTGAAGTCCTTCAAGGGGAACACTGAGCTGCTGATCTGGTGTGGCTTGTTCACAGGCTACGTGATCGCGAAAGCGAGCTCGTCGAGAGTCGCCCAAACGGTGGCAGAGAACTATGAGGAGTGCGTGTTCCGACGCTTCGGCGCGAGCGAAGTTATCCGGCACGACCGCGAACCTGGGTTTATGGCTGATTTCTTCCGAGCGTTCAACCGAATAGTCGGGCAGAAACAGAGCGCGACGATGGCCTAGACGCCGCAAGGCAACGGCAAGGCGGAACGAACTGTGCAAATGCTCACTCGATCTTTGAAGATGTACGTCGCCGATGAGGATCAACGAGACTGGGATGACTACGCAGAGCGTCTGACATTCGCACTGAACACGGCTCACGATCGTGTCCGTGGCGATATACGCCATTCTATTTGGTCCAAGGTTGGGACCCGAGTTCCACGCTCGAAGCATCCCTGCCGCTTGGTTGCACCAGGCGTCGAGATCAGAACCCGCGGAGATGGCGTTATCATATTCAGCGAGACTATCAACGGGCCAGAGAGCGAGTGAACGAGGCGCTGCGTGACGCCATCCAGGAGCGCGCCGATCGCCACAATGAAGATGTGCGACCGCATGGGATTGAGGCTGGATCGCAAGTATGGCTATATCTGGACTGTGTGAAAGAAGGCTACGCACGCAAGCTGGCACACATGTGGCACGGGCCGTTCAGGGTGTTGGAAGTGTTGGGTCAGCACGCCGCACGCCTGGATCTGACCGGAACGGGCTACCGGATTTTCCCTGTGGTCCACGTGTCCAAGCTGAAGCTTTCCCGATCGCCCGGACATGATCTTGACCGTCGACGAAGCAGAACGTTTTGACTTTGACGAGGCCCTGCTGCCAGACGATAGCTGGGAGGCCGATCTTGCCGAAGGCGAATACGAAGTGGAGCGAATAGCTGACGTACGTTCTGGTCGGCGCACACGTTACGGGCGTGTGCATCGCGAGTTCCTAGTTCACTGGAAGGGATATGAAGAGCCCTCCTGGGTAGACGAAGCCGACCTTAACTGCGGGGTACTGCTGCGAAAATTTGAACGGGAACGGACGAGTCGTAACCGCTTCAACGTCATGCAGTCCCACGAAGAGTAACGTGGTGGAACACTCGCGGCGAGTTGGTCGCTGCGAGGAAGTGATGGGATGAAGGGCTTGTAGGGAGGCTACATGCTAGCGGGAGGAGGTAATCCGTCTTGTGAAGTAAATAGCCGGTTGGCCCATGCTGCCCGACTAATATATGCATATGAAGACGAAGAGTGGAGAACTGCACGAGCCGAAGCTGTGCCTGGGTGGGCCAGACGTGATCCAGTACGGAGAAGGACGGATACGGAATGACGAAGAAGATTCATTGGACAGAGAGTTGAGAGTTTTACTCGTCGACCTCTTCGTCTGCGAGCAACACGAACTTGTCGATCAGGCGGTCGATCTCGTGCGCGGGGTGATCGTCGATCTGTCGTCGAACTGGTTACGCCACGGTTCCGCAGCATCACAAGCTTGAAGAGTTTCGAGCAGGTCTGCCGGATCGTCACCATAGCTGCCGAGACACCACTCGCGTTGCTCACCCCGTTTGGGAAACAGGAGAAAGAAGGGATCCAAGAGGAGATCAAGGTCACAGTGACCCGAACACATTCCCCGGAGGATGCGGCGAAGAACGGTCTTCCACCGATCTCCTGCTCGTGACCGGCGCTGCTTGCGAGCAAGACAATACTGAGCCAAGAACTCATTGTTTTGCAGCTGCTCGTCGCTGATCGGCAACACATGTGTCGCCTCCCAAATTGTCTGGTACATGTACAAGGCTCCCTCGAAGTTTGCGTAGAGATCGGCAAGGTCCGAAAACCACTGGTCGGTTCCGAAGGTGACGGAAGGAACTGCGGTCTTCAATACAGCCCATGGTTGAGCCTTTAGCAGAGCACGAACATTCGCCTCGGTGATGAGATCTCCGCGCCAGTGTGCATCGGGTGGCGCACGGCGACGACGTGGAAAGAGCCAACCGACAGGTTTGGCCAACCGGCGCAAGGTGTCGACGGTCAGCTCGCTGACTGAAGTTTGCGCGATGTCGGGGAGTCTCCAGGGAGTGACATCTGCGGTGGCGAACGTACGACGAGCACGATAGCCCGGGATCCAATCTGCACGGGGTACAGGTGTATCATGGAGAGCTGCCAATTGAGAATTTGATAGTAAGACGTTGCCACCGGAGGTCGATGCCGCACGGCTGCTGACAGTCGGTGTCGTGTTGTTGCTAGAGGCTGGCACAGTGTTGTCAGCATCGCTATGGCTGAAGCCGCAGCCGTTGTGTACAGGTTCGGCGTTTAGATCAGGATCGTCACGGGGACCACTATCTGGACGGCCATCAGGATCGCCGTCTAGACTGCCGCAGCCTCCAGTTGCAGAAGCAACCCCATCTCTGGGAGAGCCACCGGCATTGTCTGTGAGAGAGCCATCGCCATCGCAGGACTCATCTGATCCGACCAAGTCGACGGGGTCCGCCTGAGATCCAAGACCGGAACTTGCCGGTGGAGGTGCCGATTTAGGCGACCAGTGGCTCCGACGTTTCGATGAACGACTTTGCGCAAAGACCATACGTGTGATTTCGTCCTCATCGTCACTATCGGAGCTCTGGGATAGGGTTGGTCCTAGACGGGGAAGTTGAGTTGAAGAAAGTCTCTTTGCTCGGCTGGAGTCCGACGTATCCTCACTTGACGATCCATCGTGATCACCGACACCAGATGCCCCCTGATCGCTGCTGACGCTCTGACGATCGCGCCACCCGTGAAGACGGCGCCGGCGTTTACCAGAAGTACTTGGTGTCGAAGATCGGCAAGATGCCGCCATTGGAATCCTAGGCGGGACGTGAGAAGTGTTCTTAGGGACTTTAGCTGGGGGAGAAGCCTTACGGGTTTTTGACAGGGATCGCTCCCGGCCTCGAGGGCTGGACGAGCCTTTTACAGTCGCTGGTGCCGGAGAGGACGTCGATGAACTCGACCGAGGAGTAATTCGGCGCGGAGAAGCTGACCGTTGGTGAATGATGGAGGTCACGCTGTCCAGACGAGCTTGGACATCATCACGAGAATCCTGAGCATTTTGCAGATCAGATCGAAGTTGATCCTGCTCTTTTTCGCGTGCGCTAACGGCCGCCCGAACCGACGCCAACTCGCGCTGAAGCACGGTGTTCTCTCGCTCGACGTCCTGTGTGCGATCGTGTGCACCACGCACTTGATTCAACTGCTGCTCCAGTCTTGAGATGGCCGCTCGTGACGATGCCACCTTCTTCTCTGCAAAAGTGGAGTAATGGGTGCACAACGTCAGCAGGGCTGAAGCGAGACAATACTCGAGCAAAAGGCACTTACCGGGCGCATGTAGATCGGCTATCACTCGCTAGTGACGCTTGTCGGTACGGAGATACCGATCGTTCAGATCAGCATTTGATTTGTTGACTGCAGCCAGTTGTTGGGCGAGCCGATCGCGCTCAGCACAAGCCATGGAGACCTGACGCTCGGCCTCTTTGTGGTTGACGCCAAGCTGGCGGCCAGATCGCGTATCCGCTGCTCGAGATCAGCTACCTGACGCTGAGCACGCTCGTGTGAGTCTGCGCGCACCTTCCCGGCTGCTTCTGCACGTTGTGTCCGCTCTTGGGCATCTGCTAAGGCGGCTACCGCAGAATCCCGATCGTCCACGGCCGTTGCAACCTCCCGCTGCAGCGTTAACATGCGGCGAGACAAGGATGGAGGAGGAGCAGTGGCGGCACCAGCTAACGCGAGTGTAGCAGATAACTGAGCCTCCAAGTCAGCAACCTGACGTTGAAGATCACGAACAGATTCGTCGCATGTAGTCTGCAAAGCGGCGTAGCGAGACTGGATATCAGCGATCTGCGTCGAGTTGTCGAGACGTCGCCGTAGTTCCGTCTTGCACTCAGCTATCTCCTGAAGCGTGGTTTGCAACTGGTGATGCTTGGCCTCGTACTGCTGCTGGCAGTGAAGTACAAACGGAGAGGCTGCGTTAGTAATAGCGGCTAGCTGACGATCCAGCTCGAGTGCTGCACGGTCACGCAGGAGGTCAGCATGATCCCGCTGTAGATCGCGGAGTGCACAATCCCGATCCATCGCTGAGGTTAAGCCAGCGATCGTGGCCCTGATCTCGTCGTAGTCAACCGCCGGGGCGTCAGCGTCGAGAGGCGGAAGTATGTCGGCGTAGTCACGGAAGTCCAGATCGACGTTGGAGACGGTCGGATCCTCGATCGCAGGGCCTTCGAACACGGCCCGAGTCTCAGCTGACACTCGTACATCTTTGTGATCACCATCAACTGGGCGCTGGTCACCTGTACAGCCTGTACCACGACTTGACGCAGCCTCATGTGTCTCTCTCTGATCTGTACACACGACGACACGCATGTTAGCGACAACTCGCGTCCTAAACGAAGTCAGGATCGCGTACCTGCTCCACCCGCACGCGGCGTGTCTTTAACGTTTCCGGCGGCGGAATAGACATCATCGACACGATCTGCAGGTCGATCAGGCACTTGGAGGTCGGGTTCAGACGCTGATCTCTGCCCTGTACGCAACAACCATTACAATGTTAGCGAAGATCTGCACCCAAATGTGAACCCAGGGTGCATACCTGCTGGATCGCCATCTGCCCTGCGCTGTTCGCCTGTATACACCGCAACACAGAAACACGAGGCAGTTAGACGCCGGTAAAGGCGGAGGTATACACGACATCAGTGTATACGCACCTGAAGAGCCGTCCATGGGACGGCAGAACGGTGAACCGCTGCGCGCTGAGCTGGACCTTGAGCGAAGGCACGGAAGGCGTCGCGGAGACGCTCGGGGTGGCGGCAGACTTGTCAGGAGTAACTGTGCGCACCCACAGCAGATGATAGTGCACGGGGCCTTGGCGACGGCGGCGCAAGACCGCGCTCAGGGGACGATTGACGTGGAGCGCTTGTCCAGTTTTGGGAAATGAGATCAGGGCTCGGTTTTGGCCGACTCTTCGCCAGATCGGGTGTGTGTGTCACACAAATGGAGTAATCATTTCGGTACGGTGTACCATTATTTTGGTACCCCGATCTCCACCCAGATATGGCACAATCATTTACGCACACCCCGATCTGGGTGAAAGTGGTGCAATCATTGGAGTACACGATCTGGGTCGACTTTGAAGCTGAGTTCGAGGTGACACTTCGGGGGTGGGAAGCTGTTCTGTACCCACCAAGAGTACTACTCTGGCTACAAAATCAGCGGCTGCGCAAGCAGGATAGGAGAGATAGGAGGGAGTGGCTTTGCATTTTTCCTTTAGTTTATACAGACTTCGATTTTCCTTCTAAGACACACGCGGCGTTCCTGTATTCCGGGCTGGGAAGTACATTGGCCCACCCGACGACTAAGGCACCGCTAACTCGACCAAGGAAGACACGTTGAGATCCCCTGGATTGCTTGGCCAGGTACCGATCGCATTCTCACCCTCAAGATCCCGTCAAGAGGAGCCGGCAAGCAACGAAAAGGACAAGGACAACGACACAAAGGACAACCCCACGTCGGTCAAGTTTATTCAAGACTACGATCGACCTACCCCGACGGCCAAGTGAAGATTTCCACGTGGCTATCCAACCAACCCCCCCAAGTACCGTCCACACCTGTTCAACCAACGGTCAAGCCCGACACCTTCAAGAGTCACCTCGGAAGAGCGTAACCCGCCCAACCAACAGGTACACAAGGTGAGCAAGACTTCAGCCCCACACGGCAAGCGGAGTACCCCTCCGTCAGTTGGTAGTCTGGGCCCTCCGTGCGTGAGCTCGAGCCGCATCGTGATCTTTGCGATTCCCGCTCCACCACAGTATCGTCCGACGATATCCGCGCCGATCCCAAGAAGATCAAGGCCGCGTCCGAATTTTCGTTTCCCAAATCCAAGAAAGGGGTGCAATCTTTCCTCGGTGCGCTCAACGACTACAGCCGGTTCATCCAGGACTTCGCTGTGTACGGAGCCGCACTGTACCAGTTGAAAGACGAAGACTTCGCACCAGGGGGTGACCTCACGGTGCCGAAACGAAGTTTCGCGGTCCTTCAACCGAAGGTTAAAGACGCGCCGATCTTATGGCACTTCGACCGAGACAAGGATGTACACGTCACGCTGTTCGCGAACGAGTGGGCTCTGAGCGCTACGCTTATGCAAGAGCATGTCAGCAAGATGCACCCTGTGTGGTTCTGTGGACGCGTCCTGAAGGACGCCGAGATGAATTACCATCCAGTCGAGAAGGGGGCTTGGCCCTTCTATTGCTACTGAAGGTGTGCTACACTCAGCTAGCAGGTCGGACCATCCACGTCTATACGCGCTTTTTGACGCTCGATTGGGTACACAAGTCCAAGACATTGTTCGGTCGTGCAACGCAATTCGCTGTTATGCTGTCCCGACGGCACTTGATAGTCCACCGAGTCAAGGAACGGGACTGCGCCTTGGGCAGCTCCTCCAAGCTGGTCTAACAAGCTTCGTCGACCTCGAGGACTCGTTGGCACTGGTGGCACCACCGACCAAGGGGTCACCGACGACTCGGATGGACCCGCACTTGCTATATGCACGCCTACCGAAGTCTCATTGTGGCTTCGTAATGTCGTTTGATGGTTCTGCCAAGGCCGAGAAGTTCGGTGGCTATGGCAGTTGTTCGTGGATTTTGTGGAAATTACCGGAGTGGACCATAGTGACTGCTGCGAGTGCTTATCTCGAGGCGACCACGGTGAACCTCGCTGAGTATGCTGGAATGAATAACGGTGTCCAAGCTGCACTTGAACACGGGCCGAGGACTTAGTCATTGTTGGTGACTCGAGACTCGCAATCCAGCAGTCCCTAGGGGTGATCGCATGTCGTAAGGAGACACTGTTGACACAACTGAACCGCCACCGAGAACTCACGGCCAAACTGCGGTCAGTGAAGTACTTGCACGTGGTTCGCGAGTTCAATGCAGCGGCAGACTCATTAGCAAGCGAGACTTTAGAGAGCAACGTGTCTACCGTGGTGGCTACCGAAGCCCGGATGTCAGAATTGGTCGAATTGAACCGCATCCGAGAAGTCATCTATGAGCCATCACCCGATGACTCGACTACCGAGGCCACGACTCAGGACGAGCCGTCGGTCGGTGTTACGCAGGTTCCAGTGAGACGCGACGCACCTCGTCGCAAGAATTTTTTCGATTTTGTACGAAACGTTCACTGTGAGCCAGACCACCTAGCGGTTATGGCCCGACGCCAAGCTGAGGAGAAGGAGAAACGTGTCAGATCTGCAGACGAAGTTTCGGTAGTCGACCAGGATGATACAGCCCATCGAGACGAAGAAGAAGGTGCACCTACCGAGGCTCATAACGACTTAATGGCGGAGGAAGCGGACCAACTGCCCCCAAATGAGACACTACCTACATCTCCCACTGCCGAGGATGTGGACCCTTTGGTGATCCAACGAGAACGTCGACGACGGATTGCTACTGCCCAGGACGAGGAATTTAGGTGGTCGACCCTCAAGACGGTGCTTCGCGGTGAAGAATCGAAGCTCAGCTACCGAGAAGCTCGAGATGCTTGGAAGATGTCCGACAGGTTCATACTGAGCGAGGACAATGTGCTCTATTATCTCGGAATGAATCCTCGGAGGAGTTCCCAGCAGCAAGAGGCTACGACACTACGTCTAGTGGTACCTACAACGATCATTCAGGAAGTACTACGGAGTTGTCATGACTCGCTGGAAGGTGGCCACCAAGGTATTGTCCGGACCTATAATAGGGTCAAGTTGGACTACTTCTGGATAGGTCTGTATACGGATGTCGAACGACATGTCAGGTCGTGCTCCGACTGCAGTTCGAGCAAGAGCCGACCACAGTACCGTGGTTATTCGCCGGGAAACATGCTGGCCGAGAGGCTGTTCCAAGCGGTCTCTATGGATTTCGTCATACCTCTGCCAAAGTCCCGCCGAGGGAACACGGCACTGTTACTTTTTCAGTGTGCGTTCACTGGATACGTGATGGGTAAAGCTATATGGCCGATACCTCCGCACTCAGCGTAGCGAAGGCTTTCGAAGAGTGTGTCTACCGAAGGTTCGGAGCGCCAACACTGATTCGGCATGGCCGAGACCCTCGGTTCATGAGCGAGGTCTTCCAATCTTTCTCCGAGATGATGCAGGCACGGTCCAGAGCGACTTTGAGTTATCGGCCACAGGCTAGTGGCCAGCAGGAGCGTTCGGTGAAGACGGTAATGCAGTCAGTGCGTGTGTACGCCGAAGATCCGTTGCAGCAGGACTGGGACGAGATTGCCGAGATGTTGATATTTGCCATCAACAACTCCATCGACGCAACGAGGAAGGAGACTTCATTCTACCTCGTTCATGGTTGGGATGCGCAGTCCACGCTCAAGGCAATGTCGTCGTCGCTCCAACGAGGTTCCGGACGGCAAACGGACGCCCTGGCATGGCACCGAGAAGTGAATCGACAGCAGGAAATAGCTTTGGAGATGGCCAAGGAATACCAAGCCATCGAAAAAGCTCGGCGAGCACAGAAGCATAACGAAGCACTGAGCGGACGTGAACAAGCAGCCATACCGAGAACTAGTGAGAACGAGGCCTCGGATGATGACAGTGCTGAGACAGGGGCAGCGAATGAGGCCTCTGGCGAAACTCCAACACCCCTCTTCGAACAAGGTAGCAGAGTCTGGTTGCACATGGAACGCGTGAAGCCCGGTTTGACGAAGAAGTTAGCGCACCGATGGCATGGACCCTTCCGAGTGAAGCGGAAGGTTGAAGAGTTTGCATATGAGTTGGAGTTGCCCGACCGAAGTGGATACAGGCTCTACCCTGTAGTGCATGTGTCACGGCTCAAGGCTGTGAACGAGTTTGGAGACCGACCTAGGAGTCGGTTGACTCCTGACGTGACCGAACATACGAGATTGGACTTTTGACGAGGAGCTGCTTCCCGAGGACAGCTGGGAGCCAGATCGACTCGCTGGCGAGTACGAGGTTGAGGCTATTCTCGACGACCGAACCCCGTTATCAACGAGCACTGAGCGGACTGTCCAAGAGCTCACGGTGAAATGGGTCGGATACGACGAACCGACATGGGAACCCGCGTCCAACTTGTCGTGCGGTGGCCTACTCTTCGATTACTTACGTGAGAAGCGCCGTGACCAACGTTGGCAGATGGTCCAAGTCGCTGACGAGGACTAGACGCAACGTCGGCCGAAGATTGAACTGCCTGTGGGGCCGGTACAGCCCACAGTGTCAGACGAAGAAAGCTAATGTACCGAATTTTGCACGTTTGTATATGGTGTGAACGAATTTCTCGAAGTGGAGTATGGAATGGATAAATTACGATGGACACTGGCTATTACGACTACGCTACGAATCTCTGAAGCCACCGAAGCCGAGACCTGAGAGCTGGGAGTGAACACCACCGCAGTTGAAGTCTGAAAGCTGGGAGTGGACACCACCAAAGTTGAAGCTTGGGAGCTGAGAGGGGACGCCACCGAGACCGAAACCGGAGTGCTGGGAGTGGGCGCCACCGAGCCAGAGACTTGGGACGGCAGCTTGGATGCCGTAGAGCCGCCCGAGGCCTTGGTGTCGGCCGGCGTCGCAGCCGTCAGAACTTCGTCGAGGTTCGAGGCGCTTTCGAGATGACGGTCCAACGAGGGGTTCGTGTGAAGAGGAGGCCGCCGAGCGACGCCGATGACGATCCTCGCGAGCTGCATCAGCTGCTGCTCCGAGATGGATGAAGCAGGAAGTTCGGCGGAGTCATCACCTGAAGCACCAAGAGCCACTGTGGCAGCCAGACCCTCGACCGACGCCACGCGAGTTGCCGAATCCACTGCCGGCGCGGGAGTTGGCGACGGCGAGGAGTCGGCGCCAGGCTCTGATGGGGGCGGTGACCTCGAGACCACCTGAGGCAACACAACAGCCTCGGAGGAGTCGGACGACCGACATAGGGCTTCCTGAGAGAATGGGCAAGGAGATCAAGTCAGCACTGAAACGTTAGAGGACGAGCAAGACGAACCGAAGGTTGAAGACAAGGAGGAAACGCACCTGCTGAGATGACCCGAGAGCCGTATGGCGGCGGCCTTAGCTTGACCCAGAGCTCGAGAAGGACGCGCCATGAGAGATGACAGAGAGGCGCCGCGACGATCACCAGTTATGCAGGCTCGCGTCGAGGCGGGGGCAGTTGTGGTGTGGGTTTTGACCAGCCCGTGACAGCTCGGCCGCCGAGACAACTGCTGGAGAACCTTTCAGTGAAACACGGTTCTCGGTCCTGATTGGCGGAATACATTCCACTCGGTGGAATAACGGTGACGCACCAGTGACATCTGTGGGCCTCGGCTTGCCTAATATAACCTGGCCGAGGTACCCAGAATAGGCTAATTTGGGTTTGTACCGACCCCTGGTACCCAGTCCTCGTGACCTCAGCCGTACCTACGCGAGGTCCCAGGAGCCCCCACCGAGGTTTTTTATACTTGATATTTGTATATAGGAATATTTGTATATAGAAATAGGACTCAACATAGGATGACAGACCAAGGCTCTCTGAGCCTCACTTAAACGAAATAAAAACGCAGTCTTCCCCCCAGTCAAACAAGGATCAAGTCCGTCTACGGTAAGTCTAGCTAGCTAACTGAAGGGCCAGGATACGCTCGGTTGTGTGGAATGCCTGTTGGTAGACTCGAGGGACATTGAACCGAGGGTTTATCTAGGTAAGGCCAAGAGGAGAGTGTGGCCGAGAGTTCGGCCGGCCAGAGAGTGTCGGTCCGTGTGTGTTCGTGGGACCCGAGGGTTCCTACGTGTATTAGACTTCCCGTCGAGGTTTACCTCGGCACCCCTGTACCAGGTCTGAACAGCCGGTACCCTTCCTTCTGAGGGACTGCAGGGGTTCGCGCGAAAGCGCAATATCGCATCCTAGTC
Organism: Phytophthora tubulina; assembly: GCA_014706135.1. Lineage (NCBI taxonomy): Eukaryota > Oomycota > Peronosporomycetes > Peronosporales > Peronosporaceae > Phytophthora > Phytophthora tubulina. The sequence continues at coordinate 79,601 of JACBOY010000201.1, forward strand.
CTCGCTGGTGGCTAGTGGTGCAGGTTTAAGGGTGACCGAAAACTACCACGGTATACAGAAGCGCTTGAAACCGACCCGGTGTAAGGGATCGTTCCTGGTCTTCAGGTATTGATCCAACAATCGCTAACCTTTACGGGGAAGCGTGTGTTGTTGGTGGGGGCTCACCCGACTTGTGAGAATTCTACCGTGTTTTCCTAGACGACAGGAGTCTATTCAGCTGGAGCAGGAGACGCAGGAGACGCCGTCGGCAGCACTGACGCCATGCATGAGATTGCGACAACTACTCGAATCTAAGGCACTCCGGCGCGACACTGCCCAAGCCGTCATATCTACCATCGAAGGTACAGTTATGCTTCCGGTCAGTTTTGTTTATGTGTGACTGAATTTACTAAAACACGCTCTCATGCATTAGGCTCAAAACTGCGGTTGAGATGCACGCTTCGTCGACAGTCAGCATTGGGAATTTAAACATAAGTCCGGCTATCAAGCTGTTGTATACAGATCGTTCGTATAACCCTTCTTGTGTGTCTTTTAAAGTAATCCTACGGCAGTTGCTTTGGTACTAGTACACGTGTTCCATCTATTGACGTCTAACGACGGCAATCCACTGGTCTAGTTTCGCTTGAGATATTCCTGGGTTTTCGGGGCTGTACGTCAACCTACCGCGAGATACATTTTGTATCTTTATATGGTTTTACAATCCAGCTCCTCACACGCAAAGGGAGACTCTCCTTGCCAATATTGGGAAGGCTGCTGGTTCAGTGCGGAATTTGCGCTCAAGGCGACAACTGAGGTCAGTGGCTGGTAGTAATTATCAGCGTGCATCTACGTGTGACTTATGGTTGTATTTGGATGATGCCGATTGATAGAGTGTTCAAGTATCCATGTCTGATCGAGGTAACGGTGCCAAGGGCCTTGGAAAAGGAGGCGCAAAGCGCCATCGGAAATCATCCGCGACAATATCCAGGGAATAACCCGACCGTCCATCCGCCGTCTAAAACGTCGAGCTGGGTTTTTTAGGATGTCGGCTTTGGTTTACCACGAGGCTAGGTCGGTCCTGAAAGTGTTCTTAGCTAACCTCGTCCGTGACGATGTGTCCTATTCGGAACACGCAAATCGCAAGACGGTCACTACCATGGACGTGCTGTACGCGCTGAAGCGCCAAGGCCGAATGCTCTACGGATTTCAAGGCTAGCTTTTCGATAGCTAGCAGTTGGTAGTAATATCAATACGACCCGGACCTTCGCGCACTTTATATAGAAGTTAGCATCGATAGCAATTCAATTGTGAAGGAACACAGCAAACAGCCGAATAGTTTATTGAATTAAGCATGCAAAAACTTCCTTCCAACTGCGACTTTCCCCCGGGACCCACGGGCCCAGGCATGCAATTGGCAGTCTCTCGAATCGCTGACAACATGATCTGGAAGTAGTACCGGTATATACCGGTACCATTACACCGGCAATTATTTTACTTAACATTATTACCGGTATACAAGGAGAATAGGTTTCGAGCATTTCTAAGCGAGAGGAGCCATTGTGAATTCCGCCTAAATTTGTAGATGCTGATTGGTTTAGCGAGTCGCGACATACAAATCCAAGTCATGTATAAATCACCAATGGGGAATTTGACAGTAATAATATAGATTCAAACTTAAGTGACAAGAGTAGTAATATCCCCCACAGTATCAGTAAGGTCTGCCACATGAAACGGTAATAATTATGACTCGCCATAAACAGTAATTTCAGTTCTAAATCGAGACAGAAACAGTAGTGAAACGATAGAAACGATAGAAATGGATGTGCTGCATTCTTTACTCGAACTGTACGCTCCACGATAACACACACAGAGGAATTAATCTATATAAGTAGTTTGAACCCCATTTGTCACAACGTAAGTAGATTCATGTTACTACTTGTAAGTAGATTGGCGATAAATCTACTTATTAGCTTGGAACCACCCTAATGAGCGATCAGTAAAGCGATATACCTATTTAGCTCAGCAACTTAATGCACACCGAACAAGATCCGTTCGATAACACCAAAATTGATGAAAACCACCTCGAAAGGGTTGGAGTTCGAGCAGCCACCGTCATATTCGTAGTCGAAACCGGTTATAGCACTGCCTAAGGTAGGAGAACATGTAAAAGCAGCCAGACCCGAGCAAAACCGATATCCTTTGTCTCTGTCCGATGAATTTTCTTCAAGAAGTCATGGCGCATGGGGCGAGTCCCCGAGCTCGGCTCCAGACCCTCAGTCGTCTGACGTCGAGGTAAGCCCACCCAAAAAGTCGGCTCACGCTGGTGGCTTGGATACTCAAATGTTTGAATCCGACGATGAGAATGACTCCGCTTGTACGCTTCAAGCGCCTCTTCGTGTCAAGATGCAGATGTACTTAGCCCAAGGGAGCCACCTTCTGGTCCTCCTCCTGTCAGCAAGCCTTCGCGGAAGCGCAAGTCCAAGCGGCAACCTTCATCATGTTCAAAGCGCTCTGTCAAGTCGGCTAAACGTCATCCCAGGCGTTCTCAGTCGAATTATGAGTCGTCCACTCCGGCTCCGCCGACTTCGAATCCCGTGGCTGTGACTGCAAGTTCTCAGCCGAGTCTCCCACCGGTCATGACTAGTGCGTCGAGCTCGGCTGTTCCATCCGGACCTGTGCTCACCCCGACTGGGTCTGGCTCTGAGTTGCCCAAGGTGCTCCAACTCCCGCTCAGCCAACTCCAGACTCAAGCTTCCCAGGCGGTGTCACGGGATTCGAGAGTGACCTTCCAGATGGCTCGGCTGAGGGACTTACCGTTCCTCCTACTACGATTTCGGCACGCTGCTGCACTTCGATCTTGGATCACTAGAACGGGCAAGTCGAGTTGGTGTGGGAAGATGGTAAGAAACGCGTCTCGCGGACCTTCAGCTTCCTGGCCAGCATTCGCGCCTTCCGGGACGTCTACAACGCCGACCACCCGTGCCAGAAGCGGCTCACGCTGTTGCCGAAGTCGCCATTCTTCTTCTCTCCTGTTGTGTTGGAGGAAGCTCGAGTGCGCGCTGCGAACTCGACTAAGGATAAGTCACTAATGGAGCAGTACGGGGACTTGTGGCTGCGCATGCGTGGCGAAGCTCCGCAGAGTTACTCACACTCAGCGAACCCGGCTAGTTCCAGTCGGGATGCCAATCCAACACGATTCTTTGTGGCACTCTACGAACGGGGTCTATGGCTAGTCAAGTCGAGCGTACGTTTGGGTCTTCATCCAGCCTACTATTCTCCGGGTGGCTGTTCATGGTTGCATATCCTGCGACTCACTCATTCAACACGTGCTTCCGAGCTCGATACAGTGAATCACTGCCCTTTGCTCCGGAAGGTGTAGATCTAGATGTGGTAGACCAAGCTGTGGATGAGGATTACGACCTCGCCGAGCCGGTCCTCTCGCTGCGGCTGGTCTCCCTCTCCCGATTAATCGTGCGGGGATACACATCTTTGGGGGTCACGGTCCCGGTGAACTCGACTCAGCTGACGAGAATGGAGCAGAGGAAGTCGGCAACTTGGCTGAGGATACTTCGGCACAAGCAGACACGTTGGGTGACGCTTCTGATCTTCTCCAGCTGCTCGGTTCGTTCAACCTGCGCGGTCCGTCGCCTACGACTTCACTGTTCGGAACCTCCATCTCCTGAACCGGACTCGCATGTCGACGATCCATCTTCTTCCCAGGCGAATTCGGTGGCTGGGTTCCTTCGTCGTGAGAGCTCGGCTATGAACATGTTGGCGACCGCAGCTACTGCTGTCTCCCAAACCGCTGCTTCAGGAGCTGTCTCGGTGTCTAACTCCTTCCGATATATCAGCTGGACCACCTGTTCCTCCGCCGAGTTCTTCTCAAGCTGCGACTCCTCAGTCACCTTCGGTTCCGAGCTCGGCTGCAGCTTCTTCGGAGCCCGCCGAGGTTACTTCCAGAGTTGCCAGCCCAGCTCAGCCATTTACTAGCCCCGCCCGCCCTAAATCTGGATTGACTTCGTAGTAACTCGGCGCGGAGCTCGGTGTTTTTTTTCATTCCATTTCGTAATTTACATATTATATGTAGGTTCATTTGCAATAGCATTTCTCGACTCGACTCAGCATGCATTCGCCACTCGATCACTTCGGTTCAATAGCCTTAATCCTCATTTGCAACCTGCACCATTTGCATACGGATTGATTTCGATTTTTAATTGGGTTTGCGGGTTAAATCGCCCCATTGTGTAAGATTTTGCAATGTATAGAATTTTTTCTATAGTACTTATAATTTTTCAAGTAAGTTAAATATAAATACTTTGGGCAAGACGCAAGGTAGGTATGCAGAAATAGAACAAAGATTGCTGGGTTCCCACGAGGCTAGGAGTGTTCTGGTACGAGGCTGCCAGTTCGCAACTTGTCCAGAATGGTAGGAATACCAGTGTCGCAGCTGCCGTACCGAGAGCTGTCTGTTGGTGATATCATCGAGTATTTTGTGCCAGCATTTGGCTGGGGAAACCCGGATGGCCATCGCCGAGCTCGAGTTCTTCAAATTGAACCAGGAGAAGCGTATCCAGTTCATGTCGATACGGGGGAGGTGCTGTGGAAATTGATGATGGTGATGCTGGTGGAGACAGCTTCGGGTTTCATCCTCCCGACTGACCAACGGATCCACCGAACAATCAGGACATTCGAACTAAAGGAAGGCAAGCTGGACATCCCAACGGGTCTACAGCGTCTTGGTCAGAGAATTGCTATCGCTCGAAATGAGATCATTAATAACGTTTTCACGGGGGAATCTATAAGGCGAAATGAAAATGGAAGCACCACAAATGTCGATACTAGTGATATCGGAACTGTTGGTGAAAACGGGTTCCGATCAACGAGAATGATGATCAATCCTCAGGTCGCGACTTGGTAATAACCTCGCAGGACAATCCAGACAGTCAGATTAATTCCGAGACTGAAGCAGAAAATGGCGGTGCTGATGGTATTATAACGGCAGTATCTTCTGGTGATTACTCAGAGATACGTTACAACCGTGAACTTGTTAATGACCGCGCTGTTGGTATTACTACGACAGATCGGTCTGTTTGCAACTCAGACGTACATGGGAGGGCAGGGCTAGATAGTGGTAGCGGCGGTGCCGAGGTTTCGACCCAGAATGTCGATGAGAATTTGATGGAAGTCGATGAAGAGGTGATGGATGGGGACTTCGAGGAGATTAAATCTTCAGATGAGGATTCACACTTAAACCCGAACCAGTCGCGTTCCAGGAGGTCGCTCTCTTTAGTTCAGGGAATGCGTTTTGCGTCTGCTACGCTAGCCCTCTATCACATCCAAGCGTACGCCTTGGCCCATCAAAAAAGTGTTAAGGTGAAACGACGTTGTGGTGTGGACGGGGGACATGCCCATTTTTCGTACAGCTCTACAAATTAAAAGGTGGTGTCTGGGGAATTTCGTCGTTGTGTGTGGAGCACATGGATAGTGTCTCGATGTCCAAACCTACTACCCGCCAGATAGCAGAACTACCGACATTTGTCAGCGCGGTTAATGCTGATAACACTCTTTCAGCATCTTCCTTAATTCAACTGATTGCAGCGCGTGGTGGTATTTCTCTTGTCGGGCAGGAACGATCGGTTTATCGCGCTCGTCGAATGGTCATGGAAACGACTGAGCTTGAACTTAAGAAGTCATATACTTTGATTCAGCCTTACTTGGAAAACTTTCGGATTTTGAATCCTGGTTCAACAGCAATAATGGAGGAAGACGACGCTGGCCGCTTCAAAAGAGCTATTGTTATTGTTCGAATTATCGCCGATTCACTTCAATACAATCAGCGTGTACTAGGCATTGACTGCTCACATTCGAAGTGCCAGTATTACGGAGGGTTGCAAATGCATTTAGTTGGCCGAGACGGCAACTTGCAGAACGTTACCATAGCCTTTGCATTAGTACCTTCAGAAGACAACGACAACTACTTTTGGTTCTTCAACCATTTGGCGCGAAGTGGAATTGACATATCTGGCGTCCCTGGTGTTCCCATATTTTGTGACCGTGAGGTGGCTATGCTATCGGTAGCCAGAACGCTCGCCCTCAACGAGAAATAATGTACAGCTCACACAGCTCGCAACTTTGTGCACCAACATTCCAATGTCAAGGAACACCATAAAGTTGTGGTGTGGCAGCTTCAAGCGAGCTACACAGAGTCAGTGTCATGCCCGCCTCTGGCCTGCTAAAGCAAGCAAGTTAGAGCGCGTGGGTACATGCTCTGGCTTGCTTGCTTGCAGCCAGAGGTAACCTGTCGCTGCGACGGCTGCCTTGACGGGCCAGCAGTCGCAGTGACCATGCATTTATACACAAGGAACATGCATTGAGTAGCAATGAACATGCATGTTGACAAAAAGAAAAGTATAGGGCCAAAGAAAAGAAGAAAAAGAGAAAAGACATGCAGGGTAGATACACATAGGCACGATTAGGAAACAGAAACAAGAACAAACATTAGGGAGCCTCCTGTGCTCACCAAGGAGCACAGGAAGGCAAGCACTTTAGGCTAGGAAACCAATTCATTATCAAATACACCGTCTACCCCGCAAAGCTCGAGACCAACTACCTAAGCTTCAACTACCGACAAGACCTACACTCACCTTTCGACCAACACTCTTCCTCAGCAAACCACGACAGTCAGAGTACAAATCGAGACTGGCTTGGATTGGCATGGAGTTAGGCGATACGGCAATGAAGTATCTTGCCGATATACCGCCCAAGAAGTGGTGCGTCTTCGCAAATATCGGTGAACAGCCCCTATATGGATGGCGAGCATCAAATTTTGTTGAGAGCGTATTTGGCACGCAGTTGGCAATAGGAATACGAGGGTTGCCTCCATTCGAGTTCATAAAGGCCGTGTGTTCTCGAATAATGTCGCGAACTTTCAAACGCAACCAATTCGCCATGAAGTGGATATCCGAGGAAAGGAAAATGACGCCGGCATCGATGAAAATTTACGACAAAAGCAAAGCCAGGATATCGGACAGTATCACGTAGATCCTTCTTCGCAAGATGTATACTACGTATACAATTTGCAAGCTACTCCAAGAGTTACCAGAAGAGTGACTTTGAGTCAAAGGCACTGCACCTGCGGGTTTATGGATCAACACTGTATTCCGTGCCGACATCTCATCAGCGTCTTGAAGAAAACCGGAGATCTCGACCGAGTTTTCGACTACTTTGACCGCTGCTACTTTGTTGAAACGTATGCACAAGCCTTTCGAGGCAAGTCTGTAGATTTGCCTCTTGAACATGAGATTGGAGAACCCGATGAGACCACCCATCCAGCACCTGGTAAGAAAGCACGGGGACGGCCGCCAACGAAGCGTATTCGAAGCAACGGTGAATCATCTACCACAACTATGTACAAGTGCACCCGATGCAATGGACCCGGACATAACATCAGGACGTGCCGCGAACCGCCAAAGTGACCACAGTTTTCTCGCTGAATCCTCTCTGAAGTTCCCACGCGCCAGTACTTTCCTTGATTTTCATAATATATATGGAGTACTTTCCGTTCTATACGCTGTACGATGAGCGTACGTTAACTTCATGGCGACTTGTTTTCAGCTCTAGCAATACTAGTCATAATCTAGTCAGCGGGAGCTGTAGCCAGACAAATGCCATTTAATTATTGTTTGTGATTGCATTCCTCTGTAATACGTTTGTACTCGACCATACACGCGAGTACAACCGCAGCACTTCCAACTTTACAATGGAACAGCTCGGAGTATTTGAGATCAGCAACAACAAAATCCAATAGAATGTAAAAGATAATCCTTTGAAGTTTTCTTCGCACCATACCTCCGGGATATTAGCGATGCAGTACTAAGATAAATATCAAACAGTTGCGCTCTCGTGCAACAGTTCCAAAACCTTCTTTTTCTTATATGGCAACCAGAGATACCACCCAGAAATTCGAGAACTCAAATCAGACGCTGCCATCGAACAGTAGCGTCAACTTCTGTAATGGCGGCACCACTACACTGATAAAAACCGGTTAAAACAATCTGAAAAAATAGATACCATAGATAGGTATAATTAAATGAACGCCGTACTTACTCAGTACAGAAGAGATACAAGATCACCTAGGTGTGGTCCTGTTTTGCAGGGAGTTTTATCTTGATCAGCTTTAAGACGAATACACAGTACAGATATTGTCAAAAATACCCACCGTAACAAGTCCACAGCTCCTAGCATTCGATCTTCGTAGTCTGAAACTCGGACTAGTCGCCTTACCATGGGATGAGCCTCATCGCCACCAAAGATCAGGAGGAAAGCGGCGTCTCGGGTTTGCTTCCAGTGCTAGGCATCAGTCGGATGGCGGAGAAGCACATCAATATGTTCGGGAAAGGCCATCTCTCACCAGATTTATCGCGCGGCATGCCGATGACCGCCGCCAGGAATCCAAGCGCTTGCGCTGAAAACGACTTTAGAAACGTTTCTGTAGTCCTGACAGAAGTGGAAGTCATAGGACAAGTTGTCTGCCAAACTAAGTATGTCCACCCTTACTACTACTGTCGGTTTATTTTCGACGATCGGTAACCTTGTTTCAGCTCCGCTTATACTAATCCTGTCACTTAAGTTTGAATCTATACTATTATTGTCAAATTCCCAATCTCGCGCAATGGCCAACAAGTCATATGTCACGATTGAATCGTGACATGTGGCTACACCCTGATCTCGTACTTAGTCGAGTTCAATACAAAACCAAGTGCTTTGCTAGATTGCCTGCGAGATTGGTCAATCTCGCAATCCAGTTTTGAGTAGAACCCACAATACATGTACAGTGGGTCCCCCGTTTTCGCGGGGTTGGACCTTATCTAGACCGCGAGTTCATAAAATTTGAAAAATTTGCGGACATTGAGCAGAACCGCGGCATTCTCCTTGAGAATGGAAAACATAGAAAATGGAGATGAGCGCACTTCTTTGCACATCATCCTGAATTCGCGATGTATTAATTATTACAATTTATTAGAGGTCAGTGGGCGCGAGAACGGGGGGGGGGCACTGTATTTCTAACGACGCGACCGCTCGACCAGCTGAGAGCGTGAGGAGGCATCTGTTGCAGCTCAAGCGTCGCACAACCTCTCGCTAATCGATATGATATATCACGCAGCGATTTTTTTTCTTCGTAATTTACGGCTAAGGTTAGGTCTGCATTTTTGTGGAAGGGAAATTTACAAAAATAGTAGGATTCCAAACTTAAGTGACAGGATTAGTATAAGCGGATAGGAGTCTAGTTTACCGACGGCAATCTTAATTCGCAAGTATCTGACAGTACCAGTAAGGCCGCACTACTATTGCTGTCAAATAAATGCTCGTGGGTACCCGATTCTGTCACGAACCTTTTAAAGCCGTGAGCCACCAACAACTCTCCGCCACCTCGCTTTGAGGAGCGAGCGCAGGAAATAGTGCTTGGGAGGTACCAAAACTCTACATGCTGCGCTCGCTCCTGAATTGAGAACCGCACCAACGACAACTCTGAGCAGTACCCATCTTCTCGTCGCAATGACGATAATCGTCTAAGCGTCTTGAGTGAACGAAAAGAGGGCGGTGCTCGTGCTTAAGGCGCAATGCGAGCCTAACTTTGCGAACGCTTTCGTCGCCTACTTCTGTTGGTATGGCCATCTCCTGAGTCGGGACGCGTGCCAAGCTACTCGACTGCTTAACTGCTCGTCAGAGAGGACTGCTGCTTCGAGTGTGTCTAACGGTGCCTAATGGTGGTGGATTGGATTGAGAGTGTCTTGGGCACAGGGCAGCACGGAGAGCGTGCCAAGCCCGCGCGGTAGAAATAAATATTTATACTACTCCTGTCGAGACAAATCACAGCTCAGCCCGAAATTTATTGCTCTTGTCACTTAAGTTGAATCTATACTATATTTGTCAAAGGCCTCTTGGAGCCATTGCCATTGGTCAGAATTTGTATTGACTTTTGACCAATAGCGACCCGCTACAGAAACAGAAAGTTCTCCTCATTCGAGAATCTGGCGACTCGAGGGAAGATGGTAAAGCTCTTCTGCGCGATTGTTGGTGTGGCGGGAAGCGTGTTCTCGGTGCGAGTGGCTGAAGACGACTCGGTTGATGACTTGAAGGACGCAATCAAGACGAAGAATACAAAGACGGTCACGTGCGACGCCAAGGACCTGCAGCTGTTCCTGGCGAAGAAGGACGGCGCATGGCTGCCAGAAAACGAGGTGCTGGAAGGCGTGAGTGACACCAGTGGTCTGACGCCGTTGAATGTTGCGGGAGCGCCACTCGGCTTGGTTGGCTTATCGGAGGAAGACGTGCGGATCCAAGTCACGAAGGAAGATGTTGCAGCTGGAAAGGTCCCTGTCCACGTGCTGGTGGTGGTTCCGGAGGTCGAATCAAAGCGTCCAGCAAGTAATGATGAAGTTTTTGCTAAGTTCTTGAAAAATTGAGAACCACCGAACCGGAGACGAAGACGCTGACCGATCTCACCGACCTGTCTGTGAATGAAGACGAGTTTCAACTCAACAGTCTGTCAACGAAGCAAAAGGTAGTAGTCCGATTGTTATGACACCTGACTTGCACGAGTTTTGGAAGGATTTTGGTGAATTCCCTCCGTATTATTTCGTTCGGAAGGAAGAAGTGGTGTTCTGGGAGGTGATCAAGAAACTCCTGTTAAACAATGACAAGGACCGCGTTGTGATAGTAGGTTCACCGGGTGTCGGAAAGTCCTGCTTTCTTATGCTTATTGCGTTCTACCTGGCGTGTATCCAGAAGAAGAATGTGCTTGTCATACGTCGATTGAAAGAGAGCAAACTTGCGAACGCGGTGGTGTACTTTGATGGCAAAGGAAAATACGCACGCCTAACGAATCTCCGATCGAACGATTTGTACGCCATCCGCTCCCAAGCTAAGGATGCAACCGTTCTTGTTGATGGTTTTCGGCAAAAAGAACTGAAGGTATCAAACCAACTTCTGCCTTTTCATTTTCTTGCAACGTCGTGCCAGTTCGATGCGAAACAAGATGACAATTCACATGTTGTGGTTTTGCCGGCGTGGCGTGATGCTGACCTGCTGCAGTACGCGAAGTTAACTGACTGGGTGATCGAGACTGGTTTAGCCGTGTACAAGGACCGGTTGAAGGATTCAACTTGGCCAAAACTCGTTGGGGAGCAGTACTTCTACAGTGGTGGGAGTCTACGCGAGTTTTGTAGGACGCGTGATGAGCTTAAAGCCCGAGTTGTGGCCGATTGTGCGACAGTGGAAGATACCCAAGCTTTCCAATTGGTGTATTCGTATGGTGGTGGTAAAGCTAAAAACCAAGTGGATCGAATTCGGCGTCACTATATTGATGACTGCAGGAAGGAAGAACACTATCAGCTGCGTGCTCACTGGAAACTCTCTGTCGATTCGGGGTATGCGTTGAGTAAGTTGGGGAGGATTGTTGGCATGGACGAGCAGCTAAAGGTTTACACGTATGCAAAATCTATTGGTGCCGGCTTCCATGGCGTCGCATACGAACTATTGCTTCACAGTGCAGTTCAACAACGTAAACCGGTTGTGTTGAAGATGCGGGAAGGGTCAGAATACGAAAAGATCGAAATACGGGTGCCCCACGTTATTTGCAGGGGCGAAGCTGAGAAATCGTGCTACGATTGCTTGACCACATTTGGAAATGACACTTACTGGCATCCCGACTACCCGTTCTTTCCTTTCATTGACGCAGTGACCACGTGTGAAGCGTTCCCAAGTGGAAGTAAAGATTCCGAGACAATCGTGGCTTACATTCAGGTGACGATTGCAAGCGAGAAAAAGTTCAAGAAAGAGAGATTACGCCTGCTGAACGCTGAGATGGATAAAAACCCATCGCTGAAGCACATGAAGCGCGCGTTTGTGGTAGTAGGTCCTGACGCCAGTGTCTGCGAGAGATTTAAACTCCACGATGCGCCAGACCTCAACACGTTTCTAACGATGGTAAGCTGCTTTGACCCGGAACAGCTGGAGCCTAAGCAAGATGAGATGCATGTCGGAGCAGCTAGAGCCTAAACAAGCTTGAGATGGGCTTTACCTGCTTGTGAATGTTCCGATTTTTTAGGTGTTGGTGCTCAAATCGTGAGGTGAAGTACCCAAGTGCGAAGATCTGTTGAGTTAATTCAGCTGATTCTTGCTTCGGCATGCTGCATTAATAAATTGTTTTTTTTTCATTCTGATAAATATGAAGTTAGTAATATAGTAAGATGGCTTACTCACCTGAACATTACCAAACTAACTTTCATGGACGAAACCCCTGGGGTCTCTTCAATGCCAACAACTTGAGACGGTCGAACAGGATGAAGAAGTTGGTCCCCGTTCACGATCACTTGCAAGCAAAGATGGAGGCCGATGCTTCTGCTCGTCGACTTCAAGTCCCTATGCAGGATGCGTATGACTCACTGTGTCACGACCGCAAGATCGCCCGAGCTGTGTGGCACATTCCCATGCCGGTGTTTTACTTCTGCGCGTTCGTGTCGATGCTGTTCGCACACATCCCAGCGACCAACATGTACGAACAAGGCTACGCTGTGTCCTCGACACTTGCAACTTCAGGCAGCGACACAGTCACGACAGACTCGACGATGAAATTCTACAACATCGGCCAGATCTCCGACGTCTTCGACTGGCTGACGGACACATTCGTGCCTTCCGTCTTCATAACGGAAGATTACAATGGTAACACTCTCACAAAGGACCGATGGGGGCGTGTCGCCTCGTTTAACAAGGTTTTGGGTGCCGTCAATTTCCAAGTGACGCGAAAGGCGATGCACAAGTGTGTCACGCAGCCATTTCTATCCAACTTGTATCCCAATTGCTACGACGCCTCGGATACATCAACTGAGCAGCGATTGATCAGCTTCGACACGAATGCGACTGATGCTGTTGGCAAAATCTCAGCATTAAAAGCTGGAGGCAATTGGCTCGACTTCTCCACTGAAGAACTTTTGATCACCATCGTCACGTACAACGGGGAGCTGCAAGGCTACGCGGTCACGGAGATGCAGCTCACTTTCTTGGAAGGAGGCTCGGTCCAGACGCTTTCGTCGACTACACCCGCACTCTCAAGCCCATACAGTGCATCGGTCACTATAGCTGCTGATATCGTCGTCTTGGTCTTCTTCCTGCTAGCGTTAGTCACGCAACTACGCAGACTTTATCGATACCGTCGCACCGGCATTAGAAACTTGATCTGCGGCGACGTCTGGGTCGTTATCGAGCATTCTTCCACTGTGGTTGTTGTCGCTTTCTACTTTGTGTGGATTTCCATCGTTCTACTCATGTACCAGAAGGAATTCCGTGACAATTTAGCATCTCTCGTAGTCGGTGGGAAGGACTGGGCATTCGACGCTGAGGCCCGAGCACGTTTGTACGCTGTAATTGATAGGCTCAAATCTGTGGCAAAACTCACTGTGGCGTTGCGTTTGATCGCCACCCTCGCGGTTTTCCTGCTGAGTCTTCGGATCCTGAAAAGATTCCGCTTTCACCCGCGACTGAGTATTCTCACACGAACTGTGGCGAGTGCGTTGCATCAATTCGGCGCGTTCTTCATCGTATTCATCGTCATCTTCGTGACTTTTGCTGTCTCCGGCACTATTCTCTTTGGTGATCGTGTTCAAGAGTTTTCCTCTTTACAAATTGCGATGGAGACTTGCATCAATATGCTCTTCGGAAACTTCGACTACTCCAGTATTCAGGGTTATATGCCCCCGTTGTATGCTTTACTACTGGGGTTACATGATCGTCGTGAGTCTCGTGCTGCTGAACATGATGCTCGCCATTGTGTTGGACGCTTATGCAGAAGTGAGCAGCGAGAGTTACAAGTCTCAGAACATGTTGGCAGTCTCTCGAATCGCTGACAACATGATGTGGAAGTAGTACCGGTATATACCGGTACCATTACTCCGGCAGTTACTTGTATTTTCTTAACATTATTATACAAGGAGAATAGGTTTCGAGCATTTCTAAGCGAGAGGAGCTACATGTATTTCTAACGACGCGACCGCTCGACCAGCTGATAGCGTGAGGAGGCATCTGTTGCAGCTCAAGCGTCCGCATAACCTCTCGCTAATCGGTATGGAACATCACGCAGCGTTTTTTCTTCGCGTAATTTACGGTCGACGGTAGGGCCTCTTGGAGCCATTACCATTGGTCAGAATCTGTCGTGGCTTTTGACCAATAGTGACCCGCTACAGAAACAGAAAGTTATTTCTCGGTCATTTCAGAATCTGCTGCGTCGAGGAAAGATGGTGCTGCTGAACTGCACGATCATCGGAGAGGGGGCGTGGTCTCTATCATCATTGACGAGAGTCTGACGGTGGCTCTCCTGAAGAAAGCGATCGCGGATGAAGCCGGAATACACGGAGCGAGCAGACAAGGTGCAGCTGTTCCTGGCGAAGAAGGACGGCGCATGCTGCCAGAAAACGAGGTGCTGGAAGGCGTGAGTGACACCAGTGGTCTGACGCCGTTGAATGTTGCGGGAGCGCCACTCGGCTTGGTTGGCTTATCGGAGGAAGACGTGCGGATCCAAGTCACGAAGGAAGATGTTGCAGCTGGAAAGGTCCCTGTCCACGTGCTGGTGGTGGTTCCGGAGGTCGAATCAAAGCGTCCAGCAAGTAATGATGAAGTTTTGCTAAGTTCTTGAAAAATTGAGAACCACCGAACCGGAGACGAAGACGCTGACCGATCTCACCGACCTGTCTGTGAATGAAGACGAGTTTCAACTCAACAGTCTGTCAACGAAGCAAAAGGTAGTAGTCCGATTGTTATGACACCTGACTTGCACGAGTTTTGGAAGGATTTTGGTGAATTCCCTCCGTATTATTTCGTTCGGAAGGAAGAAGTGGTGTTCTGGGAGGTGATCAAGAAACTCCTGTTAAACAATGACAAGGACCGCGTTGTGATAGTAGGTTCACCGGGTGTCGGAAAGTCCTGCTTTCTTATGCTTATTGCGTTCTACCTGGCGTGTATCCAGAAGAAGAATGTGCTTGTCATACGTCGATTGAAAGAGAGCAAACTTGCGAACGCGGTGGTGTACTTTGATGGCAAAGGAAAATACGCACGCCTAACGAATCTCCGATCGAACGATTTGTACGCCATCCGCTCCCAAGCTAAGGATGCAACCGTTCTTGTTGATGGTTTTCGGCAAAAGAACTGAATGTATCAAACCAACTTCTGCCTTTTCATTTTCTTGCAACGTCGTGCCAGTTCGATGCGAAACAAGATGACAATTCACATGTTGTGGTTTTGCCGGCGTGGCGTGATGCTGACCTGCTGCAGTACGCGAAGTTAACTGACTGGGTGATCGAGACTGGTTTAGCCGTGTACAAGGACCGGTTGAAGGATTCAACTTGGCCAAAACTCGTTGGGGAGCAGTACTTCTACAGTGGTGGGAGTCTACGCGAGTTTTGTAGGACGCGTGATGAGCTTAAAGCCCGAGTTGTGGCCGATTGTGCGACAGTGGAAGATACCCAAGCTTTCCAATTGGTGTATTCGTATGGTGGTGGTAAAGCTAAAAACCAAGTGGATCGAATTCGGCGTCACTATATTGATGACTGCAGGAAGGAAGAACACTATCAGCTGCGTGCTCACTGGAAACTCTCTGTCGATTCGGGGTATGCGTTGAGTAAGTTGGGGAGGATTGTTGGCATGGACGAGCAGCTAAAGGTTTACACGTATGCAAAATCTATTGGTGCCGGCTTCCATGGCGTCGCATACGAACTATTGCTTCACAGTGCAGTTCAACAACGTAAACCGGTTGTGTTGAAGATGCGGGAAGGGTCAGAATACGAAAAGATCGAAATACGGGTGCCCCACGTTATTTGCAGGGGCGAAGCTGAGAAATCGTGCTACGATTGCTTGACCACATTTGGAAATGACACTTACTGGCATCCCGACTACCCGTTCTTTCCTTTCATTGACGCAGTGACCACGTGTGAAGCGTTCCCAAGTGGAAGTAAAGATTCCGAGACAATCGTGGCTTACATTCAGGTGACGATTGCAAGCGAGAAAAAGTTCAAGAAAGAGAGATTACGCCTGCTGAACGCTGAGATGGATAAAAACCCATCGCTGAAGCACATGAAGCGCGCGTTTGTGGTAGTAGGTCCTGACGCCAGTGTCTGCGAGAGATTTAAACTCCACGATGCGCCAGACCTCAACACGTTTCTAACGATGGTAAGCTGCTTTGACCCGGAACAGCTGGAGCCTAAGCAAGATGAGATGCATGTCGGAGCAGCTAGAGCCTAAACAAGCTTGAGATGGGCTTTACCTGCTTGTGAATGTTCCGATTTTTAGGTGTTGGTGCTCAAATCGTGAGGTGAAGTACCCAAGTGCGAAGATCTGTTGAGTTAATTCAGCTGATTCTTGCTTCGGCATGCTGCATTAATAAATTGTTTTTTTCATTCTGATAAATATGAAGTTAGTAATATAGTAAGATGGCTTACTCACCTGAACATTACCAAACTAACTTTCATGGACGAAACCCCTGGGGTCTCTTCAATGCCAACAACTTGAGACGGTCGAACAGGATGAAGAAGTTGGTCCCCGTTCACGATCACTTGCAAGCAAAGATGGAGGCCGATGCTTCTGCTCGTCGACTTCAAGTCCCTATGCAGGATGCGTATGACTCACTGTGTCACGACCGCAAGATCGCCCGAGCTGTGTGGCACATTCCCATGCCGGTGTTTTACTTCTGCGCGTTCGTGTCGATGCTGTTCGCACACATCCCAGCGACCAACATGTACGAACAAGGCTACGCTGTGTCCTCGACACTTGCAACTTCAGGCAGCGACACAGTCACGACAGACTCGACGATGAAATTCTACAACATCGGCCAGATCTCCGACGTCTTCGACTGGCTGACGGACACATTCGTGCCTTCCGTCTTCATAACGGAAGATTACAATGGCAACACTCTCACAAAGGACCGATGGGGGCGTGTCGCCTCGTTTAACAAGGTTTTGGGTGCCGTCAATTTCCAAGTGACGCGAAAGGCGATGCACAAGTGTGTCACGCAGCCATTTCTATCCAACTTGTATCCCAATTGCTACGACGCCTCGGATACATCAACTGAGCAGCGATTGATCAGCTTCGACACGAATGCGACTGATGCTGTTGGCAAAATCTCAGCATTAAAAGCTGGAGGCAATTGGCTCGACTTCTCCACTGAAGAACTTTTGATCACCATCGTCACGTACAACGGGGAGCTGCAAGGCTACGCGGTCACGGAGATGCAGCTCACTTTCTTGGAAGGAGGCTCGGTCCAGACGCTTTCGTCGACTACACCCGCACTCTCAAGCCCATACAGTGCATCGGTCACTATAGCTGCTGATATCGTCGTCTTGGTCTTCTTCCTGCTAGCGTTAGTCACGCAACTACGCAGACTTTATCGATACCGTCGCACCGGCATTAGAAACTTGATCTGCGGCGACGTCTGGGTCGTTATCGAGCATTCTTCCACTGTGGTTGTTGTCGCTTTCTACTTTGTGTGGATTTCCATCGTTCTACTCATGTACCAGAAGGAATTCCGTGACAATTTAGCATCTCTCGTAGTCGGTGGGAAGGACTGGGCATTCGACGCTGAGGCCCGAGCACGTTTGTACGCTGTAATTGATAGGCTCAAATCTGTGGCAAAACTCACTGTGGCGTTGCGTTTGATCGCCACCCTCGCGGTTTTCCTGCTGAGTCTTCGGATCCTGAAAAGATTCCGCTTTCACCCGCGACTGAGTATTCTCACACGAACTGTGGCGAGTGCGTTGCATCAATTCGGCGCGTTCTTCATCGTATTCATCGTCATCTTCGTGACTTTTGCTGTCTCCGGCACTATTCTCTTTGGTGATCGTGTTCAAGAGTTTTCCTCTTTACAAATTGCGATGGAGACTTGCATCAATATGCTCTTCGGAAACTTCGACTACTCCAGTATTCAGGGGTTATATGCCCCCGTTTGTATGCTTTACTACTGGGGTTACATGATCGTCGTGAGTCTCGTGCTGCTGAACATGATGCTCGCCATTGTGTTGGACGCTTATGCAGAAGTGAGCAGCGAGAGTTACAAGTCTCAGAACATGTTGGCAGTCTCTCGAATCGCTGACAACATGATGTGGAAGTAGTACCGGTATATACCGGTACCATTACTCCGGCAGTTACTTGTATTTTTCTTAACATTATTATACAAGGAGAATAGGTTTCGAGCATTTCTAAGCGAGAGGAGCTACATGTATTTCTAACGACGCGACCGCTCGACCAGCTGATAGCGTGAGGAGGCATCTGTTGCAGCTCAAGCGTCCGCATAACCTCTCGCTAATCGGTATGGAACATCACGCAGCGTTTTTTTCTTCGCGTAATTTACGGTCGACGGTAGGGCCTCTTGGAGCCATTACCATTGGTCAGAATCTGTCGTGGCTTTTGACCAATAGTGACCCGCTACAGAAACAGAAAGTTATTTCTCGGTCATTTCAGAATCTGCTGCGTCGAGGAAAGATGGTGCTGCTGAACTGCACGATCATCGGAGAGGGGAGCGTGGTCTCTATCATCATTGACGAGAGTCTGACGGTGGCTCTCCTGAAGAAAGCGATCGCGGATGAGCTGAAATACACGGAGCGAGCAGACAAGGTGCAGCTGTTCCTGGCGAAGAAGGACGGCGCATGGCTGCCAGAAAACGAGGTGCTGGAAGGCGTGAGTGACACCAGTGGTCTGACGCCGTTGAATGTTGCGGGAGCGCCACTCGGCTTGGTTGGCTTATCGGAGGAAGACGTGCGGATCCAAGTCACGAAGGAAGATGTTGCAGCTGGAAAGGTCCCTGTCCACGTGCTGGTGGTGGTTCCGGTGGAACTTCCGTCGCAGCACGAGCCTCGAGACAGTCAACTTGTTTTGGACGGTGAAATATGCACGTCACGGAAAACATGGCGTCGAATCCGCCAGCATTGGTCGCATCTTGAAAAACATTTCTGGCGGTTCCTACCGAGGTCAAAGCTGATGCTGTGATCGCATTACCAGAAGGAACATTTCTTCTTGGCGATTCGACACAAGGCTCTCGTATCTACATTCGCCGTTGCCACTCGCAGCTATGGAAAGTTTGTTGGAAGATGATCCACGATAAAGCGACGAACATAGCGCATCCCGTGATCCTCGGCAACCCAGGAATCGGCAAAACGTTTTTGGCTATGTAATCTTGCTGCATCTTGCTCGTGTTGGAGCGACGGTTATTTATTCTCGACCAGCCTACAACATATTATATTGTGGTATTCTCGACCAGCCTACAACAATAAGCCAACATATTATCCAGCGAAGACGATTCTTTTGACGTCGCCGCGCCGCTCCGTTTGGTTCGAGTACAACAAGACAAATTGTCGAACCCGCTACATGCCAGTTTGGTCACACAAAGAGATTTTTAAATGTCGTGAGCTGATATATTAGGATATATCAGTGGCCATCGTGCAGGATTGTTTTCGTCGATGGGGTGGTATCGCACGCTATGTCTTGCGGTACGCACAATTGGATGACCAACAGGTGTTGCTTGAAAACGCGATTGCCATTGTTGACGTCAACTCGTTGGTGGACGCATGTGGAAAACTTGATGCGGACGACGCTCAAGTGTCGCATCGATTGCTTCATTATCGTGTCAGCAAACGTTTTGCCAACGAGTACTTCGTCTTCGCATCGCAATATGTGCAGCAAGAGGTCTATAAGCGCCTGTACGTGAAGGATAAACAGAAACTTTTGGATTTCATTTCTGCGTCTGATGGAATTGGCGCTCTTGCAGTGCTTCGTGGACATCTGTTTGAAGGACATGTGCATTCAGTGCTGCCGCGAGGTGGAACGTTTCGAATTCGGCGCCTGGTCGACAACGGTGAGGCACGACGATGATGAATATCTCACGGAAGGAGACTGGGACGAAGGCGAAGGCGAGGGTGATGACGATGCTATGGATGTACACCTTTGTGCATCCAAGTTCGTACCAACGTGCAACCAAACCCGAAATGTAAAATTCATTTTTGAAATATTATCGCGAATATTCACATTCGTAACTTTAATTCAGCACTCAAAGCCGGAATTACCGCAATCAAACTCGTGCCACACAACAAACTCGCGCCAAAACGAGAGGCGGAGGGCGCCCGCGCCAAAACTAATGGCCCTCGCAGATTCTGCTTCGCGTTAGCGCCGACGGTAGCCGCGAGCTTGGCTACGTAGCTCATTTTCCAATCTGCCCCCAACCCCGCAGATGACTTCGCAAGCCCGCGTCACCCCCCACACCCTCCTCGAGAAGCAACGTGCGCTCGATGCATACCGTTCAGGCCGCCCTGACTGGCTGGCCGTTGCTGCCAGCAACGCCATCCCTGTGACCACCGCCTACGACTTGGTCAAACGTGGGCGGGCAGAGAGTCTTCCTCGAGGTGGGGTGAGGAACGTCAAGATGACGGCTGAAGCCAAGGACCTCCTGGAGCAGTACCTAAACGATGACTGCACCTACACGCTGGAGACGATGCGTTCTATGCTCTTCCTGGACTGCAATATTGCAGTGCACACGTCGACTATTAGTCGTCACCTTGCCAACATGTTGTACACGGCGAAGAAAGTACGAGTCGAGCCGACTACCTGCAATAACGAGATCAGCAAGGAGAAGCGCCGAGTGTTTGCAGAAAAGCTGAAGGCTCATCAAAGCGAAGGTAATTGTATTGTCTACTATGACGAAACTAACTTCAACGTGTACTTGAAGAGGAAACGTGGGCGTGCCAGGCGTGGAGAACGTGCTGTTGTGCGGCTTCCTCCGTCTAAAGGAGCGAACCTCCAGATTCAATGTGGTGTGTCATCCAGCTTGGGGCTGGTTACCCACCGCCTTCGGCGTGGGAGCATCCATATGGAGACGAACGCTGAGTTTGTGGAGGAGATCTACGAGGCCGTGAAGGCTTCCCCGCGTTCGAGAGCAACTTTCACGGCAAGAAAGTTGTAATTGTCCTGGATAATGCTCCAGCTCACCGTCAAGCGGAGGAGCGCGTCACGGAGCACCCTGACATGAAGTTGCTGCGCTTGGGACCATACTCTCCCATGTGCAACCCCATAGAAGGGTGCTTCAGCGTGCTAAAGGCGCGCATCAAGAGAACTTTGGCGCTTGATCGCAGTGCCATCTGCGACCCGCTCCCGTGAGCCTGACAGCAATGGGAGGTTCTGTCCCTGTCGGAGCGTCAAGTGCGCATTCTGGAGCGCGCTGCTGTCGGTAACATGAGCGTCATCACACCTGCGTTGGTGTCGAGCATGGAGCT